>MU226447.1:2424900-2446977 GCA_018584345.1 Thuja plicata
CATTTCCCCCTTTATTTGATACTCATGACAAAAATGTACAACTTATAAGATGCCAAAAATTGTGACAAAAATGTGTAACTTACAATGTGTCAAGAATATGAGAATGGGTTGTCTTGATGTCTTCAAGAAATTTCTCCCATTTTTGTTGTAGGAGTTCTAGGGCCATGTGCTCTAGCTCTAGCCTCGCATGCATATCATAAATTTTGTCTAGGACAGACATTTCTGGGGTGGAAATTAGTGTGTTTGACTCTGTCACATGTTGTTGCAGTAGTGAAAGTGTCGGTAAGAGTTGAACTTGAAGCTTATTTACCTCATCTTTGTACTTTGTCTCTATAATCTGTATGTCCTGTCGCAATTTCTGAGCCTGTTTGAGTTGCTCATAATGCAATTTGATTTCCTCTTCATTATTTGTAGGACTTTGTGCACTTGTCTTAAGATCAACATTAATTTGTGTCATCTTGTCGGTATACTCATGTGTGAGTTGATCAAGTGTGTACAACTTCTGTATCAAAGTAATAGCTTCTAAGATGATTGGATCAATTGTGCTCACCAATTTAGAAAGCTTTACCTTTTTCAATGTCACTTCCTGGCTTATCTTCTCTACTAGCTTGAACTCATACTTCTATTCAAGTCTTTCTTCCATGACCTTCTCAGCATCGATGTTCTGTGATGTGATTTCCTCTGTGAGAACCACTATTTGATCAAGCATCAGTGTTGTCTGATCAACATCTACATCTGGTACTATTTGGTGAAGTATCCCTCTTGCCACTTTTAATACCTTGGCCTCCTTTGTTGCTTTCCTTAATTTGTCTTTCATTGCCTTTCTCTCATAGAGTTTTGCATATTTGGTCAATTCAGTTGGATCCAATGTCCTCGGATCACAAACTGGTATCTCAATGATTTCATCCAAAGTTACTGGATTCTTATGCCTGCCCTTATTATTCTTTGAGATTTGTGGGTACGCAGATGTGTGAACTACCATTGCTAGTTCATTTTTTCTCTCTGAGGTGCTTGGTGAAGGATTTGTAGAATATTCTTCTTGTGTTTTCTTCTCAGGGTGCACCTGTCGGTTTGGTGAAGACATCTCTCCATCCACCTTGGGTGTCTCTGCAGATTTTTCTTATGTTTTCTTCTCCAGCTCATCCTTCTTTTTCTCTTCACTCTTATCTTTCTACTTTTCCTCCTCTACCTTTTGTGTTTCTTTTTTATTTTGATCAGTAGAGTTATCTTTCTGATCATCAGTAGCAACTTGCTCTGTAGTGGTGTTCTTTTTAGTATATCTAGTGTCTGTTGCTTCAGCATCACCCTTGTCCTTGGGTGTACTTGTGTCCTCTGCAGTAGATCCATCATTACCCTCTAAAATATTGATTGCCTTCATTAATATAGGCATATTTCTTTGAGTTGTAGCTTGGGTTGTATCCAGAGTGGTATCCTGCTCGTCGGTTTGATATTTTAGAGCAGTGACATCCTCATCTTTTTGTACTTGGTCTGCAGGGTTTGGTTCTGTTAAGTCCATGACTGAAGTGTCCTGCATTGTCTCATCAGAAACATTAATTTCTTTTCCATCTGATGTCTGCAATTATTGTTGCTTTCCTTGATCCTTAAGTGTTAGGAATATAACATCATCTTTCTTCTATGGATCTTTATCTGAGTCATAATTTGTGATGTGTTAAATTTCAAGATCATCCATGACTTTGTCCAAGTCAATTTGCTCCATATCTTCATTGTTGTCCAAAGAAATGTGTTGAGGACTTGCCTTGTCTTTCTCCTCCTCTCTATGAGGTGTGTCGGTGAGAAGTAATGGATTCTCACCACTTGTTGACTCTGTCGATAGATCTAGGAGTTTTCTCCATTTTACTTCAGTCATTGTGTCCAGCTCTATGAACTTGTCCTCTAGTACTTTGTATGCCCTTATTTTGGCTACAAATTTACCTGAATGCTTCTTCATTATTTCTTTGATTTCTTATATTTTAGATTCAGGAGGCATTATTTTGACAAGTACCCTCTCCCTTGCTTCTTTCTCAGTCTGTAGAGCATATGATCATTGTTGGGATATTCTATTACCCAACCATTTAGGTATTTGGTTGATGAATTCATTTGGTACATATTTGTACTTGACCATTTCCCTTATTATGGCATCTTGTATCTTGTTTTGGTCCTCTGGTGTGAGTGTATCCCATTGTCTTATTTTTTTGTCATGCATTGTGCCAGATGTAGCAATAGATTTAGCAACCTCATCAATTGATTGATTCCTGTAATTCTTCTTTACTACATCAGGCTCATCTTCTTTAGAGTCCTCTATGTCATCCTTAGTTCTGACCATTCTTTTTCTCCTCTTTGGGGGTGTTTCCTTAGTTGCTTGTTGCTTAGTTTGTTTTATTGGTTGCTTCCTCTTATAGGTCCTTACTTGACCTTTCTTAAGAGGTGTGGTATCGGACGTAGTAGTTTCACTCCTTGTCCTCTACTTCTTTTTAGGAGGTGGAGGTGTATCAGATTCAGTCTCCTCAAAATCTGATTTGTGTTCATCGTGCTCTTCTCCAATGGTGCCATGTTCATCAGTTTCCTCTTCTTGTTCTTGTTCCTCCTCGGTAACCGATAGAATCTTCTTGAGATTCTTAACCATCTTATCCTTTTTATTTACAGTCTTCTTTATTTCTAGGCCTCTTTTTATCTTAGATCTGGCCTCTTCATAGGTTCCAAACCTTGGTTGTTTTTTATCAATATGCTCATTGATCAAAGCTTCAATTGCATTTGTAGCCAGATCAATGTTGATTTCATAATCTAGTGGTGCTAACCAAGTTTTTCTTGGTACAACCAGTTTGATGTGGGTGAAATATGTGTCCACCATGAAACATATTTCATCCCTATGTTTTTCAACAAGTTGTTCAGGGATCCTTGTCCTTTCCATCATCTTTTCCTTGAATTCAAGGAAGTATACAGTCATGAAAGATTCAAAATTGTCTCCTAGTGACTTGATTAGTTCACTTATATGTAATGTCACCGGTTTTGTAGTGTCCCACTTTACTTTTCCTACTGAAGGAAAGTACTCTTGAAAATAGAAAAAGATACACATGATAAGTGAACCAAACTTACATGTGTTGGTCTTTGTGGACCTGATGGTGTTCATGTTTTCATCAAGTCATTTCAACAAGATCTCACATAGATCCATCTGTATGCCCTTGGTTACAATCTTGTAATTTGTGCTTACTGATGTTGTAGATATGTTGTTCAACCTGCTTGCTTGAAATATTTTATAACCAATCACACATGCACCGAACCTCAGTTCCTCATCGGTGATGGTGTTTACTTTCAGACCTCTGTTGTCACATTCAACTTTGGTGAGTTTTGTGACTTCCGGCCTGGAGGGATGTTTGTGAGCCTTAGGCTTGTCGATTATTGGATAACCAGTGATAGTGTGAAGGAAATCCTTGGTTATTTGTTTGGGTTGATCCAACCACAACTTCTGGTCATGCAATCTACTAAGCACCAACCTAATCCAGTCGGTCTTGAAGTCCCTCAGGAAATATAGGGCATTAGTTATCCCTTTGACCTCAAAGTGTTTGTGTTCTTCCTTTAGGTTTCCTTCTGCATCACAAAGCTTCATCCATCTCTAGATCTCCTATTTCGGTGATCTTACAGAGAATATAAGACCTAACATCTTCTATGAGCAAAACCCTAGGTGGAATTTTAGAGAACGCTCTGGTTTCATCGGGTTGCGATGCAATCTTTGGGCATATCTTATATTTGGGCTCAACACATGTGCTATTCTTAATCAACTTAACCACATTCCCTTTATCACTTTTGATCTTAGCTGTTCTTGACGTGGTTGCCATCATTTTTCAAGTTTTAGGGATTTCTGGAAATTCAGGGTTTTCTTGAAAAATAACTACAAAGATATTTTGGTACCCTTGGTACTTACTTTAATCTGTGATAGTGATGAATGTTTTGTATGTTGTGTGCTTGGATCGATTTTGAGGACGCTCTACTTTCTGTTCTTTAATCGCTCTATTTTCACTCTTGCTTTCTCTTCAAATCGTGGGTGCAAAATGAAGTTGTCCCATCATCTATTTATAGCCTTTTTGCCCCAAGTCTTTGTCATAAATTCTCAACAACTCGTCAGGTCATGAAGACAGAGTTTGTCGGGAAGACTTGTAAATCCATCATCGGTGTTGACATGATGCTCGGGACTATTGTCAACAATTTTGTTTTTACTGTCGGATATCGGTATTCTGTCATGACAACTTTGTAACTTTGCTTTCTTACCGACGGGTGTTAGGTTACATTAGTAACTTAACCATTTTCTGTGTTGACCGAAAATTTCTGGTAAGTGTAAACAGCTCATCCATTATGTTCACCGATGATTTTCGGTATGTGTATACTAACGGGGTTGTTTTCTCAAATTTGAAACAAGTAACATAATATGCATCTTTATTATGAAGATTTTGACTATCTATCAATTTGTATAATGGAACTAATGCAAAATATGACTTGGTGTAGTGTAGTTCCATACTTACTTATTCAGCTCAAGTGGGGGTGGTGATGTCACCAGATCCATTGGATGGGGTGTCACCATCTGCATTGCTTGGTCCAGCTTCATTATTGCTTGAGGATTTTCTCCACATTTTGTCTCTATCCCTCTAGATATATTCAATGGTGTTTCCATTGGGATATGTGCTTATCTCTGTCATTCAGTCTTTGCAATCCTTTTTGAAGTGACCAACTTTGTGACAATGTAAGAATGCCATTTCAAGATTTGACCAGCCTCTAGATCTTTTGGTCCATTCTCTCATGCAGTTTGCGGCAATGTGATCATATCTACCACATGTTGTAAAGTTTTTCCATGTATTGTAGTCCCATACATATTGATTACCGATTCTCTCTGGTTGATACGGAGTTTCTTGACCTTTTGGCTTCCATGTTTTCCTTTTCTTTTTCCAGCATTCAAGACTTGTGTGCCCATTCATCTTGCATGTAGGATAGTATTTGTCCTTGTAGGTTTCATTCTTTGGTTGTTCTATCTTAGACTTACATTCATATCCTTTATGTCCTTTCTTGTTACATTTATAACAGAATCCTATGAATGAAGATGTATATTTAGGAATACCTTTCATTTTGTCTCAGCATACATTTGATGTGTTGCCTTTCTTTCCATAGTACTTGCATGTCAGCTTTCTTGGTCTTGGATTTTCATAGGAATTCTTTGGATTGGCTTGATTTGATAATTCTCCATTTTTGGTAAAGCCTAAACTGTTATTGTTGTTCACTCTTCATTGTCCTTCAAGAAAATCATCCATTCTTTTATTTCTCTCTTTAGCCTTTCTGATAACTTCATTATGTTGTTGTTGAATTCTAAATTCACGCTTTAGTTTTTCATTTTCTTCTCTTAGTTCACCAATAATTTGTATTCTTTCAATGAGTTCAACATTCATTCTGTTTGCTTCTTGACTCATAAGAATAATTTGATTTGTGAGATCATGGTGATGCTCAGCATGTCTTTGAATTTCCAACTCCTTTTCTTGTATTTTTTCCATAATCTTCCTCCTGTCATCAGTGGCTAGTTTTCTTTATGTTTCAACTTGTCTAGCAAAACTCATCACATCAATCATTCTCACCATCTAGGTCTCTTGACCGATTTGTAGCATCTTTATTTGCTCTGTCAGATGTTGATTGATCTCCTTTAGATTTGTGATGTTCTCTTCTGATGTGTCTGATGTTTTGCTTGCATTGGATCTTGAAGATTCAAAGAAATATTGAATCTCTTCTTCTTGATAATCTTTTTCAGTGCTTCGGGTTGCCATACCTTTCCTCTCATCCAGAAGCTCTCTCATCTTGATTCTTGCTTCTTTATACTATTCATAGAACATTTGTATCTCAAGCTTTTTATTCTCAATATTCTTATCAAGTTTGTACTTCTCCATTGTATGATCTTTTCTCTTAAGCCTTTAAGCTTTTTCAAGAAGAGACAGAGCTCTAATACCAATTGTTGGGATTAATGAGAAGTAGTACTGAGAGGGGAGGGGTGAATCAGTACCTCTAAAACTTTTAACACTTTTCACAATTCATCATTAGTAATCATTCATTACTACATTACCGACCATTATTGTTGTTCTTTCTTATGCATGTAGTATTATTCCATAATATTTAATTGTTTTTAGCATTCACAGAAACATTCATGAAAATGATAAACAAATAACACAAGATATGGTATCGCAGAAAACTCCTGTTAGGAAGTAAAAACTGCGGTGGGGATGGCACCCACAAAACTTCACTATTTGCAGAATGGAAGGGAGCCGGTAAAGACTTACAATTGATCACTTCTGATGATCTACCCTTTTAGGAGTATTAATGTGGAGACCGGTTAAGATCTACTCTGTTAAGAGCTTTAGCAACACTGATTTAAGTGTGCACTCGGTTAAGATATTTACAACAAGATTGTTAATTCCACCTTTCTTGAAAGGATTTCTTATGTGTACTACACTTGTTAGAATGAGTACAAATGTTGACCTGACTGTATGCAATCTACAACTATTGATTACAGATCCATTAAAGCTCTCATAATAATAATATCACCTTAAGTGGCTGATTAATACCTTTCTCTGCTCATCGGTAACCTGTGTTCTTGTTCTTGAAACTGATTCAATTCTTTTATGTCCCTCTGCATGAATTCTCTTGTCTAGTCTCTAGATGCTCTTTGTGGCTACAATCTTCATTGAACAACAAATATTCTCAATAGATTGAGCATTAAATACAAGTATTTGACCTATCTTTGATTCACGCATTACAATGTTAACTCTTAGATCCAAGGTTTACAACTTGACCTTGATCTTTAGTTTGCATGTTTTAAATCAATAAAAATAATTAAAACAATAATAAATACATTGCTTCCTCCGCACATAATAGATTTGAAAGCAAATCAAGAAGCTATAAATACAACTTCAGTGATTTATCTGACGTGGAAAGTCAGGTCCACTTTTTGCGGGATGTTACTGACTATCAGTTCTTGGTCGTCAGGTTGAACTAAAAGTCTATCAGCATTCCTTTGTTTGAACTGATCGTCAGGTTCCCTTTATCTGTTGGATTGCACTTTGTGTTGTTTCATCAAGTTGCACTGTTGTTGCTCGTTGGGTTTCATTAACCTTTTTGTCATCGGATAAGCTTTGAACTTTGCAGTATCAGGTAACCTTGGCGTCAGGTAGTGTTGTGCCCTGTCTGTCAGTGCAGAGTAAAACGATGGTGCAGATCATGTTTTTCCTTGTGTATACTAATGGAGAAATATAATGCCTTCAAGCTAAACAGTTTTGTGATTCCAAAAATTGTTTTCCACCTGGTTGTATTCTTTCAGTTGTAGATTTCTCTAAGACTTGTTGCCCCACTTTTAGTCTTTATATCTCGAGACAAAAATGGATGTTTTATGTGTAGTAGTAGTCATGAAATTTTCATGCAAGTCCAGAGTCTAGGTCTAGAAATCTCCTTAGGATAGAAGGTCTTTATCGGATTTCCCTAACTTGACTTCTCATTCCTAAGCCAGGGAGATTCTGGGTATGAAAATCATATTTTATCGGGTAGGTTAAGTCCCTGATCTGGTAAAGGTCATGTTTTAAAAGGATTCTAACTTCAAAATCACATACAGATGAAATACTTTGCCTCATATCTTCAAGTTGCAGCATTGGCGGGAAATCAAGTTTTGGCTTCTCCATGGCAGAAAATCACATATGGGGTGTGCCTTCCGCAATTGACAGACTTAAGAATATCAGAGGTAAATAAAGATGGAAATTGAGGAAATCAGGGACAAGGAAGCTTTAAACACTCATATCGAACCTACGGCAAACAAAATAAATGATCAAACAAAGAAGATTTCATGGAATTCACCATAGGCGGAAAAGCAGAAAATGGCTTCACCTCTGCTCCTGCCGGCGGGTTTCGACTCGCGAGATACGTTTTCTGCCAAACTATCTAGTTGAAGAAATTTCAAAGGATAATCTGTCCCATAAGAGATCCGGCACATGAAAAGGCCAATGGAATCAATATATATCATTTTGGCACCCCTATAGGCCAAAATTCTCCTTTGGCGGATTTTCAGATAAGGAGCACTCCAAAAGGATTTTTCTGCCCAAAGGAGAAGCGGAAAAGTAATTTTCCGCCGCTTCAAGAAAGTTACCGTTACAGTTACTAAAGTAAAAAAATGTTTTCTAATGGCATGTAAGCAAAGTAATTAATTCAAATAAGGTCATTTTACTTTGTAACGGACTTGTTCATTAATGTAAAATTCTTCTCATTCATGTGTTGCGGGAAGTCGGCCGTTAAACGGTAATAATTCAAAAAGTATAAAATCGGTTGAAGGTTTCAAACTAGAACCAACGTTGTTCACCAAACTGTCTGAATTCGAAATAGCTAAGATCAGTTGCTCCTCATCTCTATTTTCTGAAGAGAAATTCAAATTTTCAAAGCGAATTATACATACATGGCTTCTAGATTTGTAGGATTCAGCGGAATGAACGGCATTACCTCCAAGTGGCACAAAATCTCAGATACCTCACTGAAGTTCTTTGATATGCAGAACTTTCAGAACAGATTGAGAGCAGAGCAGATACACCCTATCACTGAGAAGCTTAAAGAGAGTGGGTTAGTCAAAGCCGCTGGTTTTCCTGTAGCCGTTCAAGCTCCTGAGTTGGTCCGGGAATGTATAGCCCGATACAACCCGGACACCAAGAAAATTCTCCTACCAGACAACATAGTGCTCCTCTCCATTGACAGATAATCTATCCAGAATTCTCTCTGCATCCTAGAGAAGGCGGAATACTCTGAGATGACTTATAGCCGAGCGGTTTCCGAATATTCAGCAAAGAGGCCAGTCTAGAAAAGAGAAATTATGAATTCATGGTTCAAAGAACCCAAGAGCGCCAAGGGAAAGCTGCCCAAAACATTATTTGGCGCAAATCTGAAACCCGAGATCGTGGACATCCTGGTATTACTTCACAGGATTAGAGGTGAGGGTGAAGCTTTTAATTTTATTGAATAGAATTTCTTCCTGGTCCAGATAATCTGTTCTCAGCATCATTTTATTGACTGCGCCTTGATGGTGAGTGAGAATCTCTCAGATGCCCTAAATAGGGCCAAATTCTAGAATGAATTTTACATGTCTTCTATCTTTATATATATTCTAGCTACGATTCAAATCTGGCTTGGACTTCCTAGATTAGAGGAATTCCCAGATGATGTGAAAAGCTATGAGTTTTTCCCTTCTCTACAACTACAAAATAGTTATGTTGATTATCTCACGGTTAATGATGCCTTTACAATGAGACTGTGCATGGAGCTACAAGGTTTTCTGGAGAGGAGATTTTCTCCCGAAGCCATGGCTTTTATAAGCCAATTTGGATGCTATTTTATTCAGTTTGGAGATTTCTCATATCTTCGTCTTGCAGGTTTCAACGACTTTCCTTTGAAGCTGCCCAGATACCCTACAGACATGATCGTGCTGATTGAAGTAATGAGGCAAGCGCTTTAGGTAAACCTGATATGTTCGGAGGCAAAGAAGAAAGGTTGAGTTCCCAATGGCCATCGGTCCTAAGCTATCATCGTACTTAATTAATTAATTAAGTCCAAAAATCACAAAATATTGGAAAATAAACCTTATGTTATTTATTTAATTAATATCCTAGTATGTTGATTAAATAAATAGCTAAATTATCAATTAAATTTAAAAAGGAATTAAACTTAATAAGTTGAATAAAAGTGTATTTAAATCATTTTAATATTCAAAAGTGCATTTTTGTGTCATCATTTCAATTAACTGAACATCAAATTATAAACAAATTTGTCTTGTTCGGTTAACTAATTCTTCTATGTTTCTCATTTTGGAAACAATTCAGTTAACTGAAAGCTGACTCAATTAACTCCTCTTTCAATTTTAGAACTTTCCTAAATGACTGATCAGTCAGTTCAATTAATTGACCCTCTCAACCAATGATCTTCCGTGCACATGGATTGTGCTTCTTCGAGTCAATCTTGTCTGTTCTTCAACTTTCAATCTCGATCATCGGTTTGATAGAGAATTTCTATAAAAAAAGGCTTCATTTTCATCACAAAGGATCCAGAATTTGAGTACAGTTATTATGTGGGTTTTGTTTATCATTTGCATTTGAGCATTTAGCATATTTACTTGTTTAGTATATTTTCATGTTTTAAGCATTTGAATTCATAATCTAGGAACACTTTCATTTGGGGTTTTAAGAATCAATCTTCGCTAATCATTGGATTAATCATCTTTGTACTTGCATCAATATATTAATATCATTTTCAAATCCTTCATTTAGACAGTGTCAAGTCACTAGGTTTGCGATGATCTGAGAGCAAACTCATACCCCTGCCCACTAGAAGGCAATAGGTTGACTTAGATTAGTTTATTGTTTTCCTATTTCATGCTTTCTTATATAAATCACATGACTTATTGAAGTGTCTGTGTAGTTCAGAGGTCCACTTTTCACACACATTTCTTGTGCCCACAGTGGGGTAGAAAATCTAATTTCTGATCTCACAATTTTGAAATTTTTTGAGTTTCATATTTTCTGATCTGTACACTCTTCTGTCTAGACTTGTACAAGCTTTCTCACTGTGCAATACGAGTGAGGATGAATACTCGTATGGGATACTGTGTATTCTCATACTGAGACTCAAGGATACTCGTATGATTTTTTGCAGTTTTGATCTTTAACAACAAGAATTTCACTTGATTTTTCTAACATCTGACTATATTCTGCTTGTTGTTTTCTGGTTTTTCACAGCCTAAGAGTGGTCTGCAGGACATTTGCCAAAGGTTCCTATTATAAAACACTTATTTGCAGGATGATTGACAAAGAATGAGACCATCAAACTATTGACATTGTCTTGCAGGTTGCCTGATCATGAATTGACATAACATTGTGTTTGTTTTTATTAAAGTAGGAACCTCGCATGCAAGACATCTAATTAATGGACCTCTTCTTATTGTGTTTGAAATGGCAATGATGTTAGGAGATTATTCTCTCGCCCTTCAGGGATAATCATAAATCCAAAAGCATGGTTGTCATTTGTTTGTTGCATGATCACCTTGTAGAGGGCCTGTCACAGTCGGAAAAAGTAATCACCTTGTGAGAACAACCCAAGTGAGGATGGGCTAACGCCAAGCAACTCCAGCTCACTATAAATAAATCACTTCCTTGAGATTAAAGTCTCGGAAGATGAATACCATTTGAGCTTATACTCAGCTCTCGCCTAACACATAGTAGGGCCTTCAAGTCTCAATCACGTTGTCATGACTACTCGTGCTAAGGTGCTTTGTGGGGCTATAAGCTTCAATTGCGTTTGCATGAACCAAAATGATGCATTCAAATGACGACCCTTACTAAGAACTCTAGAATAGAATCCACCCGAATCACCTCTGAAAGTGGGATAATCTAAGCGCAAGGGAGATAGTAACTCCCCCAAGATATTCACCATATCATGCCCCCATTAGCGCTTGGATTCGGATAATATGGTATCGTTATACCCATGGTCTGGTTGATGGTGGTTGTATTCTAATTAGCTCTTGAAGGTGTACCTAAGTTTGTGAGCGAGGATTTTTCCACTTATCCAATCTCCTTAGGATCTAGTGGTTGCTTGTTGTGCTTGAGTTACTTTATTCACCATGTGTTCAATGTGTTTGAAAACCTAACATGACGACTCAAAAAATTAGAAAACTGTGCAACAGAGAGCAGAAAACTGAATTCTCGTACAACCCTACATCTTGACTCGTACGAGTCAAAATCCTCTCTTGTTTACTCATATCACCCGGTGATAGTACTCCTACAGGAATGTACAATTTATGCAAGTTCTAACCTATTTTGATATGTCGTATGCATCCCGGTACGAGAAACCTAGTTCCTTGTATCACTCATGGGGAATGCTTGTATGAGTATGTACTCACTCATACTATTCTTTGAAAAAATTATCCAAATTCTCTGTTTAACCTAATTTTTACTTAGCTCCTGACTCTGGTTAGGTTATGTACTATCTCCTTAAAGTATGATCCAGAACAATGAGCTTGTCCTAGTTTTTTCCTCGGTAATATATGTTGTTATTCTGACTCTTGTTGTCATGAATCTTGAAGTTGTTTTGCTAGTCCATTGAACAGTCTGTCACTATCAATTTGATCGCATTTTGTCTGCGTTGTCCTTATTTTGAGTTGTGAGTGTGGGTTCATTAACCTTGACTCAAAATCGGAGTCTTTGCTTCTCCTTCTCAGTTGGACGTTATCCCTTTGTCACCATCTTTGGTCTTAGACTTAGTCAGCACGTCGTCACTACTTCAACACCTGGTAGGAAAATTAGTTGATTCATACCTATACAAACTATAAGCTCTTTAAGACAATTTCAAGAGGAAGAGAGATTGTATTTTCCATTTGAGGAAAACCCTCTTTTCATAGAGGAACCAAAGACTCCAAGAAGGTCAATCTCCCCTAAAAATAGATCACTTGACTCTAGGATGTCGGGAGAAAGACAAGGGAGAGATCGGTCTAGACGTAGAGATCCCAACGCTAGTACTCGGGCTACCAATAGCCAGCACTCCTCGAGTGATTCTGAGCCTGACAAGGCTAACATTACCAGATGTCTAAATGACAGAGAATTCCTCAAGGTAATGAAGACTATCATGAATCAAGATAAGGAACAATACTTCCTCAAATTGGCACAACAAGGGGCCCAACTTCCTCCTCACTATACGGTTGAAGACATCATCGCCAGGGAGGAGGAAACTCCTTTGAAAATAATGACCAAGCAACTACAAGCCTTGCAAACTGAGATGCAAGAGATGAAAAAGGAAAAAGAGAAAGAAACCACAAAATACTCTATGGACACCATTTGTCTATTTCCTTTTGACAAGGACTTTTACTTGCCTCCATTTCCACGTGGAGTAGAAATTCTAAAGTTTGACAAATATGGCGGTCAATCTGATCCACAGGATCATGTATGGGAATTTCGCGCTCTGTGCACAAAATTTATGCATGAACAGACGTATCTCATGCGTCTTTTTCCTCAGAGTTTAGGTGACCAAACCATCGAGTGGTTTTCAAAGTTACAGACTAGAATCAAAACTTGTGATGAACTGATAAATCTATTTTTACAAGAGTACGCATACAACATACAACATGTATCAATGAA
The DNA here is from genome assembly GCA_018584345.1 of Thuja plicata. NCBI lineage: Eukaryota > Viridiplantae > Streptophyta > Pinopsida > Cupressales > Cupressaceae > Thuja > Thuja plicata. The sequence goes on from MU226447.1 coordinate 2,438,076, forward strand.
TGATCTGTGTAGTACTTAACAACAAATGGGAGAACCTTTCCTAACTTTTCTCCAGCGATGGAGAAGAGTCTTTTCTAGATATTCGCAGCGCATACCTCAGTCTGAGAAAATAGATATATTTACCAACGCGTTGCTACCCGAGTACAACTATCCTATTTAGATGCAAGATCTACCCACTTTTGATAAAATCGTGAAGAGTGCACTGAAAATAGAGACCACGCTTGTCAAAAGGGGTGAGATTACCCTTTACAAGGAAAGCAAGTACAATTCCAGTTGTAAGGATAAGAACAAAAAAAACATGTGGTAATCACGATAGAGTAGTTGATCATATTTCTCCTCAACCAAAACTAGCAATCTTCAACCTGATGAGTGGCTCAAAAGCCCTAAAAGATGCAGAAAACACCACAAAATCTCCTTCCAAAGGATTCAGTAATCTCATGAAGGAGAAACCTCGGGCCAAGCGCAAGAAAAACTTTGCTCCTTTGGGTGAATCCTATGAATCAGCGAAAAGACTCTACTAGCTAAAAAACTGATCACGTTGTCAGATAACTCTAGACCATATGAACCAGAGATAAAACCAAAATGGTGGAGTGAAAATTATTACTATGAGTTTCACACGAATAAGGAACACAACTCAAAACTGCATGAGACTCAAAAATAAGATCCAAGTTCTCATTGACAACGAGACAATTGCACTTGGAAACCACGTCATAAATGTTGATCACAAAGCAATCAAAAACCCCTTGCCTAAGTATGAGAAAGAAGAAATCTCCAAACAGGGTCCTAGGATCAATCATACCTATAACACCAACGATAACAATCTCATTCACATGCTTGATCCAGTCTCTTCTGAGTACTGCAATGTTATCATTGCCAAGAACAGTGAGAAAGAGTCTCGATCAGCTACTGTTGTGACCCGCGCGCAGGCAAATGTCACCTTGAGAGGAGACAGACCTTCCAACCCCTCTATGTCTAACAACCAACCATCGACATCCAAACCTTCTACATTGACCAGAAAACAACCAGTTGTGACTGTCAAAGGTGTCAAACTCCAAACAACTCACTTCGTCTCATGTTGTTGACTACAACATTATTGAGAAACTACAGAGAATGAATGCTCAGATCTCAATCTTTGAGTTGCTCAAGATCTCTCTAGCTCACAGCAAGGTCAAGGACAAAGCCTTGTCTACTACCAATGTCCCTAAGGACTTGGATTTGGATCGATTTCAATCCATGGTGGGACACTTGACCTCACCTCATTACCTATCATTTTTGGAAGAAGATAATAATTCTTTGAGTCACCCTCACAACCTCCCCCTGCACATCGAAGTCATGATCCACAAGCATCGTGTCAAACGGGTATTGGTAGATGGAGGTGCAAGGTTGAATATTCATACTTACAAGTTGATAGAGCAACTGGGATTCTCAAAACATGTCATTGATCCTAAAAAGAAAATCACAATAAAGGCATACGATGAACAAGAGAGATCTTCCAAAGGTCTTGTGACTCTACCTATCAAAGTGGGACCTGTAGAAAGAAAGGTCATATTTCATGTGTTGGATCTTCCGCTGGCTTACAACATCTTGTTGGGAAGACCCTGGATCCATGAGATGCAAGTTGTCTCGTCTACTTATCACCAATGCATAAAATTCCCATTCAATGGTGTTTAAGTCACCATTCCTGCAGATGCTAGCTATGCCTGCAATGCACTGAGCCATTCATCTAACACTCTCATTCCACACAATCGAGAAGCTTCAACTTTAGAATCAGCTAGCAAGTTGATGAAAGAAATGGAGAAGCTAAAAATTAGAGACACTGGAATGGGTGGGTACACATTAGAACCTATTATGTCGATAACATCTCTTCCTACATCACCAAGGTCTTATGGAAAACCTTAGAAGAGATGAGACCGTCAACAACACCACCAAGGGTAATCTTTGATGGTATCTTTATTCAGGCAATTGTGCCACTGGAGAATGAAAATGAAGAGAAAGTCATCTTGGACTGGATGTACAAAGAACCTAAGGATAATGATGTGAAGCATTGCGAGATCTCCCTGGAGAAGTATGGCATAGGATATGAATTGGTCTGACGTATGGGTTATCCAGGAAAAGGCCCCATAGGATGTAATCAAAATGGACTCCTGGAACCCATTTCTCTCAAACACAGAAGTTCTAGGGATAGAACTGGCGTAGGCTTCTTATCAGCCGAGGAAAAATGAAATAGAGACACACCCACCTGCAAGTGGGATGATTCTAATGAGGAAGACTAATATCCTTATCCCATTATGTATCTAGTCTCTTCTCAATCTGGAAGATGAGTATACTCCCAGATAAATGCTACTGAAGAGAAAGTCTTAGAGGAACAGTCAGTGATTCCTTATCAAGCTGAAGCTTTGACCTCCCAACATAGTTCTGATGAAGAAAAAGAGGACAAAACTATCTCAGAATTCCTGGGAAGAACTCACCCTAACTGGGGGCAAAGAGTAGACTTCACTCACGTCCTAGACATGGTATACCATGTTGAAATGAACTCTCATGAGTATGAGTTTGATATTTTATTTGAGGAACCCCAGATAAGGAGGTTGATACTGTACAAAAATATGTGACCTTGCTCAAAGTAGGTGAAGGCTCAGGGACTAGGTCTGAGGAGTTAGATTCTCAAATCCTTGACATGGGTTTTGTTGATGTTGTTAGGGCTCTTACCAATTTGAACGTGTCTATATAGGGTACCAATCTAGGTCTCTACTTAATGGTCCAAGTCTGTGATGAACATACCCTGAATACCCTTGAACCTATCGAACCCTTGCCACTCATGCATCCCAAACTCATTGACTAGAGCTTACAAGAACAACCCATGGATATGCCCACCTTCCCCAATGAGTATGCATTAGCCTGTTACCTCAATGTTGTTGAATCAGTCACCTCTTCCACGAGTGAACCTAGCGTGAACATGACTAAAGTAGATATCAAGTACCTCAGTCATAATATCAAAATGAAAAGAAACAAATGTTCTGAGGGTGAAAACCACATTGTGGCGGTTTCAGAACATAAAATAGTAAAAAGAAAAGACGAATCTTACAGTGAAACCTCCCTGAGGCGCCGAAGGATAGGGTACTTGATATCCTACCTAGTCACTTTTAGGAGCAGTCATCAGTGTTGATTGAGCCAACACAACTAGTGAACATTGGCACAGAGGAACATCTGCATATAATCCACTTGGCACAATCCCTATCTACAGAAGAGCTAAAATAATTCACCGAGTTCTTTAAAGAAAATAAAATCAACATTGCATGGACTTACTCAGATATGCCAGAATTGGATCTAGATCTGATAATGCATCATCTTTCAATTGTGTCTGGCATCAAACCAGTGAAGGATAAACTCAAAAAGATGCATCCTCACGTTGCTCTATTATTGAAAGCGGAGTTGGAAAAGTTGCTCAAGGATGAGTTCATCAGAGCCATTGATTATGTCGAATGGATCGTGAAGATTGTGTCTATGTCTAAAGAAGACAAGTCCATCCGGGTGTGCACTGACTTCAGGGATGTCAACAAAGCTTGTCCTAAGGATGACTTTCCTCTCCCCAATATTGACATGATCATGGATATAACAACTGGGTACGAGATGTAGTCCCTAATGGATGGCTTCTCAGGGTATAATCAGATCAAGATTTCTCCTGAGGATCAAGAAAAGATTGCATTCATGTGTGCTTGGGGGACCTTCTGTTGGAATGGCATGTCCTTTGGATTGAAAAACATAGGGGCTACTTATCAAAGAGCTATAACAATGATATTTTATGATATGATGCACAAAAACATGGAGGATTATGTGGATGATACTCTTGTGAAGACCATGAAATGATCCACACACTTACAAGATTTGGGTAAGATCCTAGACAGGATGGAACAGTTCAGGCTCAGGTTGAATCCAAAGAAATGTCTATTCGGTGTAACATGGTAAGTTTTTGGGATACATTGTCTCAGCGAAAGGCATCGAGGTGGACCTTGAGAAGGTACATGCAATCATGGAGATACCACCACCCAAGAACATTAGTCAGATGAGGACACTCCAAGGAAGGATCCAGTCTATCAGGAGATTCTTCTCACAACTGGTTGATAAAGCACAACCATTTGCCAAGACTACGCAAGGGAGTTACATATCAATGGGACAAGGAATGGAACAAAAATTGCAATCAGATCAAAGAGTGTCTAGGGAATCCACTAGTGTTAAAGCCTCCTACACAGGGAAAATCATTGATTTTGTACAACTCGGCCACCACAACATCACTGCGGGCACTCGAGCAAAAAAATGAGAATAAGAAAGAACGAGCCATCTACTACATAAGTAGAACCTTGGTCTCATATGAGATGAGCTATTCAGTCATTGAGGAAGCTTTCCTAGCCGTTGTGTTCACATCCCAATAACTAAGGCATTACATGTTGGCACACTCTATACGAATGGTTGCGAAGATTCATTCATTCAAGTATCTCTTGAGCAAAGCCACCTTGACAGGTAGGTTAGCTAAATGGGTCATGCTACTCAACGAGTTTGACATTGAATATGTCAAACGACAAGAAATCAAAGGGAAGGCTATCGCAGATCAACAGGTTGATGCTCCACTACGTGATGATCAACCATCAATGTTGAATTTCTAGAAGGATCCATTTTGCATATAACCCACAAATCTTGGAAAATTTTCTTTGACGGTTCCTTCACACAACAAGGTTTTGGTGCAAGCATATTATTCATCACTCCTCAAAGTTATTCTATTCCAAAGGTGTACAACATCATGTTCCCTTGCACAAACAACATAGCCGAATATGAAGCCTTGGTGAATGGAATCAAATTGGCTCTTGAATGGAACATCTCTGAGTTACACATCCACGGTGACTCTCGATTGGTCATCAACCAAATCAACGATGTTTATCAGATGAAGGATGATAAACTCATGCCTTACAAGAGAATGGTTGATGATTTCAAAAAATATTTCACCTTCATCATGTTTCAACAAATCTCAAGAACACAGAATAGAGCGGTCGATGCAATGGCTACACTGGCTTCCTCACAACAACAACAACAACAACAAAAAGACTTCCACTATGAGTTCTTGGTGGAAGAGCTTCATTTTCCTAATTATAACTCCCCTGACCCCCACATGATATGTACTGTCATAGGATAGGATTCATCCCACTAAAAACACATCTACGCCTACCTACGTCATCAGGTCATCCCTGATGCGCTAAATTGTAATGAAAAATGACACCTAATCCACAATGCCTCATGGTATGTTCTCATAGCTAATGACTTGTATAGACGAGGACTAGATGGTACCTTTCTTAGGTGTCTAGAAAAGGAGGAGTCCAAACGTGCGGTAATTGAGATCCACAACAATGTTTGTGGTTCTCATTCTAATGGTCTAACGCTGGCCCAAAAATTGACGAGAGCGGGTTACTATTGGTCAGACATGGAGAAGGAAGCCATCAAATATTCCAAGACATGTAAGAAATGTCAACTACACAAAAATCTTACACATGCTCCATCTAGGGAGCTCATTCCATTTATCACACATTGGCCCTTTTGGCAATGGGCATTTGACCTAATCGGACAGATACATCCGTCCTCCTCAAATGGACACAAGTTCATCATAACGGCCAAAAATATTTCACCAAGTGGGTTGAAGCAGTTCCACTCATAAAAGAAATTGGACAACAAGTGGCCTTATTCATTTTGAACCACATCATCTATCGATATGGTATACCTTGATCCATTATAATTGATAATGGAGGGCAGTTTAAGAACAACAATATAGGTGAACTCTTTGATAAGTTCAAGATCAAGCAACATTGTTCTTCAATCTACTACCCACAAGGAAATGGACTGGCGGAGGCCTCCAACAAAAAATTGTTGAAGATCTTACACCACACCGTGAACAAGTCTGGAAAGGATTGGCATTTGTAGATTAATCCTGTACTATTGGCTTACAGAACAAGCATCGGAATGCCTTCAGGGGAAACACTCTTTTCTCTAGTATATGGAGCAGAAGTAGCCTTACCCATAGAAGTAGAAATCCCATCTTTGAGGGTTTGCCTACATAGACTGATCACAGATGAAGACCGTAGGGTCTCGAGACTACAAGAACTGGAACTGTTGGACGAGCGTCAATAAGTGGCGTTCAATCACCTCAGAGCTTATCAAAAGAGAATGTCAAGAGGATATAACAAGAAATTTAGACCAAGAGAACTTCAGGTTGGTGACCTAGTGTTGAGAGAAAATCCCCACAATCAATCACATCGGGAGCAAAAGGGGAAGTTTGAACCCAAATGGCTGGGTCCATATATTATCACTGCAACATTTGGCTCTAGAGCCTATCGACTCTCCATACCAGAAGGAGAACAGCTCCAAGAGCCCATCAAAACTCTCCATTTGAAGAAGTTCCACACCTAAGCATTCTCGGTGTCCAGCAACATGTACATACTTAAAAGTATTGAAAAAATTATCATCTGGTTGAAAACCTGGGAACAAGTGCCTTGATGAATCAATCAAAAAAATAAAAAAATAAAAGAGAAAAATACAAAAAAAAAATTAAAAACAAAGAAAAAGTGCCTCGATGAAAACCTGGTAAACAAGTGCCTCTAGTACTCAAGCGCTCCATCTATCAATGCACATCTTGGCATTTCCTGTCATTTGCTTCATTTTGTACATAGCTTTCAGTCACTTTTGTGACACATTAATGGTTCTTAAGAGAACCCTCGTGGATTGAAACCGATCAGAGTCATAGTCTGGGGCAATTGAATCGGCTTTGTCCTAGCAGTCTAAGTCAATTTAGTCATCTTCAATTGGAGTTTGTTACTAAGGGGCAGGGCCCCATATTGATCATCGATGAACCAACCCAGAGTCAGTATCTTAGTCATTTTTGAAGGACAGCTCGCTACTAACACACCAGTGTTTCTCAACACCCTAATCAACATTGTTTCTTAACACTACCTACTTGGATACATATGTGTTTCTTAGCACACATTGGATAACACATTGTCAACCTAAACATTGGACCGATAACAATCAAGAACGATGGTGTTTCTTAACACCCTACACAGACATACGCAAATCAAAAACTTGGTGAAGATATCTTGAAGTTTTCTTTGGAAGTTGTTTGTTATCAATGATTTTCGTTAAATATTTTCTTTTATTATTGCTTGTTGGTGTGGTCATGATGATCCTGCAACGTCAAGTAAACTGGGTGTTTGTGATAAGAGCCTCCACAGCAAGGTGGATCAGCCTCACATACATCGACACCATTTATTTGCACACCAAGGTGAAGTCGGAAATCTCTCCTTGACTGTTATTTATCTGCATGTTTACGCAAGATCGCACTCGTGATTATCTTGGCTTTGAATGCCTTGATACCGGTGTACCCTTGCAACATCAACTGGAAACAATGTTCAAGTTATCTTGGCTTTGTGTCTCGATGCTTACATTGGTTTCCCATATTTTATCCGATGAAAATTCATACTCATCCTTATGGTTGTAGTGGCACCAGTAAGGGTTGTATCGACTCTGATGTCCCAAATGCCCAATGATGAGAATTTTCAAGCTCAAACCCAGTGACTAAGTCCTAGGTTGCATTCATGTTAGTTTTTTACATTGTAGTCGCATGGTGTTAAAACAACATGATCTCTCTCTCTCTCTCTCTCTCTCTCTCTCTCTCCAATGTGGGGATCTGAAGCTCGGTTCGATCTATCTTTTTTTTTCCAAGCAGTCAAGTTGCGCGTCGATGGAGACATGATCGAGTACATGTGTTGACAAAAACAAGTCCATACCAGAGATGTTAGAAGCATTGCACATCATGTACACTGCATTGCATATTCACATCATATATATCCATTTCACATTGCATATCCACTGCATAATTAAGTTGCATCCATATATATATATATATATATATATATATATATATATATATATATATATGCATCAGAAAAGAAAAAAAAACATCGCATATCTATTGCATCATCATAAATAGTACCATGTCCATCCATACAGTTAGAAATCACATAAACATTGCATGCACATTTGCATAACCATCCATAAAGCATCATAAGCATACATGATTAAAAAAGAAATGCATCCATATAGGACATTGTAAGGCAATACAACATCTCATAACATCAGTCAACACAAGTACAACAAGATCATAATCATCTCTCTCTCTCTCTCTCTATATATATATATATATAACAGGAGTACATAAAAATATTGAGATATACAAAACCATCAAAGCAAGTCATCGTATACAAAGTAAAAAATGGGTACAATATCGATAAATATCAACAAGTATCAGAGCAATAGGAGCTAGCTCTCAGCCATGTCCACAACATCGGTAGGAACATGTGGTGGTGGAGGTGGCGGAGGAATAGCCTCAACGGCCTATGGAATGCGCTATTGGAGTTGATGAAAAACTATCAACCCTACAGCTCCCAAGAATCACCTGCATGCAAACACCTATCACAGAAAGAGAGAAGCAAAAGCTATGGAGGCCAAAAACAACATATTTGTGAAAGAGGAAACATCCTCAATTGATTCAATAAAAATGGAATGGAATTACAAAAAGGATTTTTTTAATAATTACAAAGTGATCAATCCTTATAAAAGAGATCAAAACCCTGAGATGGGTGAAGAAACCAAGGTTGAGTGAAAAAACCAAGGTTGGGTGAAGAAACCAAGGTTGCATGAATCATTAATATAATAATCAATTATTGCATGTCTAAAGTTCAACTTAAGTGAAATAGAGATAAAAGGGACTTAATAATTAAATCAAATGATGATTTAATTAATAAGTGAAATGTGACTTAATAATTAAATCAATAATGATTTAATTAATAAGTGAAAATACCCTTTTAAC
>MU226447.1:2457157-2472689 GCA_018584345.1 Thuja plicata
CGCACTCTGTAGTAGTGGCTCTCTGCTCGTCATCCAGTCTCCCTCCCAGACACATCGTCGGCGGATATGTAATCCTGAACAAAATATCAAGTAATCGCTCATGTAGAAACGAACAACGAAGCATCAGTGCGCTTGTCAGATTGACCAAATGAAGAGTTAAAATGTTGCACAACATGCTAAAGATGCCAAATCCACAACGAAGAAAATCAAAATTTGACATTTCAGAGCTCAAAAATACTCATTGTTTCCAATACGAGTAAAGAATTGGAATCGGGTCTCGTACAAGAATTCACATAGGCCAATACAAGTAACCTAGCTAATACGAGAATGTATGGTTCATGATATGAGCAAAGGGTCTGATTTGAAGGTGCTCGTACGAGTTCTAGGTAAGGGGCATACGAAAAATCTAATGGCCTGGTACGAGTGGGAATTTGGGAGCAATTTCTAGTACAAGCCCTCCCCAGGACTCGTATGAGAAACTAAGTATTCAAATTAAAAAACTTGGAAAAAACATGAAAAATTCAACGAAATTGACAAAATAGGAATTCAATGATAGGTTTGCCGTGCACTTACCACTACTTGGTAGTTCCTGGGTCGGTTGTGGACTCGCTGGCACTCGAGTTGATGAGTATCAATGGAGACCACCATTTCTCTCAGAGAAGGTTTGACATTCAAAAAGGTTGAAATGAATTGAAATTACCATTTTTCCCTGTATATAGGTTTTTGATCTAATTTTCAGCTTGCTCTGATTGACGTAAAAATTGCACCCCTGGCTAATTCGACTGTCTTAATTCCATTTTCAGGATCGAAATCAAAATCGTTTCACTCGTCAAATTTGATAGTTGACTTTTTCAATTGATCGCTTGTGCAATCAGTCTTTTGGACTCTGAACCTAGGGAAATCTCTCGTGTTTTTCTTCCAAGAAATCAATGTGCCAAAATTTGGTCCAACCTTGTCAAAATTTTGGTCAAACTTGGTCAACATGACCTAAAACAAGTGCAGATTGGTTCCTAAACGCTTACAACCTCTACCAAAACAGATCAATTTCTTCCTTCATCAATTTAATCAATTGGTTTGCTTCCGATCACTGGGGCACCTAGCCATATTTTGATTTTACTCCCGAGGGGGCAGCATCAGGACATCAACAATTCAGTGATCACATCATCAAGAAAGACCCTATCGCTTGGGGCATCTCAACTTCATCGCATCACATCAAGTTGAGATTATCGTAAATCAAAGGCAACCCAACCAATTGTCTTATACAGTAATGGATATACTCGGAACCAGACAAAAAGGTCTTATACGAGTCATTCATTTCTGAAACCAGACATATTGATCAAATTGGCTTCATCGCTTCAAATCAAACTGGTTATTCATTCAAACCAATCAGAAGGTTTAAGAGTTTCCGACAGATGTTCAGTTTCATCGCTTCAAATCAAACTGAGCATTATGTTTTATACCTTTTAATTGATCTTCATCCAATCAAGCTCGAAGTCGGTCTTATTCGAAAGAATGGTTTCATCGCTTCAAATCAAACTATTCTTCGTCTTGTCGCTAACTGGTCTTTGAATCAGTGAGTTGGTCGCACATCAATTCAAAGAGGGGCAAATGTAATGACCTAAAAATGGTCATCTAAACCCTAGACTCCCAATCTCGGTCTCTCATCAAGAAAACCCCGATCTTGATCATCCTAAGTCCTAACCCTAAAGGCAATTCAATCCTCAGTTTGATCTTACCTGAACCCTAGGTCCTAATATATCATCGCACTTAATTAATTAATTAATTCCTAAAATCACAAAACATTCGCAAATAAACCTTATGTTATTTATTTAATTAATATCCTAGTATGTTGATTAAATAAATAACTAAATTGTCAATTAAATTCAAAAATTAATTAAAATTAATAAGTTGAATAAAAGTGCATTTAAATCATTTTAATATTCAAAAGTGCATTTTTGTGTCATCATTTCAGTTAACTGAACATCAAATTAGAGACAAATCTGTCTTGTTCAGTTAACTAATTCTTTTATGTTTCTCATTTTGGAAACAATTCAGTTAACTGAAAGCTGACTCAGTTAACTCCTCTTTCGATTTTAAAAGTTTCCTAAATGAATAATCAGTCAGATCAATTAACTAACCCTCTCGACCAATGATCTTTTGTGCACAAGGATTGCACTTCTTCGAGTCAATCTTGTTTGTTCTTCAACTTTCAATCTTGATCGTCGGTTTGATAGAGAATTTCTATAAAAGAAGGCTTCATTTTCATCACAAAGGATCCAGAATTTGAGTAGAGTTATTATGCAGGTTTTGTTTATCATTTGCATTTGAGCATTTAGCATATTTACTTGTTTAATATATTTTCATGTTTTAAGCATTTGAATTCATAATCTAGGAACACTTTCATGTTGGGAATCAATCTTAGCCGATCATTGGATTAATCATCTTTGTACTTGCATCAATAAATTAATATCATTTTCAAATCGTTCATTTAGACAGTGTCAAGTCACTGGGTTTGCGATGATCTGAGAGCAAACTCATACTCCTGCCTACTAGAAGGCAATAGGTCAACTTAGATTAGTTTATTGTTTTCCTATTTCATGTTTTCTTAGATTAATCACGTAATGACCTATTGAAGTGTCTGTGTAGTTCAGAGGTCCACTTTTCACACAGAAACAACATCAAATAAGCATAAAAAATAAATTAATTTTATATTATTGTTGCAGGACACTACGTACCCCTATTGGCAACCCTTGTGATGGATTACAAAAAAAGGCCAAATATCACACCCATAAAGCTAAAAGCAATACTTGTATATCTGATCTTGCATAATCATTGTAATATTTAAGTGTCTTTGAAACAAAAAAAATTCTTAATTCTTATGTTATCCTTATGCATCCAACTTTATGTATAACCCCTAATGAACTAACAATCATGGACTCTAAATTGATGTTTGCAAATAGGGAATCCCCTTGTGGATTTGGAGATTGTTAATATTTTTATATCTGCATGAGACATCATTTACCTATGATGGTTGTGCAGACTCTTTGTTAATGATTCTAATGTTCTCTATCTATCTCTTGTGTGTGTGTGTGTGTGTGTGTGTGTGTGTGTGTGTGTGTGTGTGTGTAGGAGACATCATTTACCTATGATGGTTGTGCAGACTCTTTGTTAATGATTCTAGTGTGTGTGTGGGAGACATCATTTACCTATGATGGTTGTGCAGACTATTTGTTAATGATTCTAGTGTTCTCTATCTATCTCGTGTGTGTGTGTGTGTGTGTGTGTGTGTGTGTGTGTGTGTGAGAGAGAGAGAGAGAGAGAGATTTCCATTCCTTGGTTCGATCACTTGTTTCTCAGTGTTATTATCTATTATGTATCCTGGCAATTGTTACAATACTACCTATCGTGTTTACAGTCTTTCCAATGATCATCATGTAGCCTTGAATATCAAATAAAACGGTGAACCGACTTCTTACCGCAACCGTCATTGCCCAGACTTAATGTGCAAGTGTTGTCATTTTGTGTGTTTGGCAGGAGTTGTCGGTTGCATTGTCATCGCCTTCTTATTCCTGTCAGACTTTATTATTATTCGTTCCTTCTTCAAAACAGGTATGGGATGACTTGGCATCGTGGTTCCTTCTTGTTCTCAACTTCCGAAGGTTCATTATCTAATGGGGGTGTCTCTTTGTATTACTGGAAAAGGCTATGTGTTTCAGTTAGAATATTGACTGAATAAACCAAGTGTTGAGAGTTTATTGAGTCGTGATTTTCATGAAGTATCACAGGTGTCTTGGATGTATTCTTTAGTGTATAAAGAATGTGATTATGTTGCTACAACAAGCACTGCATTTGATGGAGACTTGTGCATGATCTGTAGATGATCAATTTAATTACGTAATTTATTCTCTGTGTAAGAAGTATACGTGAGATACTTGCAGCTTTGTATGTTTTGTGTATACATGATAAAAGTGATCAAACTGTGGATAAGGCGCACTGATTGATTGTTAAGACTTAACAATCATAGCTTGAGAATCTTGTATTTGTTTCAGAGCATTTTAATAAAGGATCTATCTTTTGTGGGGCTGGGTTTTTCACCCTCAAGTGGAGGGTTTTCCCAAAAGGATCTATCTTATGTTATTGTGTTTATGTATTTTGTATTCTTACAATTTGGTTCAAAATTTAACATGGTATCATAGCAGGTCTAAGTAAAGATCCAGAATTAGAATAGGACAATTGGGAATTTAAGAGATGCAAGAAATGAGGGATTCATATGAGAATGTGTAGTTGAAGAGCCTTGGAGGTAGAATCTTTGAAGAAGCTTCTTACCTGGAAGGCTTCCATTTTTTACATCAACGGGGAGGATGTTGTCATGCTCGTCTATGCTTACATGTTTGACATTCATGTCTATGAGGATAGCAAATGTGTTCGAATTTTTCGTTCTCTCCCTGCACTATAACTATGTGATGGCAAAAGATCTATTGGTGGATTGTGAGAAAATTTAGGCAATAAAGAGATAAGTATTTTATGATTATACCTTTGAATATTGATCATGAACTTTATGTAGTTAATTCATGCTATAATATTGGGAAAGTGAAACATGTATGCTTTTAGCATTGATCTATATATTTCCCTTTAGAATAGTTTGATTCTATAAACTATTATTAATCTCTCTAAAATGCTTCCAGGACGGATCGAGGAGCATAAGGATGATGAGAGATTGCATTCAAAGAGGAAGAGCCTATAAAGATTGTCTTTGCATTCAATTTCTTCGAAGAGGAAGAAATGACATTCAGAGGGAGTTAAATTTCGCGAATTCAAGGTGACCTATCAAAGAGTTAATGCAATGGAAATGAAGTCGATACTAGAGAATATTTATTACATAAAGGAAAGCTTGATGGGCTAAAGAGGGAGGACTTATTTAGGCTCGATAAGATTCAGAGGGAGCTTGTGTGACAGAGGGAGAGTGTCAGATCCTTTGTAGAGGATCAGCAAGCTCGTGTAGCAGTGTGACTACAAAATTTCATTGTTTGGTCAATCATTGGAGCCATTTGCAATTCATTGTGATAATCATAGTTGTGAGATTGTTGCCCTTGCTGAGAGGGAGTCTTTGTTGAGAAGGAGTCTCAGCATTCAGTTGTTCTTATTATGAGCTTAATGCATTCTTCTCTGTGAGAGAAGTTTGCAGTGCAAGCCCTTGTTAATGCATTCTGAAGTTTGAGGTGCAAGCCCTTGTTAGTGCATTCTTCTCTATGAGAGAAGTTTGAAGGTGAAAGCCCTTGTTCCACCCTCTGGGAGTAGCCATGGTAGATCCACCCTCTAGGAGTAGCCAAGGTGGATGTCATGTTGAGAGACTCCATGACTTAGCTCTTGTGTTATTCACCCTCTCGGAGTGGCCATGGTGAACGTCATGTTGAGATGACGATATCAAGTTGAGAGAATCCGTGATAAAGCTATGTTGTTGACACATATGAGTGTAGCCAGACTCCATGACATGAAATCTGCAAATGATATCTCCTTTGCTAAGAGGGAGTGTTAATGTTTTTATACCTGCAGGAGACATCATTTACCTGCGATGGTTGTGCAGACTCTTTGTTAATGATTCTAATGTTCTCTATCTATCTCACACACACACGTGTGTGTGTGTGTGTGTGTGTGTGTGTGTGTGGAGTGTTAATGTTTTTATATCTGCAGGAGACATCATTTACCTGCAATGGTTGTGCAGACTCTTTGTTAATGATTCTAATGTTCTCTATCTATCTCACACACACGTGTGTGTGTGTGTGTGTGTGTTGTGCTGGTCTATGATTTCCATTCCTTGGTTTTATCACTTGTTTCTCAATGTTATTATCTATTATGTATCTCGACAGCTGTTTCAGTACTAGCTATCGTGATTGCATAGTCTTTCCAATGATCATCGTGTAGCCTTGAAAATCAAATAAAATGGTGAACCGGCTTCTTACCTCAACTGTCACCGCCTAGACTTAATGTGCAAGTGTTGTCATTCCGTGTGCTCGGCTGGAGTTACTGGTTGCATTGTCATCGCCTTCTTATTCCTGTCAGACTTTATTATTATTTGTTCCTTCTTCAGAACGGGTATGGGATGACTTGGCATCATGGTTCCTTCTTGTTCTTAACTGCTGACGGTTCATTATGTAACGGGCATGTCTCTTTGTATTACTGGAAAAGGCTATTCGTTTCAGTTAGAGTATTGACTGAATAAACCGAGTGTTGTGAGTTTATTGAACCGTGATTTTCAGGAAGTATCGCAGGTCTCTTGGATGTATTCTTTTTAGTGTCTGAAGAATGTGATTATGCTGCTACAACAAGCACTGCATTTGATGGAGACTTGTGCATGATCTGTAGATGATCAATTTAATTGTGTAATTCATTCTCTGTGTAAGAAGTATCTATGAGATACTTACAGCTCTGTATGTTCTGTGTATACATGATAAAAGTGATCGAACTGTAAATAAGGCTTATTGATTGACTATTAAGAGTTAACAATCATAAGCTTGAGAATCTAGTATTTGTTTCAGAGCATTTTAATAAAGGATCTATCTTTTGTGGGGCAGGATTTTTCACCCTCAAGTGGAGGGTTTTCCCAGGATAATCTTTTATGTCTTCTGTTATTGTGTTTCTAAATTTTGTATTCTTGCATTCTAGTTCAAAATTTAACAGAGATAATTGTCAACAATGGAGAATACTTGTGGTCACATGGTTTGATATTGGATAGCTCATCCTTCATGGATCAAACTGTGTAACAACTCATTTGAATCAATACTATCGTGATAACTTGTCACAAGCTTGTAATGATGTGAACAACAATATAACAGCTGATATAGGAGATGCTGTAGATATACATGACGTCACATTAGGTTCATGTTTATCTGATATTTCAACAAAAGCAATACCGTAAAGAGATCAGGAGAAGATTCATACCATGGTAAACTATTTGAACAACCTTTTTCCATCCTTTAGACTCAAAGGCAACCTAGCACTCCATCTCATGTAATCAATAGGTAAAAAATCTATCAAGCCCAAATACAACTTGTCTTGGAGTAGCTGAGAAGAGATACATATGATGACATAAATAATCTACCTGCACCTAACCTAAATAGGGTTGGCTTGCATTATAACCATGCCTTTCACAAAATGAGCTAATACATCATTGCATCTTAGTAATAGATCATGGCAAATCATATAACTTTTTAAACTAGACATAAATAATAAATATATATAGCACTACTGTAACCAATAAGGGTATGCATATATGGGCATCACCATGACATAGTCCACTGCTAATGACAATATGAAAATATGTGCATCAGTACCCATCATTAACTAGAGAATGGGATAGAGACATCACTAGGATCAATATCATGATAAGCTAAGTATCTAAACGTTGTTGATTGAACACTTCCTGAAGTCGATTGGATGCCTTGGCTTTCCTCACCTGTCAATCAAGAGCCTAAAGTTCCTAATGTCACTTGGCCAAAGAGAAACCTAAATCAAACATATAGCCTCAACAATTTGTGTATAGTGATTCTCAATTTCTTTCTGTTTTGAATTTAAAATATAAGTTATATAACTGGTTAATTTATAAGCCAGGTGCAAGATATGTTCGAGCATAGAAAATAAATATTCCCTTTAAAGATTTACTACCACTTCCTCTTATTCCCCGTTACTTTTCACAACTACAAACCCACAATTGTAATCATATGAACTGTATTGTATTAAAGTGACTCCAATAGATATAGATTCATAAATGTAGAATACGATTTCAATCTGGCAATGATCAAAATTAAATAATTTTGTAATATAGTTTTTGCTTGACGCTATTTTTTTCATCTGACTTTGCTTGGCTACAATTTCTCATCAGAGTTTGCCGAAAATAAATGAAATTGATCTCTGCATTGGAGATAAGATATTGACTTACCTGAACAGACAGGAGGTGCAGAATGTAGTTCATGCCAATACAACCAACTTGCCTTATCATTGGGGTTTCTGTGGGGGGTATATCACTTGCACTCCCAGATCTCTTGCTATTCAATTTTTTTTGTAAGATAATATTATTGCGTCTTAAAACTGATTTCGTTCTTTTAAGGGTACAGTAAAATTTATAAATAGCAGACAAAAAGTTATTGTATTAGTATTTTTTCCTAGTTTATAAAAGATGGCAATTGATTTTTCAAGACACCTCAAAGTACATTCCATTTCATGAGAAAACACCCTTGTACCAAAATATGAACAGTTCATCTTGTTACGAGTCACATAATCTATGTATGTACTTACACTATCTATTAAGTTTTATACTCCTTATCAAGTTATCCACATTGATTAACGTCATTTTAAATATCAGGCCCCTTTCCTACCAAGAAAACAATATGGCAAATGACATAAGGCCAGTGGTTGCTAAGCTTCTAGAAGATGGTCTTCCCATTTTTCTATACAGGTTAAATTATTCATCAATGCCTGCAATATTCTAGGAATTGTAATATTTGTATTTATTAAAAAATTTATTGATTTTCATTTTACAGTGGAGACCAAGATGCGGTGGTGCCACTTACAAGCACTAGAACCATTGTTGACAATCTGGCTGAGGAATTGAAACTATTCAAACTCCTAAGGTACAGTCCATGGTATGATCAAAAACAGTCATACCAAAAACAGGTGAGCTACATCGGCAGTACTTACATCAAGAGCCAAGGAATAAATCTTCCTTGGTAAATAAATAAGAAATATATTCAATAATTCATTGATTGAAGCAGGTTGCAGGACGGACTCAAGCATATGGGAGGCAAATAAATGGCAAAAATCACACCATTCTCATCTATGCAACTGTGCAGGGAGCATCACATACTGTTCCATACACTTCTCCATCAGAGGCACTAGCTTTGTTTAGAGCTTTACTCAAAGGGTTGCCTTTACCTAACAATTAGAATATCCATGCTCACTTTTGGGAATTGTATTCAACCTTGGGGATGTTAAGCAAATAGTACCTGGATAAGCATATATTGCAATTATCAAAGGCAATTGAATAAGATGTCATGTACCATTACATAGACTTGTAATGAAAAAAACTACTTTTAAAGGCTCAATATTTTTTTGGTCCCGACCGCATGATGATTAGTTAAGATAATGTAATCTTTGCCGTTTTATTTTGCGAGTTAACATAGTTTTCTGGCTGTCTACCGAAGTAGGATTATTTTGTCATCTTTTCTGGTTGTCTTCAGAAGTACAGTCAATTTGTCATCTTTTCCCAAATGATTAACTCTCCACCTATCTGGTTGTCACATTCGCCTTCATCAACTGACAGTGGTGTCAATAGGCACGTACACATTATTAAAATCTTGGTCAATCTTATAAGGATTGCTTTTATGGTATAATAAATTATTTTAACATAATTGGTCAACCTATGATAAATTGACTCGACGGAAACAAAAGATGTCTACAAGTACTGAATTGATCTAAATTCAAAGTGGCAAAATTAATTGGATGAAATACGCAAAACATGGAAAAAGCTCATTCACACCACACCCAAATGTTTTATGGTAAAAATCATAATTGAAAAATTTGAACTTGGTAGAGACTCAGCAGCCTAAAACTTTGACTCGGACTTGGAACACAGTCAAAAAGAAAAACATGATCACTCCCAAAAAAAAGAAAAAAGCCAAATACATTTAGAGAACATATAAGTATATTTTAATCATCAAAGATTGCTAGTCATATGACCCTACTTTAAATATACATCAGCAGGTCATATTCTATATGAGTTGCAAGGTTTGTAAATCTGTAAAACTATTCCCTCGAAGATCTGTGTTAGTCATTTGATTTGATATTTACAGATTAATGAAAGTCAGTACACAAAAGAATATATAATGAATAGTCACTGAAAAACTGATAAAGGATATTTTAGAACAAAATGTACTTTCTGAAATACAAACTTCAATTAAGAGACCGAAATTATCAGTCATCTAGTAACAGGGGGCATAGAGTACAAAGGGGAAGTGAAAAAATCCCCTCGGATTAATAAAAACAACAAAAGAAATTGGAATACTTAGAACCCAAACCTCCAACAGCTTTCTCCCTTCACGATAGTTGCATGGTTTTCTATCTGTCCTTCACAATTTGAAAATACCAGCTACAAGGATATGCACGATACAAGAAGAACAGGTGCTGTAGTGCCTCCATTTAAATTACCTGCATCTGGCAGGCAACTAAGGAGGATGTTATTTCTGCGAATCCAGGTTTCCAGGTGTTCCTACATCCAGAAACTTTTCCTCCTCAGTGCTGCCATCAACCTCCAAGCCAGCTCTCGGTCCCATACTTGATGTTCTAGAGGAGCTTGGGTGCACAGGAACTGGTCTCTGTTCAGTTATTGGAATAGAGCTGCCAGCTCTAGCCATTTCTGACACAGGCAAAGCAGGTACTGAGCCTGAGGTATTGGAAACTTGAACTTCCTGAGGAGATGCACCAACAGAAGTTGCCACAGCTGAAGGTTGTGAATTCTGAGCAGGACCTGGAGATGTGGCTGAAGCCTTTTTGCTTGTAGAATTTGCTGCAGGCTGTGAAACAGAATTTGTTTGCTGCTGCTGGCTTTTTTGTGGTGGAGATTTTGGTCGAAGACTTTCTATCTCAGGTGAGGTTCCAACAAGGTGAGGAGCATCAGGAGGTGGGTTACGACCAGCTCCACCTTGCCAAACTTTCCCATCTTTATCTAAAAAATTCTTGATGTAGCCCTGAAAGAGGATTGCAATCTTGTTACATGCAAAAACTTTGTGGAATCATTGTTCCACAGAATACCCATATAACACTATCGCGAGAGATTTTCATCACAGAAGTAAATAAACAAATCAATCTTAAATAGTGCACAAAATTCATTATATTCATTAGTTTAAAATCCAGTCTGTATACGTAATCATTTATAAACAACATAAGTTTGTCCCAATATGTCAGGACACCACCCATTCCTGTGGAAGATTAAAGTTGTAGCATATAAGAATACAACTAAATATAGTAGACATATACAATCTAAATTATTTACAGATATGCCGAAAATGAGAAAGCCTTCTAGCTTTTCAATTAGAAATGCCATTAGACCCTTGGTTGAAAATTTGAAATATATATTCCATATTGCACCATACAATGGGATAAATTTAGTATGTGTCAAACTATTGTTTCTCTGTCCTCTATATATATAACTGTCTGACAAGTGTTATCACATGACAAATTGCAGAACCAAGAAGAGTGAGGTTGAAACTCTTATTGATTTAATATCGGTGCCATGGTTGTGTCAAAAGAGCCGGATAGATAACAGACCACTAATGGTTGGAGTTCAAGATGTATAAAACACAAGTGAAGCAAAATATCAATCAAAGAGACTAGAGAAGCAAGAGTCCATGGTGAGTAGAGAAAGAAGCAAAGCCTGCTCCCAGGGTACCAACTATGTCTGAGGACGATATGTGATGCAAACTTCAAGAAAAAAGAAAAGAAAAAGTCATGCTCTAAAGGACTCAAAAAAGCAATACCAAATTTGAAAGAAAGCAATTGTAGAAATAAGGCAAGAGAAAGGAACATTAAATGCTCACACATACCAAAAGTAAGTCAACAGGACTACAAATATAAAGTAATTGCAATAAAAGTAACAGGGATAACCCAAATTTAGGGAAGTGTGACATAAGAAAGGCAACCATGAGATGACAAAATCAGAAAGTAAGACACTGTCCAACAGAGGAAAGAAGCAACAGACACACACTAGTCAAAGAAAGCAACAAGAATGAGCACATGAGAAGAAGAACAAACAAGATTGGTGACCTATTTGTCATTACTAAAGGTAAAAAGGTCAGGAAGAAAAAAGAACAAACAGTCCTTAAAAAAAAGATGGAATTAAGGATGCAAGAGTAATAGACAAAAAATTAATCAAGACAAAAAATGTTACCAGAGTAGAAAATCACAAGTAATATTGTAGAACAGTTGTAATTTGGAACGGTGCACTCCATTTCAAGCCTACTAGTTGATATGTGCCATTGTCATGCACTGCGGTAATCTTATTCCAACCAATTTATTTAGAAAAAAATTACTATAAAGCATCATATAATGTTGTGCATCATAAACCAAGACCAAGTCATTCCCCATTGAAGTGTTCCATATTTTTTGCCATCAGGTCAAAATTAGTTTTCCCCAGCTAGGTCCTAGTTTGTCAGAAAAAGTCATGTTTTTAAGACGATTTTTCATGCCCTTGATGCCTCCAAAGTTTCATTAAATTTTAAGAAAAGAGGGACTCTTCATATTAATTCAAATGCTAAAAAGGGGCCTTTGATACGCATTCATTATTGTATAAGGTTTTTAAAAAACACATTTTATTGTAAAAGGGGAGAAAAATCACATGGCTTTTGTTAGCACGGGTTTGGGGGAGGGGAATATCAATTTTTTTTTTTCACTTTTCAGAAATATGCCCAAACCATGATCTAGAGTTTCCAAAGCCAGAATAGAAAAGAAAACTCAAATGAGCCCGTGAACGCAAGGAAACAGCAGAGCTGTTATGGAAACATCTTATGGTTTTCCCAAAAGGAGTTGTTGCATGGGCACGAGCAGTGTTTCCCTCTTCCAAGGCAATGGTTTTCATCATAATGGTAAAGATTGAAGCAGCGGCTATTCGTTCAGGAATAACTATTATTTATCAAGAGCCATCCATAAAGGTTTAGAGACGTATTTGCTGCCCCAGGTTGTATGATTGCTACTCCTTAAAATCTGATCTTTTTCCCTCAAGGTTTTCGTGTGTATTCACTGCTACTCCTAGGAAAAGGAAAGGATTTACAGTTACAGAGGTCTTCGTTGCTCTTCTTTCTAGTTTTCCACAAGGTTATTTTTGTATTAATGCAGGTAGTGAATAACATGAAAAGGTTGCATTGTCTCTTCTTGCAAAGCTTTCCCTTTTCTTTTCAAAAGTGCATTCATTGTCTCTTCTTGCAAAGCATTCCCTTTTCTTTTCAAAAGTGCATTCATTGTCTTTTCTTGAAGAGATCTTCTTTCCTTGATAAAAGTATAACAGAAATAATGAATATTTGGCAAAGAGCTGAAAAAGTTCAATGGGGAGACAATCAATGTTTCAAAGCAGAGAAAAGACCACGGGAACAAGAAGTAGTTGTCATGAGGTTGTAGATCCAAGTGCAATCCAAAGAGCATAGGGGAGGATCCATTAATGCAGATGAAAAAGACAGTGATATCAACAAGACAGCAGCAAATATGTTGCCAAGAGCAGGTAACAGTGATCTTCAATGCCTTAAAAAACGGTGATATCAAATAATCAGAAGGTACTGTCAAAAAAGGTTCCCTTGTAAAGAGAGATAGCATGGAGCTCTGAGTTTGTTCAATCACATGGACATGGTACAGACAAAGGAATGGTCCAAGTAAGGAATCAATAGAGAATGGAAGAGTATTTTTCAGTAGTTATGACTGCTACAGCAGCTAGAAAAGTTACACTTGTCAAGACAGTGACATCAAGCTTCAAAGAGACAGTGCTGTTACTAAAACAACGTTAAGGCAGTGATTAAATGTCAAATGACTGTCAAAACAGTGACAGTATGCAAGTTATTGTTGATTGTTGACAGGGAAGAAGATGAAGCAGTAGCATCCAGTATCACAAAAATAGTAATGTGCAATGACAAAATAAGTTCCTGTGGTGATGAACAGGCAAAGTACTGTTAAGTGGTCAAAGAGCACCATCAGTGTTTGAGACAGAGCAAGCAATGGCAATGATCAAAGCGGATGAACATCAGAGGGAGCCTAAGGTTGCAGTAATAAATAAATGAGGACAAGAAATGTCCTTGAGAAGAAAAGATGAAGATACCTTGAGACTGCTAAAAGAGCAATCAGTATGAAGAATGTTCAGAGCCCAAGAGATGACAGCCTTCACCTCACTGGTTATCAATGCCATCATTCCTCACAAAGCTTGAAATCAGAGCTATAACCAAGGAGTAAGCAAGGGTTTCATATTTTCTCTTAGTTTTCATGATTTTGTGAAACATACTTTCGATGTCTTGACAAAAAAAGGCAATAAATGCCAATGGAGTGTCTATTACCAAGCACCATGAAAGACATAATAGACATATTTCATGAGGGGGACACCAGTGATCAAAGATGGATGATAATGCACCGATACCAGACATCAAAACAGTGATATGAGTTTTAAAAAGTGATAAGGAGGAATGAGTGGAAGCATGACAATGCAAAGGACTGCCATAAAGCAATAATCAAATGAGCTGGAAATGGTGAATGTGTGATGCAAAAATCAATGATTTCCAAATGTAGAAGATGGTCAAAGACTTGTCAACTATTACCAGAGCAGTCAAAAGAAAGGACAATCCAAGCATACAATGAATCAAAGATGGCGGTGCCAATAATTGAAGCCTCGCTGCTAATCAAGCTGATTGAAGCTTTGAAGGGGATATCCATCTGCACCTCATAGACTTTGATATTCCCATTGGTTAGGCTCCAATTCTCAGAATTTCATGTATAGCAGGTAATATTCATAGTTGTGGAGCATGAGTCAAACCACACACCCACCAATTTCATGACAAGATTTATATACTCCCTGCATTTTCATGTTGCACCTTTTGTTTCCTTGGGTGTTGTCTCCCTTTGGAGTGCAAAAAGGTTGAGAACTAAAAGGTGTCACTTGAAGATGAAGTCTTCAAAAGACAAAGATCATAGATAGAAAATGAGCAGAAGTAGAGATGAAGTAGAACATATATTATTTTATATTGGTCCAAAATGCAGTCAGTAATATCAGCTTGGAGATTCCAGTAATTGGTGTGATGCTTTAGTAGATATTTTATGGAAGGAAACCTGTTATATGGCACCATCACAAGGTGATACAAGGGTTGTCAGCAAAGAGTGAATAGCAGCTAAATTGACAAATTTTTATCATGGACAGCAGAGGATCAAATATCATGGTGAGCAGATGATAATGCCAATGAAATGTGAAACAATGGTTTATATTGTTCTAAAGATGGTGGATTGCACTATCTGTTTGAAAGAGGTATTTTTGCTGTTTAAAGGAGCAATGTTAAGAAACAGTGGTAGTAAAGTCAAAACAATGAGGATGCAATGCTGTCACTAAGGAAAGATAGTCACTGTTCTTAAGGAAATGTCATTGATCTACAAGGAGTTTGATGTTATTCAAATATGTCTGGGCTGCCCTTTAACTTCCATGGCTATTTTCACAGAGTTTGCTGCTATCTTGGAGAGTTTGGGTGTGATTCTGTAAAAAAGGGATGTTAAGTTTTAGGATAGCCGCAAATGTAACAGCACTGCCTAGATTGTATATGGTATGTGTTTTCCAAATGCAACAATCTATCTTTCTTTTATATTGGGAAAGAGGCTAGGAGAGACATGTCCCTTCACGGGACATGTCTATTCAATATAATTTAATTAATCTTATAATGTTTCATCAATCAATTATTAATTTAGAATAATAGATTTAATATTGAATATTAAATCTCATATGATTAATAATAATATAATATATATT
>MU226447.1:2484263-2503118 GCA_018584345.1 Thuja plicata
ACCCTAAAGAGGTGTGAAAGCCACTCAAACACATATATATACATAATGTAAAATGTAAAGAGACAAGACAATACAATATAATACAATTTCACATATTTGGATAGTTTTGGATCAACAACTGTAACATCGACCTGTATGTACTATTTTTTTTAAAAATCAATAAAGATAAGTGTTTTTTCTTTCATCTGTGGGAATTGACTCAACTTCATTTTCGATTAGTCCCTTGGATAAAATCTGATTTTATTCAAAGTAATAGTTTGATGTTGCATACTTAATTGATTAAATTTACAGCTTTCATTATCAATTGGTCTTTTCATCTTGCATGGTTAAATTCAATTGATTGTGGCCACAATCAATCGGTCTGTCATTTGAGGAGTTAAACTCAATTGAGATATCTGTGGATTTGTCTTAAGATACACGCTCATCATAACGCCTTTGAAGTGATATGTTTCTTGCAAACTGTCTCTGAGGTTGTACATAGGGTTGGGATGATTTTGACTCTATTGCTCGTGATAGAATAAGGCACTGGTCTAATCATTATTTGGATTATAGTTATTCAGTTCATTGTTTATAGTTTTGTGATATCTTATCTATCTGTTCATTTCAAATTACATAGAGATTTACTAAACATTCTTTCAATTACTCAAAGTATTTCAGTTTACAGTTCATGATATATTGCTTTCATTTAGATTTCTTTCAAGTGCCTTGCCATACTTGAGAGAGAAGGTTGAAGTGTTTCTTATCTGCTATAAAAAGCCTTGTAACTTGAAGGATAAGTCAAGGTATAGGCCTACCGGCCTTGGTTTTGCAGAGCCAGGATTGTAGAAATTCCAACCTTGCCTTGGTTGTGACTTGTTAGTTGGCCAAATCACTTGGGTTTCCCAACATTGGATTGGCAAGTCCATAGGAAATCCAATCTGTTGATTTGAGCACCAACACACCCCTCAGCAAAATGGTGTTGTTGAGCGTACAAACCGCACAATCACTGAAATGGCTTGGTCTATGCTTGAACACAAGAGTGTTCCAAAGAAATTTTGTGTTGAAGCAATCAACATTGTTGTCTATGTTCACAACCACTCTTCTACAGTGATTGTCAAGAAGCAAACTCCAGAAGAGGCTTGGTTAGGCTGTAAGCCCAGAATCAGTCATCTCAAAGTTTTTGGCTCCACTGCTTTTGTCTGGATCCCTGATGCTAAACGCAACAAGTTAGATGCCAAGAGAAAGAAACTCATGCTAACTAATCGTCAAAGCCTACCGACTGGTTGACATCAAGACTAATCATCTCATCTTCAGTCGTGATGTGGTCTTTGACGAGGAACGAGGGCCATTTCAGCTCTCTCCTCTGGTTATGGATTTAGAGGATCAGTCTCTCAAGACTCAAAACTTGGGTGTCCATCTTCTATTAGGGCCACCTGATGGGAGGGCTTCAGCTGAGAAGGCTCCAGTTGTTCCTATTCCTGCCTCTCCACCAATTCCTTCTCCTGCAAGATCACCCAGACATTCAGCTACACCACCTAATTTTCCTCAAGATTCATCTGATCTTCTGTTTAATGATGATGATCATGTTGCACCTCCAGCTTCTGATGTTGGCACTTCTACTCTCCGGCCTAAATGGTGAGCTAAGACGATTGGCAAACTTCATGATGATGAGTTGATCGAGGGTAGAACTGCCGGAAGAAGAGCAAACCTTCTGATTCTGTAAATTTTGCTCTCATGGCCAACATTCACAGTGTGTATGAGCCTCAAACATACACAGAGACGAAAGGGATACCTAAGTGGGAAGAAGCTATTAAGACTGAGCATCATAGTTTGTTGAAAAATAACACTTGGGTTTTGTCAGATCTTCCCTCAGGAAAGAAACCCATTGAATGCAAATGGGTCTACAAAGTCAAATACAAGGTTGATGGTACTTTATATAAGTACAAGGCTCGTCTCGTTGCCAAAGGCTTCTCTCAGCGTGAATGAAATGATTATGAGGAGACCTTTGCTCCGACAGCAAAGATGAGCACCATCAAATTAGTTCTAGCCATGGCAGCTCAATGTGGCTGGAAGGTCCATCAAATGGACGTTAAGAGTGCCTTCCTGAATGGTGAGTTATAGGAAGAGGTTTACATGATGCAACCTCCTGGATTCAAGGTTGTTGGTAAAGAACACCAAGTACTCAAACTGGTGAAAGCACTCTATGGCCTCAAACAAGCTCCTTGGGCATGGTACATGAAAATTGATAAGTACCTCACAGATCAGGGATTCCAAAGGAGTCCTTCAGACTCAAATTTGTATGTCAAGACCACTAGCAGTGACATCATCCTCCTAGTTATTTATGTTGATGATCTGATCATCACTGGCAGTTCGGCATCTTCATTTTAGGAAATCAAACTGAATTTATGCATCTTTTAATATGACCGACCTTGGGCTTCTACACTACTAACTAGGTGTCGAGGTTTGGCAACAGTCTCATGGCATCTTCATCTCTTAGTCTAAGTATGCAAGGGCTCTACTAGACAAGATCAGAATGCAGAATTACAAACCTGCATCTACACCTATGGAGTTCGGCCTGAAGTTGTCCGCAAAATCTGGTTCTCCAGTTGAGCATGAATTTGCATTCAGGCAACTAGTGGGTAGTTTAATCTATCTCACCGCCACTAGACCTGATCTGAGTTTTTCAGTGAGTTACATATCACGCTTCATGACAGCTCCTACTTCAGAACATTGGGCTACAGCAAAGCGCATCCCGCGCTATGTCAAGGGCACTTCCGACTTTGGTATCCTCTATGGACGTACCAAAGATCCCAGACTCATCGAAAGAGGTTTACATGATGCAACCTCTTGGATTCAAGGTTGCTGGTAAAGAACACCAAGTACTCAAACTGGTGAAAGCACTCTATGGCCTTAAACAGGCTCCTCGGGCATGGTACATGAAAATTGATAAGTACCTCACAGATTAGGGATTCCAAAGGAGTCCTTCAGACTCAAATTTGTATGTCAAGACCACTGGCAGTGACATCATCCTCCTAGTTATTTATGTTGATGATCTGATCATCACTGGCAGTTCAGCATCTTCATTTCAGGAAATCAAACAGAATTTATGCGTCTTTTAATATGACCGACCTTCGGCTTCTACACTACTAACTAGGTGTCGAGGTTTGGCAACAGTCGCATGGCATCTTCATCTCTTAGTCTAAGTATGCAAGGGCTCTACTAGACAAGATCATAATGCAGAATTGCAAACCTGCATCTACACCTATGGAGTTCGGCCTGAAGTTGTCCGCAAAATCTGGTTCTCCAGTTGAGAATGAATCTGTATTCACGCAACTAGTGGGCAGTTTAATCTATCTCACCGCCACTAGACCTGATCTGAGTTTTTCAGTGAGTTACATATCACGCTTCATGACAGCTCCTACTTCAGAACATTGGGCTGCAGCAAAGCGCATCCTGCGCAATGTCAAGGGCACTTCCGACTTTGGTATCCTCTATGGATGTACCAAAGATCCCAGACTCATCGGATACACAGATTGAGATTGGGGAGGCTCTATTGATGACCAAAAGTCCACCTCTGGGTATGTCTTCAGTTTGGGCACAAGTGCTATCACTTGGACCAGTAAGAAGTAGTAAGTCGTATCTCTTTCCTTGAGAGATGTTGAATATCAAGGAATAGTCAAAGCAGCTTGTGAGGCGGTTTGGCTTAGAAGGATGCTTTTCAGACATCCAAATGCCTCAGGCAGGCCCTTTACCCCTCTTGTGTGACAATCAAGGGGTGCTCAAACTCGCCAAAAATCCAATCTTCCATGAGCGAACCAAGCATATTGACTTTCATTGTCACTCCATTCGCCAGCTGGTTGAAGATGGATCCATAGATTTGCAGTATGTTCCTACAGCGGACCAGACTGTCGATATTCTCAGAAGTCCCTACTTCTAGAGAAGTTTGTTAAGTTCAGGGGGCTCCTTGGTGTCGTAGACAGATTGACCATTAAGGGAGGGTATTAGAATAATGTCTCCTTAATATCCTATTTATTATTATTTTAATGGTCAATAATGTAAATCTTGTAAATATTAGAATATTTCTAATATTGTAGGTATTCTTTTGTTATTAGAATGTTTCTAATAACAACGATTGCTTCATAATAGAAACATCGTCTTTGTAGGCCCGTTCATGGGCTTTGTAGGGCTAAACCTACCTCGACCGATCATCTGAAACCTCAGTGGATCCCTCCACCGCTGAGTTGGATCAAAATTAATTTTGATGGTGCTTGAAAAGGGAATCCCGGTCCCTCGGGCGCTGGCTATGTTGCACGGTCCGCAAAAGGTGATATAGTTGCCTTGGGTGCTTGCGCTTGCTAGATGGGACAAACAATGCAGCAAAATGTCAAGCTGCACTCGGAGCTGCCCGCTTCGCAAATACTCTTGGAGTTCAGAAAGTGATAATAGAAGGTGACTCACTGCTTGTTATTAATGGCATAAAAAAAGGCGCAATGGAGGCCTGGTATTTGAATCCATATATCCGCAGTATCTGAGCCATACTTAACCAGATCACAGAGGTTCAAATCACCCATGTTTCTAGGGAAGCCAACGACCTTACTGATTCACTCTCGGATATTGGAGTTAGAAGAGCACCCAATACTACCAAATTACTTGAGGATTATAGTCAAATTGATCTCAGCTGGGATTAGATGACATAAGGGGAGTGTCATTGGGACTCTCCAAAATAGCATCAATTAAAGCAATGGTGGCGTGGGCAGTAATATCAGCTGATTTTGCGTACTTCAAAGTAGTGGCGCGTAAACAAATAAATTTGAATCATCAACTTGATTGAAATTCGTCACAAGGAAAAGACAAGTGTCATCGACCAGTTTCGCATGAGTGCAAGTATCACTTGTATTGATGAATGATAAGATTTGCATCAATACATTCAGTACCTCCTCTCCCTTCCGCACAAATTCGGCGGCAAGTGTTAGAAGGGCTGATGGGATTGTGTACAACGAGCATTAATGAAGATTGCAGTTACGAAGGTAGAAATCTATTGAAACTCCTCTTTAAAAGCGAAAGATCGGGGATCTTTCTTCACATTCAATCAGCTAGGTTCTGTAGCGCAAAGAGGTATTCGCCATTGAAAGTAGTCTGATCTCGGTTCATTACGCAGAAAGATTTGGTTATGGAGGCAAATTTTTCACTCAATTCCCCAAAGCAACTCCCTGCGTTCCGTAATGAAATTACTACGTAGAGGCTGGGTAATGTCTTTAGATTTGTTGAGCCCGAATTCATGGAGGCGCTGGCAACTTTGTTAGGGGATGAATTCATAAATCATGAATGGAGACCACAAACCAACCTGGATATTTCTTCGCTTTTTTTGGCCCTTGGTCTCATGGTGGGGAATTCTAAGACGGAGGTTATCTCAGTGGCCTTACAGTGCTTGGAACCAAAGTGGGCTGTTGGCATGGAAGGCATTGTCCATAGGGCCGAGTTGGGTGTAGGACTCTGCATTCTTCATGGGCCCTGGCATTCTATCGGAGGAGGGTCTGGAGAGGTCCAGCCTTTAGTGGTATGGAGCTCCACTCAGCCACAAGCGGTGCGTCTCCCAGAAGGAGAGGCTAGATCTTAATCCAAGACTTTCTCGACAAAGTGGCGGCTCGTAGAGCACAAGGAGCCCCGGCCAAAGCAAAGCGGCAGAAGTCAACTCCAGTGAAGTCGACAGTGCCTATCGACAGTACCGGAAGGCCCCAAATCCGTCGTCAACTCCGAAGAAGAAATACACGGCTGGAGGTGCTTCTGCTTCAGCGGCAGGGGCCATTCCCAACTTCTCGGAGGAGGCTTGCCGCTGGTTTCGATAGGATTGTGGGGATCTGATAGGATCAGCGCTTTAGGTTTTTTGTGAATGGGGTTTTTTTGTGAATGTGGCGATGGTAGGGGTAACAAAGTACCATGATCTTCAATGTAATACGTTGGGTACTCTCGAATGTCTTTTTTGAGTTTTGTTTTCTATGTTAATACAGTCTTTGGTGCTGCAACCAACTGGTTTTTTTGCAGCTTTGGAATATGATGCAACACTTGAAAATCCTTCTGTACCTTTTGAAAATATGAATATAAATCTGATTTTACCGATCAAAAAAAGAAACATCGTCTTTGTAATCTATAAATGAGTGTTTTGCTCATTCATTAATTTGTCTAATTTTTTACCGATTACCTATGTAACAATTTGATGGGTAAGTTTCCCTTTTCCAGCTGCACCTACAAGCAAAAATCAAGGGAGATGACAAGTTTTGCAGGTGGAGATAATCAAGATCTGATTTCAAGCTTGTTTTTTAATAAAAGGACATCAAATGTCTTGTAATTTTTTCAGTTCTTTCTTCTCCCTTTTGTATGCAGAAGTGGAAATGTATTGTAACACATGTGCTGAGTTTTGTAATCAATCTTCTTTTGATTTAATGAAAAGCAACAAGTTATCCTTCTCAATTTTTTTGTTCATTGTTCTGTTGGAGTGAATTCAATCTAGTCACTAGTTCATTTCAAGCAATGAATAGCAAGGGAATGTATGCTTAGTACAGGTCACATGCTGTGTTTAACTGTCACATCAATGTTTTGGGGTTGTGAAAATTACTTTCCTTCGTACAAATAATTGGAAACAATACCTCCATGTGAAGTGCTTATGTGCTGGATACTTTAGATTGAGTTGTGAAGATCAAGCCTTCAATAAAACAGATTGTGAGTCAAGTTATTGTTTTCAGATTTGAATGTTCGGTGAACCACCTCCTTGTCAAGTTTCAGTTTTCTTTTCATGCAATCTCTATCCCTTTTCCTATCAAAAAGTCAGTAGTTTTCGGAGATTTAAAGGGAACCAGCCCTCTTTGGAGGTCTACTCTCACCATAGGTCACCCACAACCTGAGAGTAGTCCCATGTTGCACAGGTTTGCTAAGTCTACCTTGGCATTTGGGGCGCAAACCTAAGTGATAACATGAACAAAACACTTAAAGCTATTAGATTTTCACAATCCATTAGAATGCTGTTGTAGTTTCTGGATTCAATTGTGTGAGAATTTTTAACATCAGCAACTACAACAACATGAACAAAACACCTTTCACCTATCTTATCAAAATATTATTTTTGCACTATTGTCTTCCCTTTGATATAATCTTTAAATGTCTGTCTTATGTCCACCCATAAGCAAATTTGTATCATCATATCTTAAATTAGCTCTAGTCGAGCCGAGCCGAGTTGAGCCAAGTTGAGTTGAGCCGAGCCGAACAGAGCCGAGTTCATAAAAAGTTCAAAGAGAAAAGTAAATTTTCTAAGCAATCTTGCAGTACCAGAAATGCACTTACATAAGTAAAACAGTAAATGCCATAGAAATATACAATGTCGCTCAAAATTTTAATAACTAAACGTTAAAATCAACAGAAACATACCTCTGAATTGAAATTTGAAGATGAAATCCCCTTGCCAACAGTAAGCCAACCTGCCCGTATATTATGGTCCTCACCAAAAAGCTCTAAGCGTCGGCGACCAAGGGCAAAGTGTTCAATTATACGATATAGATCCTCAGGCTTTGTAGTTGATCCTAAATTTTGCACAAAAATACATCATTAAAGTTCCATGAAAAGTATGTTAGACAGAAAGTAAGAGATAAATCAATTATTTAAATCAACCAGTTACATTTTCCCCTTAGACCATAACCATATAATTCCATACAACATTAATTAATAGCTTTTCAAAATTATTTAATGTTTGAAAACAACATTCTAAATGGAAACCATTAAAAATTTTAAACGGTCTTAGCCCAAACTCAAAACTATCCATTGAATAGCATTTCACTACTGCTTATGGGTGCTTTATGTTTCAGATAATCAGCTCTCTTAGCTTCTAGGTTGGAATTGTTATTTTTGTGTGCTTGTTTAACCACGGGCAATGACTCAATCATTGTTGCCCTCTGTTGATGTGCGTTTTATGACCCACCAAACAGTAGAACAAAATACCGAGGTATTTTATCCTCTCTTGATCAAAGTTTCGTATATGCTAAGATTGCGAGAAGATCATATAGGTCACTCCAAGGTTCCTTTCGTGTCAAGTCTTGACCGTGGATAAGCTCGGTGGTAAATGTGATTTGCTGAAGATCACAAGGGGCCTTACGTTTGCAAGCTTGAAATGGATTTCAAATCATACTGGATGGGAGCTATCGATAGATTTTGCAATGAACACTTTTTGGGTTTTTTCAGAATATGCGGAAAGCAAAAGAGAGTAGGGTTTAGAAATTATAATCTACTCCTTAGGTAAATGATAGCAATGATGCTACTTCGGTGGACAAATTCCTAATAACCAGGTTTCGCTTCGCCAAGCTATACTACAACTAAAAGAGAACCGGTGCAATCTTCAAGGGTTATGCAAAAGGTTTTCATGCCACCACGAACACCATCATGAAGAACAATGTACGTGAATGACAGAAGTTAAGCATATGCAAGAATGAGGTTCAGGCTAACTTTGCACAATGATTTACAATCAGTAAAACGTCAAAAGTATGAGCCAAAGGAACTTATCAAAACACCATCATATTTTCCATTGCAATAACAACACTTTATCTAACTTTACCCAACAAATCTAGACTAAATGAGGGGATTATGAAACCAAGCAAGAACTAAAACACATCAAGTATGAACCATGAAACCAACAATGAAAACTTTATTTTCTCAGTAGCTTGTAGCAACAATCTCAAAAATCCACTCCTTTACAAATGAGAAGTGAGGCCTTTATATAGGTCCCCGAATACAAAGGGCGGCTCAAATCAAACAATAACCGATGGCCCAAATCGTGCCACCTCAACCCTAATTAGGGTTAGGGCAAAGAAGAAGGAATCTATATTAATGCAAAAGGAATCCACTACCATAGTGGGCAATAAGTACCCATTATGCATGCATGCTCAAAAAGAAAGTGGGGTGCAATAAATGACCATTAAGCGTGCCCACTGTGCATTAAATGCACCTCTACCAAGAAGTCTACCTTTGACCTTTCTGCCTGAATGCCTGGAATCTTCCCAAAACCGCTTCTAATTCATCCACGCTGACACTTGGTGCTGATTCCTGCATGAATTGCAAAGCTACCATGGCTCGCTCAGATTTTCTTAAGTTGTCCTCCCATTTTGGCAATAAATCCTGAGCAGTATGCATGTCATTCGAGAAAGTGGAGAAGTTCTCGAAGTCATCCCTGGTGAAGAAATTCAATCTAAAGAATTCCACCAATTTAATCTTCAGGTTGCCTACAGTTATCTCATTTTCATACAACCTTTTTGACACCAGTGATGCGACAGTGTTGGAGATTTCCTATTTGATATTCTTAGCTATTCCCTTCAATCAAGTGGATTCCTCAATAAAATGCCCAAACATTTCCTTGGCCATGACCACTGCGCCATACCATCGGGTGAAATCATATGCTTCTCCTTCTTTAACGATCCCATGGTCAACTAATACCTGTCTGGGCATCTCCATCAACTCCTATAATTCCACGATCATCTCATCATGATAGATATGCTCATCCTCCCACGATTCCTCCATGGACTGAATCTGGGAAAGGATGGCTAGTGCCTTGTCATAAACTCGTACCAAGTCTTCAACATGCTTGTAGGCCTCATTTTGGATGCCCTCGATCCAAGCCTCCGCCCCTTGAGAATTTTGCCTGATTCTATCTATACTCTCTACTGACTCAGATGGAATAACTGGCGGAGGAACAAAAGATAGACCTTCTTCCCTCACTAGATGAGGTAGGCTGCTAATGTAGTCACATAATGCTTTGATCTCTCCCTTCTGCCTCTGGTATTTCTCTTCCAATTTCCTCATCTTGTTTTAGACTGCCTGTGTAGAATCATCAAGTTCCTCCAATACCTGCGCTTGGGAGGCATGGCCTAAGTTAAACTCGGCTACGATGTACTCATCTGGAGTGATTTGATCCTTTGTCTTTCCCACGGCCGGTGTTGCAAGCTGAAGGGTTCTAGATCCGGACTCTCCTCTGACAATCTTCGCGAACCTCTTAGCTTGTCCTTTCTCCTGTGATTGGTTGACCCTATTCATGATTTCCTGTAATTCGACTGTCAGGTCAACCTCCTTTTCCTGACTTCTTTAAAGCCTCTACTTCACCCATTCTGGAATGGCGACACCTTGATCTTTCTGCACTGTCAACTGCTCTTGTCCTTGTACTACTCTTGTGTTGATTTCCTCGGCTCCAGGACTTTCTACCATCACCTCCGGAGCTGGTGTCTCTGGGGCGGGAATCTCCTCTTCGGTTGTGGGAATCTCTTCCTCTATTATCCTTCTAAAAAACACACCAAGACTTTCTTCAGTGGCAACATCTTGTTCCCTGCTTCTTCCTACCGCAAATCCCTCATTGGCATTGATTCTCAATCTATCTTGAACCGCCTTTGTCATGCGCTGCTCTCCTTGCTCTGTTCTTTCCCGTCTGCTTGTTTCTACTTCTTGCCTGGTGAAAGTGACTATCTCCTGCACACTTAGAGTCTGGCTAGGTGAGGATGGCACATCCTCGGATCTCGGTCTCTTCTGTTGCGGCTCTTCAACATGAAGATCCAACCTCCTCTTCGTGTGTGTTTCCTGAGTAACACCCTTTTCCCTTCTGTGTTCCGCACTTCCTGAAGGAATCTCTCCTTCAACTCTATCTCTGGTAGGTTTCTTTGGTCTTTCATCCCGCAGTGATTGATGTCCCAACAACTTGTATGTCCAGTCCTCCTTTGGTACAGCCATTCTATCAAGTTGTCGCTCAACCCATCACCTTGTGAAGTCCAGGACTAGTTTTGCCAATGCATCAAGATCTGAAATCTCCTACCTTTGCCAGTCATAGGGATGAGTAACCTTTTCCTTTTCTGGATCCCTTTCTGAAGCACATTTGAGTCTTCCTCCATATGATCAGGTACGTGAAAGATTTTGCAAGCTCTGATGATGTTCAGGGGCAATCTGGAGTGCATCATTTTCCTTGTCTCATTTTCGTCTGCAGCACTAGTCCAAAAATCTTCAAGGTGTGCCTTGTGTTGATACCTTGCACCTGTCATCGACTTTATTTTGTTATAGGGATCGAAATCTGACCTTCCTAAGTAGAATGGCAGATGGAAGAAGTGCAACTCGTCCTGGGATCTTTTGGCTGCCTATAGACATGGGCACTCTTCAGCTTTATCCTCTCCTATGGAAATTGGGAAATCCAATCCCAACTTCCTCTTCCCTTTCTGAATCTTGTCATACATTGTCAGCAGTTGAGTGAGTTCCAACAGAGCCATCTTGTCAGTAGGATATCTTGGGAGCTTGTATGGTTGTGCCGAAAATCCTTGCACTCTGATATAGGAGAAAGTGGGAAACTTAATAAACCAAGCTCTGTATTCCTCCACGAGCTTCATTGCTTCGTCAGATAATCTCATGTGCAATATTTTCTGCAAAGTCCTCACAATTCGCATCGCTAAGGCATCATTGACCCGAACATAATCGTCTGTGGCCTGCAAATGCAACTGAGGGCAACACTCGTGGAATTTCAAACGTGAAGTGCCACTTCTGGCAGCATGTATATGACCTAGGAGCTCATATAAAACTTTGTGAATGCTCCAAGTTCACCAACTACTCACTCAGGTTGTCACTGATTATTCCAGCCCAATCCATATGATTATGCTCTTCAACTACCTGCTCGACAAAGTACCACTGTGGCATGCCAAAAATCCTGCTCAGCAACATGATTAAGTCACTGTATTCTCTATGAAAATCCAGCCATACAAGCTCCTTCGGCAGTTTGGAATGGTGGGATCTGTTCTTTCTCAACCACTTGTCATTTATGACATTTTCACAGCATTGAATTACTGCAATGAAAACTCGATGTGCTTGCTCCTTTGTCTTTAATACCAACTTCTTGGAAGAAGGGATTCCAAATGCTTTAGTAATCGCTGGTGGAGAAAGGTCTGCAATGATGCTTCCATCTGCATCTTTAATCGTTCTGTCTTCTGAATTGAAGTGCTTAGCGCATTCCACGATTAGCTCAGAAAGCTGAAAAGCCGGAAGAAAGCCAATTGCAGCCACAATTCCACTGTTCACAATTCGGGTGGCCAAATGGGTCGGCTGATGATCTTTATACCCAAACATCCTCCTGTGAAACTCAACCATGTCCAGGCACCCGAGGCTAGTATCTCCAATTTCTGCCCACTTTGAAATAATCTTGGATTCTGGATAAAAGCTTAACTGCTCATTCTTTATCAGTTGCTTCCTTGTCATGCTCGTTCCTCTAGGCTCGGCCATTCCTACAAAACAAAATTCAAAATAAACATAAGAATTGTGCAAGAAGACGAAAAAGTAGACCAATTTCTCAAGGAGAAAAATTTCTAAAAATCTGACAAATTCATCTTTTCCCTCAGAATTGGATTTTCTCTCCTCCAAGAAATTATGCTTTTTCCACAATCTTTCCCAACTTACTGAAAAATTCCTCTCCCACTGGATTTCAAAACCTTTGTGTTTTTTGAAAACAATGGATTTCCCTCCTTGCCGGAAATTTTCTCTCCTCAAGAATTTTGCTCAACTTTCAAGAAAATCTTCACTCAAATCCTCTCGATTCCTAAAAATCTCTTCTCAACTCGTTTTCTTGATCTTTGTGTGATGATAAAATGAGAGAGGGTTTTCATATATAGACTGAAACCCTGAAAAGTTGCTTTAAAACTGGAGGCTAAATTTAGGAAGCTGTTAATTTAGGTGAAGATTCTCTCTCACAAATGCCACATGTCTCTGTTTTTATTTTTATTTTGAGAAACCTGCCAATTTGAGAGCTTTTACTTCAGCAAGAAGTCTTTTCGATTTATCCAATTCCTTTGATTTTTTGATTTAAAATAAATCTCAATATTTATTTTTCCCCCAAAATTGAAAAAGCGATTTAATCCCATTTTTAATCTTCCAAATTTTTATAATTAATCTATCGCTTTTTCGATTTATTAATTAAATATCACTATTTAATTAATCGTTAATTTCCCATCTTTATCGCTTTTTTTATTTTTGAAAGTTTATTAATTAAATATTAAATAAAAATTCAATATTTAATTAATACTGTCTTTAAATCTAAAAAAGCTCCTTTATTTCCAATTTCCAGTTTTTTCACTTTTCCGAAATTTTCAATTTTTTGAACTTTCCGGAGTTTGCACAATTTTGGAATTCTTTCACTTTTTCAAATTTTGGAACTTTCGAGCTTTTTCCAAATTTCCAAGATTTTTGAATTTTCCATATGTTCCGAAATTTTCCAAATTTTCCGGAATTTGAATTTTCCAAGATTTCTGAATTTTTCAAGAATTCCAAGTTTCCAAATTTTCCGAAATTTCCGACATTTGAGTTTTCCAAGATTTTGGAATTTTTCAAGATTTCAGAATTTCTCAAGACTTTCGATTTTTTTGAAATTTCCAAATCTTTCGAATTTTCCAAATTTTTGGGTTTTTCCAAGATTCGTCATTTTTTGAGATTCCGAAGTTTTCCAAAATTTCACGATTTCTTGAGATTTCAATTTTTTGGAGTTTTTTCAATTTTCGGGCATTTCCAAGCTTTCTGAATCTATCCTTGGACCGCGTTGAAATGCGCTCCGTCATTCACGGGAGCGGGATTTGGTGGTCATCGTGGATTATCCTTCCTTTACAAATTCCTTGGCACATTGAAAAATGCGCTCCGAAATATGCTTGGGCGCAATTGAGTGGGGGTTGCGGATTCTTTCATCTTGGAACTTTCCTTCACTCAATGAAAAGTGCGCTCGAGAATGGACTTGAGTGCATTTTTGGCCTAGTGTAGGATTTTTTAAAATTTGGAAAATTTCTCCACATTCGTTGACTTGCACGCTCACCTAGGATGGAGCGGGATTTTGGTCTCCTTGCGGATTTTTTCACTGGTTTGACTTTCCCTCATCCGTTGAAATGCGCTCCGAGGATTCCAGGTATTTCATGTTGAGAATGTGTGGAGTTTTGCCGTTGATAACAAATATCAAAGCCATCGTGGATTTTTCTTTCGTTCGCCACTATGTGAATTTTGTGCTCACGTTAATGGAGGTCTTCAGGCGCATACTGAAAGGGTATGATGAATTAAAAACTTTGAATATCCCTCTACTCAGTTTGATTTTTCATTGAAGGCAGACTTCATAGCCTTTTCATAGATTTTCTTTCTCGAAACATCCCCTCCCGACCAAGGGGTGACTCCGGTCCAAGCATACGGAGAGTATCCTATGGGCCTCACATTTTGGAGCAGGATTTGCAGTGTATAATGGATTTTCTTTGAACAAATCTCGTTTGCCGTTTTGGAGGATTGGCTCCCTCGCGAGGGCCTTTGACGTCATACTGTGATGGCTTGAGGATTTCTCGCTTTGCTCCAAACCGATCTCTTGTTACCTCATGCTCGGTTGGAGACAGTTAGAGGAACATCATTTCATTGCTGAAACGCGTGTAGAAAATACCAGCAGACTCTAAGACAATCCTTGGGTAGAGATTACGCATGAATCCCTCTTCATTGTCTTCGCTGGGTATGATTCGAACATCCATGAGGGCCAGCGAGTATGGTGAACTTTATTCTGAGAAAATTTGCACTTAATCAATCTTATTGCTTTAGCATTTTGAAGAGGCTCATATTAAGCATGATGCCAGATTTCTTTCTTTCGAATTTCATGTTCTTTTGCTTATTACTTGTCAATTCCTTGGCCAAATTTTCACATATTCTAATTTGACTCTGCCTTTTCTTACTTGGGTGCACTTTAAGCATATTAATGAAGCCTTTTCAAACCCGACCCAAATTAATCACATTTTCAACCAAATTTTGTTTATTCAATATCCTCTTCAATATGGGTGTAAGAGGACTTTGAAGGAGATTTCGATTAAAAAAATCTTCGGATAGCATTCAAATTTGATTCATTCAAGTTCACACTTTGAATTGGGAAACACTCTAAAACTGAAGTCTTAATGCAAGGGATAAAACTTAACCCAGGACCTAATCGAAACTAATCACTTCTCAAATGGAACAAAGGGAACCCAAAAGACCAGAGCTAGAGCCACTGAGACAAGAAAACAAAAGGGGCCAAACAAGCAAAA
Source organism: Thuja plicata (assembly GCA_018584345.1). NCBI lineage: Eukaryota > Viridiplantae > Streptophyta > Pinopsida > Cupressales > Cupressaceae > Thuja > Thuja plicata. The sequence goes on from MU226447.1 coordinate 2,499,326, forward strand.
GACAAGGGGTCCCATTGGAAATGGGCGAGGTGTGAATGTCACAACACCCTCCCAACCATAGACGATAACTCTTATCGTCTCCCCTGAGCACTTTTCTAAAGCAGATCAGCAAATTGTGTATGTATTTCAAATATCCAAGAGTGGAAGATTTAATCTTCCTTTATATCTATCGGTGGTGCCCCTTCACCAAGGGTCATCACTCTTCCAAGATGGCCCAATTAATTGTATAAATGTCTCATATAATTATATTAATATAAAATTAATATTATAATTATAACCCATATAATTATATATCATATAATTATATTATAATATAATTATTATATTATCAATAATTACATTATCACAACCTTTATCTATGTCGGCCTGAAGGAGTCTGACCATAGCTACAATAACATTTACAGGAATTCTGTTCTATGGAATTAGACACTAACTAAATGCTTTTACACATAATTGAATGTTTAACAATGTATTTGTGGCTATGCAACTATAGTGTAAGATGAAAGCAAAAGATCCATAGTTCAATTCATAGTGACTAAGAAGTATTACCAACCTTGAGGCGGTTCTTCTGCAATGATTATATCTGTGTCGATGTTAGCATGAATTATGTGCCCATCAGTACTCCGACGAACAGTTCCCTTTATACCCATCAAACAATGCTCCTGCAGTGTTCTATATAAGTTAATCTAGCTGAGCAGGATATCACTAATGCAGTTTTAAGGAAAAACATTTTGATCAAAGAAGAGATCAGATATAAAGAAAGTTAATTCCATCAACTAAAAGAAGCAAGTTATTTTCAGTAATTTGATGAATAATGTTTACTAACATTTTCAGAGTCAGTAACTTAAAAACATAAGGCTTCAGGTTACATACCTTTGAGTGCTGAAATAATGTGTGCGAGTCATGACGTAAGCCTGGAGATGGATTGGCCTTGTTTGTCTTGACCCAACAAATATCTTCACATCTCCGAAATCCCCACTAACAATAGATATCAGAACTGTCAAATTCTATTTGTAAGAAGAATTGCCATCTAAAACAGTTGTTTACAGGAAATGTGTAGAATATATCAGCTAACTAAATGGTTAAGAAAAAAACATTGTCCTAATCTTCTGCCACTGTCATCATAAGTGCAGCTAGTATGCACAAATTAACAGCTGATTAATTCCAAGACTAAAAGAAAACTGATATCCATGACAGAGTATCAGTAGATACAAATACGATGCATTTGAATGAACTTTTCCAGCATTGGAAAAACAAAAACAAGGGACATATCAGCAAAAACCAAGATTCACACAATCACAAATCAAGTATTTTTCATAGCATATACAGTTTTATAATATCTTATGATATATTATAGAAATAAACGTAAGAAACAATCTCTACAGCAATTTATTTGGTATATGTTGTTGCTCAACACCATCCAACTCAAAACTTGGGACCCCTGAAAACACAGGACATCTTATTCTATCCTAGTCAATTCTCTTTGAATATAGGCATGCTTTTCAATTTGGGTAAGTACACATGTATTGGTTGTTGGTACATCCTATTGGTGCTCAAAAACCCAGGTCCAATTCCTAGAACCAAATATCACTCACAAGGCCAAGTTTGTCATCATGCAAATGATATCAGCTCATCAACAAACTGAGGAAAGATAATGGCCAACTCTACAAGAGTGGGTTTATTTCTCCTACACTTTGAGTTTAACTAAGACTCATTAGGATGTTCCAAATGGTAAGCCTTAATAGGCATTGTAATCAAACAAAAGGGACAACCAAACCCCATTGTAATCTTAACCCTAAATACTATCACTAGATTAAGAGAAACTTGTAGTGTATAACCCCTATATCGCTGATATGACTATGCAAGCATGACACACAAAACATAGATACCAACTGTTCACTTGAGAATAATTCCCTAGTTATATCAACAGTCATTGGGTGTACTCAAAGTACTACCTAAACTAACTACTGATTAAGATGTTTGATTTTTAAAAATTTAAGATTGGACGGGTAGGAAAAGAGACAGTGTCTATCCATTGGGCTACAGAGTCACAAACAGCAAGAAAGAAATACCATGGAGGAAGCATAGACGAAGAGATCTGGGCATATGCCATCAAAGCACAAACACTAAATAGAGAGCATACTTAGTAATCCTCATTGAACTGAATACCTAGATGTTTTGATGAGTAGAGGCCTTTCCATTAATTAAAAAGTATAAAGTACACTATTCACAAAAAGGGGCCGGGGGATACAAGATCACCCCGCAAGAGTCACACGGCAAACAACCGAACACATCAACTATTCATCAAAAAAAAACATAATAAAAGCCCTCAAGCAGCAAGAGCAGTCGCCGCCGAGGGAGGAGGATCCTTGTCTTCAAGGTTTCCCCACACATTGGAGCCTAGAAGCGGGTCTGGAATAGACCAACCATCATCTTCTTCTTTTTCTTCCATTTCACCTTCCTCCCGCCTGGGAGATATAGCAAGAGCCAGGCGAGGAACTTTATCAGAAACATTGGTTGGAGGCCAGCCAGCAGCAATAGTAGACCAACCGCCGGCCAAACTCCGGCGAGGAGGAGAAGTCGAGCTGCGTCTCCAATTCGCTCTGTCGCTCGAAGAGCGGCAAGGTTCCTGAGACTAAGGAGTCTGGGAGCGCCGAGCAGAAGAGCTCTAGCCACAGTGACGACCACGGGGCAGAGTGTGGTCAGCGGACAAAGAGTACGGCAGCACTCTGGCAACCGTACAAGGGGCATTGCCCCAGTGATGTAACAGCTCCTGCAAGTGGGCCACTTCAATAGCCACTTAATCGGCCTGCACTTGTATCTGCATCATTACATTGTTATATATACAAGATTTAGTATACATAGAAACATTGATATCCAAAAAGTTGTGAGTGAAAAGAACAACATTCCTATCCTTCCAAATAGTGAAAAGAATCTCCATCTTGAAAGCATGCCAAATCTGGGTAAATCTGGAAGGCATTCTGGGTGAATCACCCAGCAAAACCATATGCCAGGAAAAGGGAAATGGTCGAAAAGGCTTAAAGAAATCATGAATCCAGCTCCAGTAATGTTGAGCTTGGCGACAAAACCAAAAAAGATGCATGAAAGTCTCTAAGAGACCACAAAAAGGGCATCTAGGATCAGAGACTCCCAAGTGCTGAAGTTTGGCACCCAGAGGCAGTCCTTGAAAGAGCACACACCAGGCAAAATGTGCAACTTTTGGCTCTGTAATAGTAGACCAAACAGTAAGAAAACAGAACCGCCAAGTCTTCTGGGAAGAAGACAGATGCCATCTGTGATTCAAAGTGTCAACCATCGGCAGATGGGGCACCAACCAAGCATAACCCATGTTGGGTTTGTAGTTAGTGAGGTCCAAGAATACCACTTCCAATCTTTCCACCAGGGCTTGACAGAAAGAATGCCAAGCTTATGCAACAACTGAGGAGGTATGGCTGAGACCAATAGGTCAAAAGTTGTAATGAACCCATAAAGTTGAGGCCACCTGGCTTGGAGGACAGTGTTGGCTGCCAACTATGAAGTTTCGTCTCCTTCCGTAAAAATCAAGAAAATATCAAATTGCTGCCAGTTGAGCAGTCTTATCTTGTGTAGGAAGCAAAGAATCAAATTTGGTCTTGAAGTTTCTAGTAAAAACCACCAACTTCTTGCAGAAGCCCAATTTTGTCTTGTAGTGACAGTTGTCTCCTAGTAGGAAATTAGATTTGTTTTGTCTTGTTATGGCAGTTGTCTCCTAGAAGAAAATTAGATTATTGTTTTGTTTTATTTATGTTTTGTA
>MU226447.1:2503175-2514723 GCA_018584345.1 Thuja plicata
TAATGAACCACCCCAAGTAGCTATATATAGAAGATTCTGCTAGGTTTTTTGGTTATGTTTTAATATTTTGGTTTGCCTTTGTGCACGTTTCGGATCTTGGGATGGAACCCCCAAGAGATCACCTTTGTTGTTGTATGTTGTTGTTCAAGCTCTACATGGTCTTGGGACAAAACCCTCAAGAGTTATTCTTTGTTGTGTTACTTTTTATTTAATGATTTGGATCTGCATAAGTCTTATTGACTATTTCTTTTCCTGAATCAATATTGTGTAATCAATTATTTATTTTGAGGATTAAATAGTTCAAAAAAAAAATTCAGATCATATAGACCTTAAAGTCATTACAAAAGTTTGCCAATCTGGGCGAGAAAGTTTGAACTACACTTGGAGATCTTCCCAAGAGCAGAGGCTCATGGTCGCTCTAGAAAAAGAATCCTTGGGAGTTCTAATGCCACGTTTGTGAAAACATAGAGCATGCAAACCCTGAATCTTAGCTAGTAGAAGCCCTTACTGATGAAAAAGAGGCGACCACCAGATATTGTGTTGGTTAAAAGAGAGATCATCTCGAAACCCATTTCCAGCCCACCGCATCCAAGGTTTAACAACTTCCCAGGCTCTCCAGATGCTTTTAACAACAAAAGTGCCTTGGATCTAAACTGGATCTATCATAATAAGAAGGGTTTGAAGACCAATCCCCTTCCAGGCTGATCTGTGGACCGAGAAGCTTGAAGAGATGTAATGCCTCAGCAAGACCTTCCAAGCTTCATCCCCAGACAAAGCTCTCATCACCCATTTGGCCATAAAGCAATACCTTGTTTCTGGGTGGACAAGAGGCCAAGCCCACCAGAATCTTTGGGGAGGATACAATATTGCTAGGCAACTCTGTGGAAGCCATGAGAGTCAGCTCCAAAGGCCCATAAAAATTCGCGTAGCAACTTTTCCAGCTTCATATAAGAAGCTTTAGAGGGCACCCAGCAGGAAGAATAGTACACGTGAGTAGCAACTAGCACTTTGGAACAAATCTGGAACTTACCACCCAAGGATAAAGGCTTGGTAATCTAGTAGTCAAGCTTCTTTTCAATTCTGGCCAAAACAGCATTCCATAGCTCCACAGGCGAAATCTGAAAACCTCTCCATGTTGAATACATTTCCAGCCAAACTAGGCCATCCAGGGAGGAGACGGAAGAATGGATTGTCTGTAACATTGAGTCTTGTGTCATTGAATGGAAGAACCAGAAGCTAAACAAAAAGTATCAAGGCATTGAAGAGTCGCCTTCACATTAGCTTCATCCTCAATGAGAGTGAGGAAAGAATCATCAGCGAAATAGTCATTGACAAGCTGAGCAAGTGACTCAGGCAGGGAAATTCCTCTGACGAGACCAGCGGAAGTGGCGTTGGCAAGCAGATAACCAAACCCTTCAGCTGCAAGAACATACAAGGAGCGAAAGGGCAACTTTGGCAAATGGATCAGAAGAGACCAAAGGCTTCAGACTGTCAGCCATTAATAGTGATGCAAGCAGAGGCATCTCCAAACAGCATCTGAACAAATTGTATGAATCTGGGGCCAAAACCGAGCACTTGAAGCATAGCCAAAATAAAAGGCCACTCAATCCAGTCATAGGCTTTAGCAAAATCAATTTTGAGGAAGAGGGCTTTCTGGTTTGACCTCCAGGCCTATTCCATGCCTTCCTAGACAGTAATAATGTTGTCAAGAATAAACCTGGACTTGATGAAGCCAGTTTGCTCTGGTCGAACAATCAAAGGCGAGATGTGGCGAATTTTCAAAGCAAGAGCTTTGGCTATGATCTTGTAAGAGACATTAAGCAGAGTTATTGGCCTCCAGTTGCAAATATCCTTTGGGTCTTCTACCTTAGGTATGAACTTAAGGTTTCCCTTATTGATAATATCCCCTAAGGAGCAGGAGTGAAAGGCTTCCAAATACACTTTGTGAGGGTCTGGGTCGATGTCATCCCAAAGAGCCTTATAGAACTTGTACGGGAAGCCATCACACCCAGGGGCCTTATCATCTACCATAGAATAAACAACTTCTTTAAGATCAACGATGGTAAGGAGCTGATCACAAAAAGATTGTTGGTTGGTCGAAAGACGGCGAGGAACTACAGCCAAACAATCAGCAAGCGCTTGGTCTCTCGCCAAAGAATTTCCCTGCGCAGTGAACACCTGCTCATAGTGTCGGACAAAAGCTTAAAAGATATCAAGGAGCTCTGTAAGTAGATTTTGACCTTTAAATTTTTTATCCCAGGAGCAGTATGGCGAGATCGAAGAGCCAAGAAATATTCTTTTGAGGCTCGATCTCCCACCTTTAACCAGTGAAGTTGAGTCTTGATCTACGCACCTCTAGCAGAATAATTGTCAACAATTTGGTTCTGGTGCTAAATCTAAGCAAGTTGGATTTGCAAATCCAAGTTGAAAGGATCAAGAATCAGGGCTTCAGAGGTTGTACGGAACTCTTTAATGGTAGCCTCATAAGATCTCTTACGATATCAAGCAAGTTGTCTGCCATAAATGCAGATAAATCTGGCAGTGTGGGTGATAGCATCATTCCACCACTTAATCCAGCCAATAGGTTGATGTGGCCTTGGCTCTAAATTTCACATTTGGAAAATGTGGGCCAGAGTAGGCTTGTGACTCAGCAAAGATGTGTTGAGATAAAATTGCATTGTGAGAGGCCATGCCTTAGTTGTCTGCCATTCAATGCCAAAGGCAATGGGAAAATGATCTGACAAAGTCACATCAATAAGCGGAGTAACAGGTAATTTATTTTTGTCAGAAAAATTAAAAAAAGATTGCACTGAAATCATGGCACGATCAAGCCTTTTAAAAATCTTGTCAGAGCCAGCTCTAAAATTAGACCAAGCATGCCAAGCATCACCAAAATGGTGACGGCCAGTATTGGGATCAAAAAGACCCAATTTATTACGCATGTAAAACCAGGCTTCCCTTTCTCCAGTTGTCTAACGAAAAGGCAAAATCCCATCTTTGTCAGAAGCCACCTCAACCATATTGAAGTCCCCACATATGAGCCAGGTTGCAGGTGCCAGAGAATCAGCAAGCCATCTCCAAAGTTACGATCATTCGACGGCATCATTGGGAGCATACACATTAACTATCCCAAAAGAATGATTCTCAATAGACAAAACAGCCCATACAACTCTTTGCATGGGGTCAGAGCCGTGATTAACAAGAAAAGAATGCCAACGAGGGGAAATGAGAGTAGCAACTCCACCTCGACCAGCTTCATGTTGAGAAGAAAGAACAAGGTTGTCAGTCCAAATAACACGGCAAGCAACCTGAGGCATAAATCCAGCAATTTTCACCTCCCGGAGACGCAAGATATCCAGGCCAGAAACTCGTTGACGAACATCTCTCACAGAGTATTTTCTAGGCAGGTCTGTGAGACCCCGCGCATTCCATGAGATGTAATTCGTGAGAAAACCTCATGCATGTCATCCTCGTCCCCTAGAGAGGAGAAACTGTTATGCAAGAACTCAAAATGAGGAACCTCATCAGAGGAGACGTCGCTTTTCTGACAACTCTCCTTCACTCTCAACCCGCCCAGAAGGGCTGCGAGAGCAACGCAGAAACGGTGAAGAAGAAATGGTTGAGGCCGCTTGCGGGGTGCGAACCAAAGGCGGTCAGGCAACAATAGTAGTTGCAGTATTCCCATGTTGAACAGGGTTTGAAACAAGTGGCACCTTGTCTGGAAGCCCAGCAGACAGAGAGGCGCCAGAACCTCTAGCGGCATAAAAGCCATCCTGCGATTTTGAAGCCGGCGTGGACTTACCCTTATGACCCACAATGGTCCATTCATCCTTCTCCTTTTTCAAACCCTCGTGAGGACGAGATCCTGAATCTTTGGGAGGAGGCTTAATTCTAGGAACTGCCAAGTGGCAATCCTTAATCTTGTGTTTCGTCGACTGGCACCGATAGTATATGTTTGGCAAATTCAAATAGAGCACCTTCTGGGTGAAGGTATTACCACCTACTTGAATCTCAAGGGTTTCTTTAAGATCCCGGGAGAGACCAACATCAACACAAACCCTCTTTTGAGGGCGAGCGTTAAAAAATCGATCGTGTTCAAGACAGACCACTTTACCAAGCTTATGCACAATGGTTCGAATAAAAGGCCAGCAAAGCAAGGGAAGGCCAGGGAACTCAACCCACACAGGCACCCGAAGCTTTTTGTCATTCGAGACGGTGAAGTCTTGAGACCATCTTTGAAAAAACAAAAGGGTTGACCTAACATTCCACGGCCCACGAGCGAAGAGAGCTTCGACATGGGCAGGGTTGGAGAACCGAAATAGAAAAAACCCTTTGGTAAGGTTTTGAGATGTCGTCCAACCGAACTCCATGAGGAGTCCAGGCTTTGGCAATCCAATCTTTGAGCATGCTTTCAGGAGGGGTTCTTCACACAAAATAACCTATCAGAGTGTGTTGCTCTAACCAAGCACATGCGTTATCAAAATCCTGAACAGGAAGCACTACATTAGAGGATGGCATACCTCGTGAAACACCTTCAGTACGAACTTGCGAGGTCTCTTGCTCAGAGGCTCCATGATTATTCGTCACCACTCGAGCACCAGCAACAACTGTTGAGCTAAAGGTGGTCGGAGCCATTAAATACCTAGGCTAATCCCGCAATAAATGCGGTATGAAAAGGACAAAAAGGACGCAGAATAGCAATGCGCAGCACTAAACCCTAGCCGAGAAACATATTTCAGTTGAGAGATATTTTAGAAAAGGGGATATTCACAAACCCATATTGAATTTCGCTAGTTAAGAGATGAGCTCACATCGTTCGAAACAATTCCATGTTAAATCTAAAGATTTTCTAGTATATCTGTTTCAGCCACTTTTCTTTTTGTCAAAATGATCACTTGGTACAGACCCACATTGAATTTATCTTCATCAATACCTAGATTTTTAATCTGGGGTGATGTAAAAAAATTGGCGAATCCCTTCTATGTCTGCAACAACACCCAAACAATAAGAGGTTTGATAAGGGAGGCAATGAGAATAATGTGGGTACCAGAAACTTCATCTGCACCTAAATGTCACCTCTCTTGACACTGAAAGTGCAAGAATTGCAATGTAGGATTTCAAGAGCTTTGATATATAATAATATGTGCTACTGATCACAAATTGAGGTTTTGCCTGATTTTGTTCATGTTCAGGTGTGTGGGAGCGAGAACAAAGCACTACGTAGAGTGAGATTGATAATCGTTTATGCAGGAAGGACTTCTAAGGCAAACGATGTAGCTGTGATCAAGCAGTTTGTAAATTACTGGGCTTGCACTACTCAAATGGCAGCTGGGTATGGTCTGCACCATATTATTTGCATTCATGGAATGACCCAGATGCATTCCCGTACAGCTGGAATGGATCAAAACGCCTTTAAGTGAGCGTTTTGGCTGGTGGATTAACTAAAATTGAAAAGGAAAAACTGACAGAAAATTAACACAGGGAAATATAAATTGTATGAATTAGTGAGTTTTCTTGTGGAGAATTGAAAGAGAAATTTTTTAGTACATTAAATCAGTGGACCAGCCTCCCACACACAGGCCATGGAATAAAGTATGGTGTCTATCTGCAACCCTTATTCTGAATTGTGTTGTATGAAATTCCTTTAAGCAGTGAGTTTTTCGGGGGTCTTGTGGTATGGATTTGGTTCTACAAATAGCATAAGAATCTACAAAAACTTCACTGTCGATCCAGTCGCAACCATACTCATTTAAATTAGGATGCCTGTCAGATATTGTATACAAACATCTGGGGTTTGTCTATTAATAAATTTCAATTTTGGCATTCAACAAAATGCTATTGCAATTTAAAGGTTATGCATCACATTAGGGTTTAGGGTTTATCACATGCAATAGCCAGGTGTGATCTTATACTTACTCAAACCCGCTCACTTCGATCTATCTATAGTACAGACACTTCTCAGCACAAACTGGCCGACACGAACTGTGATTACTTTTCAAAGACGCCTTGTCTGCCAGTTTCCCTTCATGTGGTTCGAAACCCATGTTAAACTTTTTGACGAGGAACTTTTCTGCATGATGTGTGTTGGCTCATTTACAGTCCTCCAATTTTAAAATTTTAAAACTGAGCCCAAAGGAAGAATTTGTGCAATCATCCCATCCCCATATTGTTTTTTTTGTTAATAATCTTTTTTTTTAAGATGGCAATTTGTTAAAAAGGGAGCATTCAAGAGGATCATTGAACCTTGAACCAAAAAAAATGTGAGGTTCAAAGTTCAAAGTTCAATCAGTACAGGTTCGAATTGCAAGTTCAAAATTTCAGTTCAACTACACAAGTTCAGATTCAAAGTTTAAGTTCACAACTCTTGTCACTGTCACCGAAGACGTATTCATTGGAAAATATTTCTTTGTGGAGATTCTATGATTACCTTCCTCATAAATTTAAAGCAATTAAAAACTTATTAGTTCAGTTGCCCAACTACAGTTATGGTGTGGTGTGTTTGAGTGCAGAGGATATGAAAGTAATTGGGAATATTATCTTGGCCAGTATGATTTCATGACAGTCGTATAGACCCGCACACAGTAGAAAATAACTTTTGACTCAGGAATTATCTTTCAAATCGCTCCGGTCAGAACTCAGAAAGCTAGGATTGTGACATCATATCTGAAAATGAGATCGATCCAACGGTGGAGGCAAAAGTTATGTCCCCTGAATGGAGACCTATTTTTGCTGTCAGAAAAGACATTGATTTCGGTGGGCATATAGTTTGTTGCTAGATACAACCTTATAAATGGATGGTGGGACCATATTCAAAGGTCTCAATTGAAATCTAAAGTCGCAATGAAATTATTTTATTTCTCGGTAACTTTAAAGAATCAGTTACGAAATAAGAAGATGGGAATAATCACGGGAAAGGCAGCTTGTTGGAGGAGAAATGATTTTATAAAAATTTTATAAAATATTTCTTCATGAGAGTGGAAGTATAAACATTAAAGAATATCAAGAATCAGTTTTAAAATTAAAACTGAAGAGTTATTGGAGAGTGAATTCTTAGAATTATCCATTTAAGAGAAAATTTTCCAGAGGAACAGGGGGTGATTCTTCTTCAGCTTCCGGGAAGTCAGTTGGCTACAGGGAGGAATTTTCTTTTTCTAAGTTTTTCTTTGTAAGAGAGAAAGAGGGAGAAATTTATGAATTCTGTTTTTGTATGTTGATTATGGTGTAAGGATCAGAATGGTCAGTTGGCCATGCTTTATTATATTTTGAAATAAAGGAATATATTGCTTTGAAGCTGTTGGTTTGGATTAATATTTTCTGACTGCAAATGATATGTTGGTCGTTGAAGTCTTATTCTTAGTATGTCTTGCTCCATTTATCAATAATATGTGTAAGTTATGAAATAAGAGGGTTTCATACATTTACATATGTGAAGATAAATAATAAGTCTTCTTCTTGTTTCTCTGTAAGTGAGAAGGGCGGGCAAGTGATCAGTTGGTCATCTGTTCGTCTTTCTCTCCATTACTCAAGTCTGTAAATCTAATAATCGCATTCATCCCATGTTTATGGGTGGATGTTAGCATGCCTTCGTGTTTTCTGGTTAAAGGCATATCAAGTTCTTTTATTCATTGTAAATCTGAAGAAGGGAGCTGAGCCTTCGTATCAAAACTTAGAGAGCACTTGCACATAGCCATTGCAAGTGACTCAGCTGTTAGTCACGGATTGTGTCTTGTTATTCGGGCATTCTTGAGTCATTCTATAAACATTTATAAAAGGGGCAAATCTGTTCACTAACAATGTGATAAGATTCAACTGTTCTGATTGTTTCAGGCGCCAAAAAAGTTTCGCGGGTGAGATTTGACATTTTAATGGCGGAAGTTCACCCTAACAATAGCCTATCCGCTAATTAGATTGAACTAGTTATAGGTCATGTTGTCTCATTGCATAGGAAGAGGACACCTATTACAGTCTAATCTAATCCTCGCCTAGGGTTTGATCTAATGTTTCTTTCTCCTTTTCATAAGGATTGACCATTCGTTGTAATCATTCATTCAAGTTGTTGCATCAATACCGTTCTCAAGTTGTTGAGCAAATTAGTTGCTTTGATCTCTCTTTGAGATAGGTATTTTGCTTGCAAGTGATTTCTGGAGCTATGGGATTCAATCATCAACTCCAACATTTACCACCTAAGTGAACTGCTATCTAAGCTATTTGTTGAGCCTATTCGAATGGTACTTGATAAAGATCCCACATGTTAACGAGGCAATATCTATTTCATTTCCAATAAACTCAACCAAGTTGCAGATACCCAAGCCAAACACCTAAGAATGCTACAAGCAAAACTTTAAGGCAATAATGCATTTGCAGGCATGTCCATTTGAAATAGGTATGTGCTAATAAAGAGGTTTTAGTGAACACACTCAAACCATCGCACATCGTTGACGCCATAGTTATGCCTGTCCACATAATAATTGTTAGTAAACCTTAATCTTCTAAAAAAATCCTGTGTTTGTGAAGAGCTAAGATAATTAAGATATTCAAATATGACAGGCTTATAAACATATTTGAAACTCTGAACATTGTTGGCATGTAAAGATGATTTAGAGACGATTCACATAAAGATATTAAGGGTAAAACAGAAAATCAACTTCCATATTAATAATATATATTCTCAATTCCACTTTTTAACATTTTGAGCAAGCACCCTGTAAACCTATGCTGACCTCCAGAGAAAATCAATTATATGAGTTGGCAAATACTATGGGTAAATCATGCAGTGTCAAGACTTCAGCTTCTGGTAAGTCATATTAGATTTTGGTGAAGGAGATCAAATTTAAGGAAAATGAGAATTTTCAAGATATTTTCAGGAATTCAAAACTTAAGAAGGAAATTGTCTGAAGGTATTAAAGCCATATAAATATACCTTTTTAAGACAGAGACGTCCCTGTTCAAGTCCTACACCATCACCAACCCAAAGAAAAATGAATGACGGAGTATCTGCAATTGCCTGCAATTTCGATAAGTTCAATAAATAGCCTACAAACTTCAACAAAGAATTGGATAACAAGCAAAAAAGCGTAATCTAGATTATTTGCAATTATAACAGATTGAATATATCGAAGACGAGCTATGTGAAGAAAAAACTGTCCTTTAATGAACTGGTGACCGATGCATTTTACAATGACAGTTGACTGGATCAGTGACCAGTGCTGCAAGGACAGCTATTGCAGAATTTGCAAAGCGTCACATAACCAAAATAACCAAATAGAACACATGTACATTGTGAAAATAATGGTGAACACTGAAAATAACTGAAACTAAAGGGTAAACATAAAATAAGCTTGTTATGATCGCACCAGTATTAATAGCAAAGGATATAATTTTGGTTGAAGTTCTTGAAAATAACACCTAGGTAAAGGATCTTAAAGACTATAAGTTTAAGGCTTTTGCCAGGTCCACAATACTAAAAATGTTTCAAAAACTACCTCTGCATAGATGGTGCAGGAGCACCCTAGATGCCTAGGTTTGGCCAACAGGGTCAAAATTTGAGTTTTTTGTTTGTTTTGTGTTCTTCCATGTAAATAAGGCCATTTGAGGCCATTATGATGTATTTGGCTAATCTATGGTATGATGAAGAGTGCAAGACAGCCAAGAGATTTATAAAAGGGAAAGATCCGAGTAAAGAAGACAAGAAGAAATATGCAAACTTGATCCAAACTAAAAAAGAGGAGTATGTGTTGAAGATTGTAGCTGCGATAGAGATCTTTATCTCTGATTTTGCTATAAGTTGAAATTGGGACAATACCTCTGTATTGTGTCATAGCTAGAGAAGATATTTATGATGATATTTCCGTCATTTTAAGTGAGCACAATGTGGCATTCAATGTGTGCTAGGTGTCACACTCTAAATATTTGACAGTTTATTATATGAAGAGTCATGGGACATGCGAAGAGTCATGCGTTTGGAAATATGAAGAGACTTGTTTTTGGAAATTGAAGAGACCTTCAATTGTGATATGAAGAGTCTCTCAATTCTTTATATTTATGTGATTACTTTGAATGTAAAGGAGTTGCATCAAGTTGAAAGCATTGTACTTGAACTTCTATTATTAATAAAAGAGATATTTTTCTGGTGTGGCTGGGTTTTTCCCTCTAGTTGGAGGGTTTTCCCAAGATAAATATTAGTGTCTTTTTGTGTCATCTATTCTTGCATATTTTGTGTTAAGAATCTTTTGTTTCTCTGCTATTCTGGTTCAAAACATTAACATGGTATTAGAGCTTGGACAGCCCTGACTCTCTCACGAGAGGGGCTGGTGGTCAATCGGTAATTTGTAGATGTTTATTGAATTGGTTCAATATTGAGGAGAAACTAAGCTTAATTACTGAAGATGGAAAAGAGGCTTCAATTTATTGTTGCTGTTGGAGATTCAGATTTGATATTTGTCATGGGTAGGCATGTAATGTTGTTTATTATCAAAGGATTAGAGGCAGCAATAAGGGTGGTTCATCTTCTTGTAGTGTGCTTGAGTGTGAGGAAGATTAAACAATGAAGAGATAAGTATTTTATGATTATACCTTTGAATTGATCATGAATTTCATGAGGTTAATTCATGCAATAACATTGGGAATAGTGAATCTTGTATGCTTCTAGCATTAGTCTATATATTTCTCTTTGGGATCTAGTTTGAGTCTATTTCTAATCTCTCTAAATGCTTCCAGGATGGATCAAGGAGCACAAGGATGATGAGAGATTGCAGCCTAAGCTAAGCTGGTGACTCTTGGAGTAAAAAGAATCTATTCAGATTATCTTGTGTCCATTTCTTCTAAGAGGAGGGAATAAGATTTACAGGGAGCTTGAGCGACAGAGGGAGAATGCTATGTCCTTTACAAAGGATCAGCAAGCTCGTGTAGCAGTGTGATTACTAAAGCTCATTGTTGGACATTATTGGAGTCAATTTCCTGGTATTGTGGTAATCAAAGCCATGAGAATGCTACCCCTGTTGAGAGGGAGTCTCGGTATTTTGATGATATTTTATGAGTTTTAACGAGTTCTTCTCTAAAAGGGAGAAATTCGAGGTGCAATCCCTTGTTAATGAGTTATTCTCTGAGAGGCAGAAGTTCGAGGTGAAATCCCTTGTTAACGAGTTATTATCTGAGAGGGAGAACTTTGAGGTGAAATCCCTTGTTAATGAGTTCTTCTCCGAGAGGGAGAAGTTCGAGGTGAAATCCCTTGTTAATGAGTTCTTCTCTGCGAGAGAAGTTCGGGGTGAAATCCCTTGTTCCACCCTCTGGGAGTAGCTATGGTGGATCCACCCTCTGCGAGTAGGCAAGGTGGTAATGCATTCTTCTCTGTGAGAAGTTTGAAGTGAGAGCCCTTGTTCCACCCTCTGGGAGTAGCCATGGTGGAAGACATGTATGTGACTCCTGTTGTGAAGTCTTTCACACATCGCCCCAATTCTTGGGGACCCCCTTTTTCAGCTTCAATCGAGGAGATGTTAAAGACTAGACCGCTCTTGGACTTCAAAATTTGATCTCTGTTTAATGTTTGAGT
>MU226447.1:2517892-2536800 GCA_018584345.1 Thuja plicata
AACCTTGGAGTATTTTCTCATGTTCTGCATGAGTAATTACTTTTCAAGAGAGGGTTGAGTGTTTGATATCCGGTATCAAGTGTTTAATCCTATATGTTATGTAGTGGTACAAAACTCACATCAACAACTCCATGACTTTAATTTTATGCACTTATGAAGTAACTATGATGAATAATGTTATGCTAAGATAACAATGTGATGAGAATTAATTATGGACATCTTTGGTTGTAGTTATGTGTGCCTACCATACTAAAGATATCTCTCTTGCTAAGAGGGAGTGTTGAAGATTGTAGCTGTGATAGAGATCTTTATCTCTGATTTTGCTATATGTTGAAATTGGGACAATACCTTTGTATTGCGTCATAGCTAGAGAAGATATTTATGATGATATTTCCGTCATTTTAAGTGAGCACAATGTGGCATTCAATGTGTGATAGGTGTCACACTCTAAATATTTGACAGTTTATTATATGAAGAGTCATGGGACATGCGAAGAGTCATGCGTTTGGAAATATGAAGAGACTTGTTTTTGGAAATTGAAGAGACCTTCGGTTGTGATATGAAGAGTCTCTCAATTATTTATATTTATGTCATACTTCCTTTCTTTTCAAAGGCAGTCCCTTAGAAATTGTGAAAGAATACAAATATTTGGGGATTGACTTCCATTATAGGCTCAGCTGAGAGACTTGTAGAGCGAAAAGGATACAGGGGGGATGGAAAGTGTCCTATCTGCTTCAAAATAGATGCAGAAATGCCAAACTATGGAACTGGAAAACCAAGAAAACTCTTTTTGGTTTGTTGGTCACACGCCAATTGTTCTTTACGACTGCGAGGTTTGGGGAGGCAGCATGACAAAATGTGGGTGGAGACAGTTAGAGAGGATCCAGAAGCACTTAATCACCAGCAGTATCAAAGTCAAGACCTCAGTGCCATATGAAATTCTATTAGCGGAAGCCGGTATTTTCCCGTTGGAGGCGGCAGCGATAACTCGTTAAATAAGCTATTTAAAGAAACTTGAAAACATGGATAACCAACGATGGCCCAAAATTGCGATGGAAGAGGATTTGGTTCGCAGGAAGAAAACTTGGATGAAACAAAACATAAAGTGGTTGAACACGTGGAACATTAAGTCCCAAGATTGTCCTAATACCAATGTGGAAATAAAGAAGTTTGTCATGGGAAAATTTCAGACTGCCATGTGGACTAATAGCATGGGTCGGAAAAAGGTGCATTATATCAAAGTATTCAACCCAAATCGTGAACATGGGGATAAAGCTTACTTGGGGGCTGCTATTAAACGAAAGGCTAGGGTGTTAGCGGCCCAGTTGAGGACGGGTTCTCATCATCTTAGATGCGAGACAAGTAGATGGAAAAGGCCCAAAGAGGAATGGGAAGAAAGGATTTGCAGGTTTTGCGAAAAAGGTGTGATTAAGACTAAATGGCACTTTCTCATTGAGTACACTGCATATGAAGACATCCGGGCTCAGAATGAGTTCATCCTAAAGGCCGACAACATGCACAATTTATTTGAGGAGGATAAGATCAGGCAGACTGCTAGCATGTTAGTCAAGATTCATAGCAGGAGATCGAACATGGAAAAGAATTTGGAGTTAATTTAAGGTTGTGATCTGTGGTCCCTTAGACTGATCAGTCTTGTGGACGCCATTAAAAACCTTCATTCATTCATTCATTGGTAAGAAATTGCAAAAGTTGCAAAAAGTTGTCGTTGTTGTCATGACAATTTTTGCAACCTTGTCACAACTTTTTGAAAATATAGTTGGAAGGTTGGTTTTTGGCGGTTGGAGGTTGTAACCCACTTGGATGGGCATAAATAGGCCTTTAGCACGCCATCCAAGTGTTGTTGGTTGAATTTTTGAAAGTTTTTCTTAATGAAGTTGGAGTTACTGTGCATTTCAATACGTTGCAGTCTGATTTTCCTTACTTTTCACTGTGAAATTCTTCTTGTTTGCATTTGAAACCTAGTGGGCATGGTAGAACAGTGGAGCCATGAAATTTTTCCTTTTGTTTCATTGAATTTCATCGTGATTTGAAGGAGATATCTTCTTTTTTTCTAAAAACTGTCAAAACCCTGCCTAGGGTTTGTTGAGAGATGTATAATATCATCTCCCACAGTTAAAAAAATCCCAAAATGGGTGGGAAGGTATACTTTTAGTCTTGTCTTTCATTTCTCCAAGGTTGCAGGGCGCCAAGACAAAGTTGGCATGTGCTTAATATGAATGGTAGTCTGATATTACTGATGTATCAGGCTAATGAAGCAGTGAGGAGTGGATTTGAGGGTGTAAATACAAGGCAAACCTTTTTGGGGCTTGGGAGAAGGAAGTGGAGGAGTGTAAGGGTTAGTGGCTAGTGCAGACCTGTCCCAAGGCGTTATAAGCCTTTGTGTAGTCCAAACATCAAGAATGTATGACTGTCCCTAGACAGTGCATAGGACTGTCATATGTTAACCAGTGAAAAAGGAGAAGTTTGTTTTTCAAGGGCAAGTGAAAGATTGATATGTGTATGGTGTCAGAGAAGGGAGTGAGGAGACCTTATACACCTTGTAGAAGTGGTTAGTGAGTGGTTTTGGAGGGGAAGAGTACACTGTTGTCAGCAAAGGCAACATTCAGATTCAGTCTGTTGGGAGGAATCTCATTTTCCTTGATGTGTACCACGTTCCAAGGATGGAACTAAATCTACTCTCAGTCAGTCAGATGTTGCGACACTCTCCACGGCTGGACATCACCTTTAGTTCACATCAGTGCACCATCACTGATAGGGAGACTCGATTTGTTGTTGCAGTTGGCCTTGAGGATCATGGTCTTTTCAGACTTACAAATTCTAGTACTTCTTAGGACCTTGCTATGGCTATTCGGCAGTCTTCTATCAGTACACTTTGGCATCAACGCTATGGGCACTTAAATGTGCGCTATCTCTCTCAACTTGCTCGTGACGGGCTTGTCCTCGGTTTGCCAAAGATTTAGACTCAACAACTTGGAGTTTGTGATGCATGCCAGGCTGGGAAACAACATAGACACCTTTTCCTATTGGCGATTCATGGCGGGCTTCTTAGGTACTTCAGCTTGTTCATGCAGATATCTGTGGCCTTATGACCACTCCTTTTGTTCATGGGTCCAGGTATTTTCTATTGTTTGTTGATGATTTCAGTAGAAAAATGTGGGTTTATTTTCTTAAAAAGAAATCTAAAACATTTACTGTATTTCAGAAGTTTAAACCTCTAGTTGAAAAAGAGTTTGGGAAATCTATTATTGCTCTTAGGACAGATAATGGGGGGAATTTTGTTCTACTGAATTCTCTAACTTCTGTGATCTTCATGGCATCAAGCGCGAGTTAACCATACCCCACACACCACAGTAGAATAGTGTAGTTGAACGTCGGAACAGAACAATCACCGAGATGGCTAGATCTATGCTTGAGCACAGACATGTTCCGAAGAAATTTTGGGCAGAAGCAATTAACACTGCAATCTACCTTTTGAATTGGGCACCCACTGTGGCGGTCAAAGGCAAGATTCCAGAAGAGGCTTGGTCAAGTCGCAAGCCCAGAATCAATCACCTGAAGGTTTTTGGCTCTCTTGCCTATGTTTGGATCCCTGATGCGTCTCGCACCAAGTTGGATGCCAAGAGTCAGAAACTTATGCTTGCTGGATACAGTAGTCTTCACAAAGCCTACCGCTTTATCGACATTGAGACATCTTGTCTCTTGTACAGTCGTGATGTAGTCTTTGATGAGCAGCGAGGACCGTTCATGTTTGTCTCTCCTGTTCCTAATCTAGCAGACCAGCCTATGAAGGCTCATAATTTCGAAGTTCGTCTTCCATTAGGTCCATCTCTTGGGAGGGCTCCAGCAGCTCAAGTAGCTCCAATAGTACCGGTGATTCTTGTACAGACACCTTCGGCCTCTCCTCCAGGTTCACCTAGATATGCAGATGCTTCTCCTGAGTTTGATCCAGATTCTTCTGATGAGGAACCAGATCATAGAGCATTGCCTGATAATAATGTTGGTCCTCCTCTCCGGCCTAAATGGTGGGCTAGGACACTTGCTAATCTTTGGGATGATGAGCTCATCGAGGCGAGAACTGCTCGAAAGAAGAGAAAACCTATAGAGATTGTCAATATTGCTCTCATGGCCAACATTCACAGTGTTTGAACCGCAGAGATACTCAGAGGCTAAAGGAATTCCAGAGTGGGAACAGGCCATGAATTCTAAACACCAAAGCCTGCTGAAGAATCACACCTGGGTCCTTTCTGATCTTCCACCAAGAAAGAAACCCATTGGCTGCAAATGGGTCTACAAAATAAAGTACAAGTCTAATGGTACTTTGGATAAGTACAAAGCTCGTCTAGTTGCGAAGGGCTTCTCTCAGCGTCAGGGCATTGACTATGAGGAGACTTTTGCTCCTACAGCAAAAATGAGCACTATCAGATTAGTTCTAGCCATGGCAACTCAGTTTGGCTAGCAAGTCCATCAAATGGACGTTAAGAGTGCTTTCCTGAATGGTGACCTACAAGAAGAGGTCTACATGACGAAGCCTCCTGGTTTCAAGGTTGTTGGTAAAGAACACCATTTTCTCAAACTAGTGAAAGCTCTCTATGGTTTGAAGCAAGCCCCTAGGGCATGGTACATGAAAATTGATAAGTAACTTAGTGATCAAGGCTTCCAGAGGAGTTCTTCAGACTCAAATTTGTACATCAAGACTACTGACAGTGGCATCATCCTTCTGGTCATTTATGTGGATGATCTGATCATCACTGGCAGTTCGGCATCTTTGATTCAGGGAATCAAACAAAACTTATGCCAGTCTTTTGATATGACTGACCTTGGCCTCGTGCATTATTGCCTCGGTGTTGAGGTTTAGCAGCAGTCTTCTGGCATATTCATTTCTCAGTCCAAATATGCCAGGGCTCTGTTAGAGAAGTTTCGTATGTTCCAAGCCTGCATCTACACCTATGGAGAAAGGTCTAAAGTTATCAGCCAAGTCTGATTCTCCTCCAGTTGATGATACTACATACAAGCAACTAGTAGGCAGTCTCATCTATCTCTCTGCTACTAGACCTCATATCAGCTCCGACGTCAACTACATTTCACGGTTTATGACAGCTCCCAAGGCTAATCATTGGATGGCTGCTAAGCATGTGCTTCGTTATGTGAAGGGCACTCCTGATTTTGGGATTCTCTATTCTCGGAGTCCTAATCCTAGACTCAGTGGATTCACAGATTCAGATTGGACAGGCTCTGTTGACGATAAAACGTCAACTTCTGGATATGTGTTTAGTTTGGGATCTGGTGCTGTCATATGGACCAGTAAGAAGCAGCAGGTCGTTTCTCTCTCCTCTATAGAGGTCGAATACAGAGGGACAGTTAAAGCAGGGTGTGAAGTTGTTTGGCTTCGTCAGATACTTGGGGATATGCAGATATCACCAGCAGACCCGACAACTTCATTTGTTGATAACGAAGGCGTGATCAAGTTAGCACGGAATCCAGTCTTCCATGAAAGAACCAAGCATGTAGATATTCACTGCCACTATATTCGGCAATTGGTTGAAGACAGGACTACATTTGCAGTATGTTCCTACAACGGATCAGACTGCGGACATCTCACCAAGCCTCTTGGTCCAGACAAGTTTGCCAAATTCAAAGGACAGCTTGGTGTAGTGGATAAATTAACCATTAAAGGAGGGTATTAAATTAATATTTATATGCTATTGATGGTTATCTATTATCTGTTTGTAAATATCTTGTAAATATTAGAATGTTTCTAATATTTAGTTTTCTGTAGTTGGAATAGAATGTTTTTAATCTTAACAATCGTTTCCTAAGGAAACATAGTTTATTCTTTTGTATATATAGATCATTCGATCTCTGTTAATATATCAAGATTTTTACCACAATAGGGACTATGTCCAAGATGAGAGGAGAAATAAGGGCAAGTCAAAAATTACTTCATGAGATAGGATGGTTGCTAAATCAAGGGCAAATTCCTACAGGATGACTAAGTCATTCAGATATACAGAAGACTACAAAACCTTAAACAAAAAGAGATGGATGTCAAAACCTACACTGAGGAGTTCTACAAGTTGAGCATCAGGGCAGGTCACATGGAAGATAATGTGGAGAAAGTGGCAAGGTATATCAATGGGCTGAGATACAACATACATGATGAATTAAGTATTGTAACCCCAAGAACTGTGGAAGAGTGTTGTAATTTGGCAAATAAGGGCTCAAGATAAATTGAAAAGAAGGCAAGAAGCAAAGTAGAGGTAGGGGAAAGACAACTTCAGCTGGTAGAGGACAGTTCCAAGAGTTTGAAGGAGAGGCAAGTAACTCTCAAGAAAAAATCTCTGAATCATGGGGCAGCTGTGGAGGAAGAAGACCCAACAATAGAGGCAGATTTGGAGGCCAAGGAAGAGGATCAAATGGATTCAGTGGTAAATGCTACAAGCGCAACAAATTTGCAGGCCATCAAGCATGGCGATGCCCTGAAAATAAGTCCACTACTTCATTTGGAGGAGAAAGGAGAAATCAGATTGCACAAGCAGAAGATAGTGAAAGTGTTAACTCTCCATCACACAATGCTGATCCGAAAGTTGGAGAATCTCTCATGGTGAGAAGAACCTTGATCAAAGTTCCCATGGAGAGGGAACCCTCACAAAGAAAATCACTCTTCAGGACTACATGTAAGTCGCAAGGTAAGTGTTGTAAAGTTGTTGTTGATTCGGGTAGTACTAATAATATGGTTTCTCTAGAAATGGTAGATAAATTAACACTGAAAAGAATACCACATACTACTTCTTACAAAGTCTCTTGGTTAATTAAGGGTCAACATGTTTTAGTGAATGAGCAAAGTTGGGTAGATTTTAATAGGGGGCTATAAGGATAGAGTATGTGTGATATCATCCCCATGGATATTTGTCATCTACTCCTTGGTAGACCATGGCATTTTGATAGGTATGCAAGGCATGATGGAAGGAGGAATGTTTATGAGATAGAAAAAGATGGGGTATCCTATATCCTGTTATCATTAACGGAGGAAGACAAAGGACAAACCATGGGATCTAATGTGATGATGGTGGGTAGGAAGGAGTTCATAAAGACAAGAGAAGAGGAGGACATGGACCTTGCAGCCATTCCAAAACCTAGAAATGTTATGATAACAGAAATGAAGGATGATTTGATGTTGGGGATCCAGGGTTGGCTTAGTAAGTATGTTGCTACAATGGTAGGAGAGATGTTCAACTCTTTGCATTCAAGAGTGGATATTGGCCACTCCATTGTTTTCATGCCAAAGGGTAGGATGCTTGAAAAAGCAGCAGATAAAGGAGCACAACAGCAGATGGAAGAGATGAGAAGAAAAGGTGAAGAGGTCAAGGATAACCTACAAAGGGGTATTGACAAGCACAAGCACACAATTGAGGTGAAGAGGAAGGAAGTTCATTACAAGGATAGAGGAGATGTTTCTGCAGGTGATGATGCAGGTTCAACAGCTTTCTCAGATGAGGCATTGGTCAGAAAACTCCTACCAAGCAAGCCTTGGAGTTGGAGACCACTGTTGACACTAAAGAGTTCAAAAGCACAAGAAAGAAGACCTATTTCCAGTTCTGAACAAATGGAAAGATCTACCCCTGGAGGATGCCACATGGAGGTCCAAAGATGACATTCTTCAGCATGGATACACAGTTGCAGGTCTGCACTCAAGTGGAACTTGAGTTTTTCTTCTCCTCGGCAGTATGGTGCAAGAGCACCCTACTCCAGTAGGTTTGGCCAACAGGGTCACAATTTGAGCTTTTTGTTTGTTTTGTGTTATTTCATGTAAATAAGGCCATTATGATGTATTTGGACCCAATTGTGCAAGTTTGAGGTCCATTGGTAACAAATTGCAAAAGTTGCAAAAAGTTGTCATTGTTGTCATGACAATTTTTGCAACCTTGTAACAACTTTTTGAAAATATGGTTGGAAGGTTGGTTTTTGGCGGATGGAGGTTGTAACCCACTTGGATGGCCATAAATAGGCCTTTGGCACGCCATCCACAGTTGTTGGTTGAATTTTTGAAAGTTTTGCTTAATGAAGTTGGAGTTATTGTGCATTTCAATATGTTGCAGTCTGATTTTCCTTACTTTTCACTGTGAAATTCTTCTTGATTGCATTTGAAACCTATTGGGCATGATAGAACAGTGAATCCATAAAATTTTGCCTTTTGTTTCATCGAATTTCATTGTGATTTGAAGGAGATATCTTCATTTTTCTAAAAACTGTCAAAAACCCTACCTAGGGTTTGCAGAGAGAGAAATAAATGTATAATTTCAATTCCCACCGTTTAAAAAAATCCCAAAATGGGTGGGAAGGTGTACATTTAGTGGTCTTTCATTTCTCCAAGGTTGCAGGGCTACAAGACAAAGTTGGCACGTGCTTAATATGACTGGTAGTCTGATATTACTGATGTATCAGGCTGATGAAGCGTTGAGGAGTGGATTTGAGGGTCTAAATACAAAGCAAACCTTTTTGGGGTTTGGGAGAAGGAAGTGGAGGAGTGTAAGGGTTGGTGCAGACCTGTCCCAAGGCGTTGTAAGCCTTTGTGCAGTCCAAACATTAAGAAATGTATGACTGTCCCTAGACAGTGCATAGGACTGTCATATGTTAACAAGTGAAAAAGGAGTAGTTTGATTTTCAAGGGCAAGTGAAAGGTTGATATGTGTATGTTGTCAGAGAAGGGAGTGAGGAGATTTATACACCTTGTAGAAGTGGTTAGGAGACATAACATGGAGAATTAAGTCACATATGGATGATTGTCCTAACTGTCTAGATTATCACAGTCCTAGTAATCAATCTTGATCATGCTGCAAACAGTGATATTGGAGGAGTCTCTCACTGTCGTAAGAGCAATATAAAAGTGTATCCACCTTGTGTAGGGTCTGTCCAACCAAGCCTAAAGGGAATAGGGCCTAAGAACTTGGAGTTTGATCTTTTGACCAATCAATGAGAGCAGTCCTAAATACAAAGGATGAGCGTATGACATTGAAGTTGGTCTCCAAAGGTCTTTTGTTGTGATGTCACTGCCTAAACATGTATGTGAACAATAACCTAATATGTTGGTCCAAAATCTAAAGAAGCTCCAAGCCACAAAACCCTAGTGTCTCAAGGGTGTCTAAGTGATGGAGTACAAAACCAGTGTCCTAATGGATTGAGAACTTTGAACAATCCCTACCTCTGCATCAATAGATTGAATATCTGTATCTTAAAAATGTCTGATTTCAACTCCTGAAAGTAATACCTAAATGCAAGGATCTTAAACATAGGAAATGTTCAAATTATATCTTTTGGTAGATTGACTGTCTATATTTTATGGTAGACCAGACGACTTAGCCAGAGTATATATCCACCTTGCACTTCAAATGAGAACTGTCAGTAGGTGCTTCAAGCTTGTTTCAGAATGTATTACATACAATCAACATAGAAGTGTTTCTTAATAGAATAAGAAAATTAGAGTTGCAAATTATACCTCTATCTTAATATTCTGAATTTCTTCAAATTTCCAGTACTCCATATGATCCCCAACACCAGGAGCCCTATGTACATATTCCTCCCAGGGTGGATCAACAAGGATGACATCAAACTTTGTTCCAAACAATTCAGGAGAGAGCACGGTTTCGCGCAAATCACATTTCAGATACATGGGAGGGCAAGCACTTTTTGCAACAATTTCATCTTTCTTCTGGATTAGCTCCCTCAGTTTAGGATAGTCTTCAACCACATTTGTAAGTTCCAGTTCTCTGATAAAATTCTGGGGTCGCATGCCTGTATCAACAAAATTTTGTGAATAATCATTTTGCTCACCCCTCGAAGGTGCTTTACCTGGAGGCCCTGTAATCCTCGGAGGAACTCTTCCCACATTTGCCTTTTCATTAACAATACCTCGACCCATTGGATTAACACTCACATATCCTGCCCCTGACATATTTGGAGAGGCACCTCTGACAGGCCCAGGCTGATTAAAGTATACACCTTGATTTGGACTAGGTCCCATATTTGGCACAAATCTTGGACCAGAAGGGCCTGGTGGAGGGACTGGAGATAAACCAGGAGGAACAGCTAAGATGTTCATCTCACTACCACCACGACCCCCACCCCAGACCATGTGACCTGCCACGAACGGAGGAGGCAGAAAACCACCAGGACCCATGGGAGGACCGGGAGCAGGACCCATACTAGGACCCATCGCTTGTAAGGCCCCCGGGGGCAGTCCAAGAGGACCAAATGGGGGGCCCATGGCAGGAACACCAGGTCCAGGGCCTGGACCCATCATAGGCAATGGAATCCCACCCCGCTGTGTATCCCTTCCTTGAACTCTGCCCCGTCCTCTACCACCCCGTCCACCCTTCCCTCCTTGCTGCATCATCCGTGTGAAGGAACCAGACCCTTGGTTGCTTCCAAAAGAAGACTGTCCTCCATTGCCCATTTGCCCTGCTCCACGACCACGGTTATTCAAAGATCCCTTATGTCCTCTGCCTCTTCCACCATGCATGTTTGAGCCATCTGGAGTAATCCTTCCTGGGTTCATGCCAAAATTTTGATCAAGGCCTGGAGGAGCATCATCATCGTACCGTTCACGTGTATCAATGCCAGCAGCATAAACATCACCCATCCTTCCTCTATCATCAGGGGGAAACCCCCAGTCACCCTCTCCCATAAAATCAGGAGGACCTCTTACATCATTTCTTCTACTTGAACCAAATGCAGATCCAGAGTCACCTCTTCCATAATCAAGAGAACCAGCTCTTCTATCCAAAGCATCATTGCTACTGCCAAAACTTGTTACGCTTTTAACACCTTCCAGCCTCCCCCTGTCCTTTCTATCTGTGACTACTCTTTGCACTTTCTCTCTTTCCAATCTCTCTCTTTCACGTCCATGAAATTCCCAGTCCCTCTCAAAATCATAATCCCCTTCTTCAACCTTTAAATCCTTATCATGTCTATCACCATATCGACTTTTCCTGTGATCTTTGGAACCTTCCCAATCTCTTGATCTTTCCATCCAATCAGAATCCTTGTCTCTAGGTCTATCCTCTCGATACCCATCTCGATCTCTATCCTTTCCTTTCAAACTGATGCTTCTTTCTGTGTCTGAATCACCTCTGTCATCAGAAAACTCTCTATCAAACTCCTCAGAATCTCGGCGAGCTCTTTTTCTACCTTCCGGACTCCAAGACCTTTTCATGTGCCTAACTCCCCTCCCACTCCGACCCCGACCAGATCTGCCTCTATCTTCTATGTCTTCCCAACCCGTGTCCCTTTTTTCCTTCATTCTTCCTCTCTCAACATGCTCGTCCTCGTTATCTTGTATGTCCCAGTTTTCCGCCTCATCCCATCTACCATGTCCGTACTCCCTGAAATTCTTATGCCTTTCACTTTTCTCTTCCTGCACCTTGAAGGATTGCCTTTGACCTCCAGACTTTTCCCAGCTCTCAAAATCTTCAGCCATGCTGTCAAATGTATCTCGAATTCTACGCTGCTGCTTATCATCCAGCTTATCCATATTGATTGCCTTGTTTGTATCCTCATCATCTGCATGCATTTCTAACCTACCCTTTCCCTTAGGTCTCCTTTCAGCTTCTTCTGTCCTCTTTTCATCCCGGTCATTTGCTCTTGCCGGTTTCCCTTCATTGTGGAATGTCAATGATTCTCCAAACCTGCTCTTGCTTTTCGAAGGAAATTCACTTGTTTCATTGTCCCTCTCCCTCCCACCTCCAGGTTTATCCCTACCCCTACCCACCCTCCTGTCACCTTTATCTAAATCCAGTTCTTCGTTAACAACCTTTGGGGTACACCTTGAGTAATCAGCTTCATCCCATCTCCTTCCATTGTCATCCTTTTCATATTTGCTGCTGCCTTTGCCTCCTTGACCCTTCTCTTGTCCACTTCCTTTCCTATCTGCATACCTTGCAGAATCATCTGAACCTTGTCTAGCAATCCCCCTTTCTTGTGGTGCATTCTCAGCGTCACTTTCCCTGTATAAATCACTAGTTTTGCCCCTGTTTCTGCTTTGAGATGTCTCATACCCGGATGCTGCTTTCACTGCAGTAGTTTCTGTTTTCCCGGCTCTGATAGTTCCAGTGGCCTTCCTTGCCAGATTTCTGTCATGATCAGTAAAAGAGTGCTGTCTAGATCTATCATCCTCTGGTTTGGCTCCAACATTCTCTTCTTTCATTTTTCTTGTTGTATCCTGGTAAACACCACTAGATTTCTTGTCCAATTTATCCCTGTCACGTTTATTATCTGTATTACTGCCCCTGGTCCCATAATCATCTGCTCTTGGGCCAATCACACCTTTGTCGTCATACTCATCCTCCTCGCCACTCCCTGCCCTTCCTGAGCTGGCTGTAACCGATTTCTTTTTGCCACTGCCACTCTTCCTCCTACTTCCTGTCTGCTGCCAATCCTCAGAATATTCATCAGGATTGCCCCGCTTCCTAGACTTGCTTGACCGATGTCTGTCCCTTCGGCGCTCAGAAACATCCCAGTCCTCATCCTCTCCATCCCTTTCCCGATCCCGCGGTGACTCTGGGTTCTCCACAGTAGGGCGCCTCTTTTCATAATGGCGGGTGCTGGACTCAGAGATGTCCATCGCACCAAAGTCAAAAACCCCTGTTTCAATTTACAAAGCCAAAAAATTCGAGCTACAGAGCCTCTTCCTGTAGATACAGAATTGCGTGCGGAATAAGATTCCCAGGGATTGAAGATCCAAGATCCATTACCTTTGCCAATATCTTCCTTGTCTGTGCAAAACGCAACCTTGAAACAGGGTATTTACATCCTCCAAAGCAAAACGATGATCGAAATTCCTGTCAGATAGCATAAATGAGAACGTTCAGGAATCCATTAAGGAAACATGTCAATGCGAATATCTACATGGAATACAGCCTCAGAATGCATACGTGAACTATTTGACAAAATGCTTCAACATAATGCTCAAAATATGCCCTAAATTATGATTACCCTTCTCCCTCAGCGTCTCAATGTTTTATTCAAATGCCCATTTTCTTCTCCGCGAACAAGCTTTTGTGGCATATAATGGCGGGTATTGTCTTCAGAGATGTCCATTGCACCAAAGTCCCCTGTAAAAAGAGTAGAATACAGTACCTCTCAAATACTTCCAATCTAGTTAAATTTGCAGATTCAAGAAAGAATTTCGACAAATTTACTTGAACTCACCTCGAAATAGCTTAACATCCAAACATACCAGGCTTGGGGTTAACCCACATATTTTCAGTGTCATGTAATTTGCAAAATCAAGTAAAAACTGGAAACAAAGCATTCCACTTAACAAAAGAATAAGGCTAGGGTGAACGCAAATATTCTCGGTGTCATTGATTTTGCAAACATGACCCACGCAATGGTTTTTTTTATTTTATTAGTTCCTGCATTCATTGTAATGCTACTTTTGTATTAGTTGTCCAATCAGATCATTGTATTTTTCAACAACTTTTTGTATTGGTATAGTTTTAATATATTTTGAATTTTCTATATTGTAATAGGAATTATTTATCTTAATTTTATTGGTTGAATGTGACTACATACTAGTAGTATGTGAGAGGCTTTTGCCTTTTTGTAAGAGATATTTTCATTTTAGTTGTCCAATCATAACATTTTATTTTTTGACAACTTTTTACATTTGTATAGTTCTAATATATTTTGAATATTCTATTATTGTTTTTTTGCTACTATTGTTTATAATATGTTTATTGCAACTAATTAATTATATTATATATTAATATTAACTTAATAGTATAATATTAATATATTTTTTTATATATTATATTGATATAATATATTATTAGATTCCATTTAATATTTACTATTTAATATTTAATGTTCATATATAATTAATGATTATATTTACTATTTAATATTTAATGTTCATCAAGCTAAATCTCGTAAGGCTTAATCTTTAGGACTTAGGCAAGAACTAGACGCTATGCGTCCTTGTTTTGCATGCATTTATATAAATTTGTAAATTTAGATGTTTGTATAAAAGTGTGTATTCCATATTTTTCCTTTTTTATTATTATTATTATTATTAGCAATTGCATCTAGGAGAGGTGCAATGGTCACGCCGATAGTTAATATATAATGGTCTTCTTCTTCTTCTTCTTCTTCTTCTTCTTCTTGCTCCCTGTCTTCTTCTTTTTTTCCCTCTTTGTTTTCTTCTTCCTCCTATTCTTCGTCTTCCTCATTTTCTTCTTCTTGTTCTTCTTCCTCTTGTTCTTCCTCTTCCTCCTCCTTCTCCTCCTCCTTCTCCTCCTCCTCCTTTCTCTTCCTCTTCCTCTTCCTCTTCCCTCTTCCCCTCCTCCTCCTCCTCTTTCTGTACCTCTACCTCTACCTCTACCCCTCCCCCTTCCCCTTCCCCTTCTTCCCCTTTTTCTTCACTCCTTCTCCTCCTCCTCCTCCTTCAAATGAACTGAAATGCATAAATATGATGTAAAGGATAATAAACTAAAAGGATCATTCAAAAGAAATAAAGCCAAAATTTCAGAAGATGCAAAACTTTGGTAATGTCATCCATCTGCTACTTAACACTACATCTATACAAAATGTTGAGATCTACAAATAAGGGCACAAAAAAGGACACCTAGGTGTATATATATATATAATTCTGCTAACACAAGTACCAAACTAACTTGACAAATATGTAATCAAAGCAAACCATACTGGGCGGTTACACAAAATTAAACACCTAAGACCAAAGTTCAAAGGTTGTGCCTACATTGGGAGAACAAAAATGACAAAGATGCCCAAACAAGAGAACCCCAAAATATGCATCCACTACGTTGTTCAATGAACTGGAAGGATTAATGCTTAAGGAAGAAGAATGAATTAAGGCCTTGCAGATTGGAAGAAAATCAACATCACACAAAAGGGATAATCTGACTCAATACAAAAGCATTAACATTCCAAACTCATCTCTAAGAAAGAATCATCTACACATATTGGAATTAAAAGTTCATCGTGACAAAATGCTAGTGGAATGATATAATGTAATGTAAGCAATATCATACCCTTTCCCAAAATTAAAAGAGCTGTCCGTATTTCAGATAAGGAAAAGAGAAAGATTGATAATATATGGAGTTATAATTTAGTGGACTTACTTGTCATCAATGTATTTGATTTTACAACATGAAAAGATAGTCAAATGAGGGGTTGTCAAGCACGTTTGAATGTTAATCACTGGGAAATATATATGATGATGGAGTGAATGAGACAAATTTCATGCCAAATTGCGGTAGCAATGTAACGGCTTCTAGCATGTTGATGAGCATCATAGGCAACCAAAACCCAAATTAAATTTGTGCATTGTACTGTTCTCATACCATGGTGAAATGGGCAATAATTCTTAAAAATTCATTGCTCCTTGTTGATGTATCCATCTAATTTGTTTTATTTCTTTGGTCTGTATAATGAAGTGAACGTTCTGAGACAATAAGAGAGCCAATGCATAGCAACTTTCATAGAAAGATTGATCAAATCATTTGCTACCCCCAAATCTCCTCAAGAATGAATGGGTTTTGGGATGACTACCAGTCCTTCCATACTGCCACATATTGCAGTGGTGAGATTTTCCCACCCAGACCCATTTAAATTTTTTAGCTTATTTTGACATAATCACATAATACCATTGCAATGCAGATAAATGGCCTACTATTATGTCCCATCCCACTCTCCTTTATCATTTCTAGATATTAAATCCTCAAAGAGTCATTACCTTTTTCCATATTTTTAGTATACGCGGGAAATTTTACCATACAATCCACGTTGGCAGAAGCGGCAAATTGCAGAAAATTTCATCTCGTTAAAGACCAGATTTTGTTCATTCCAAGGGAATTCATTGATCCTCTTTCTGATGTGTAGAGGGCTTCGCAAGGCGGTGTGCTCTGTCATTCTAGTCACAATTCCATTCATTTCATTTTGTTATCTTTCATATCTGATAGTTGTTGAAACACTGTTTACAACCGTGTAAATTCCTAATCCAATCTCATAGCATGAGATCCCTTTTCAGGGTTTGATGTGTCCCAAGAGTCTTAAAGAGCAAGACTCACCTTTAATTTTTTTGCAGCAAATGTAAGATTTGGGGATGGTTCCAAATCGAATTGGGCGATTCAATCTGAACCATCTAGTGATTGTTCGATCGGTATCATTGGGTTGATTGTTTTGAGGTCTTGCCAATTTGATCGCCTGAAATTTTAGATCCATCCGGTGGCATTTGGTGTTCAAAGACAACAGGCGGAAGAAAAAGGATAGGGTATGGTTGAATTCGTCATTGTGATTTTTCTGTTGTGCATCTCACAAATTTAGAGTTTGTTGTAGTTTGATTTGAAATGTAGACAAGAAAATGAAGGGGATTATTGAACTGTAGAAGCCCTATATTTTGTTTTGAAAATGAGATATAGTTTCTCAGATTTGAGATTGTTAGGTATTTTCTCTTCAGGTATTTGATTACCTCCCCAAAATAAGAGGGTTTACAGAGTTGTAGAAGCCTATATGTTTTGATTTTAAAAGTAAGATTTGGATTGTCAATTTTCAAACTATTGGTATTTTATGTTCCAGTGCTTTGATTGTTTCCCAAAAATCAAGGGATAAATCAGTCAGGTATTTTTTAATATGGTGCACTGTCTTTAAAAATTAGATCTCATGGGAAGATTTTACATAACTTAATGGGTAGGCCAGTTGGATGTTGTTGATGTGGTTCTATGTTGTGGAATAATTAAGCCTTGTGGGAATGCATCCAAGGTGTCCAGAAGTTTTTAGTCACATGCAAAGGGTGTTGAGCGAATCAGAACAAAGGGTTTGTGCAGGATTCCGGAGGGGTTCTGAGTTTTAGATAGATTCATGACCATTTGGGGGTGCTTGTTTGGCAAAAATTATAGGATCCACTTGTTAGTCACCAAAATAACTGGATGCTAACTATTTGGTAATCGTCTTCAATTAAGAAGTAGAAAGTTTGAAGGCTGTAATCCCCAAAGTTGTGTTTTTGTCTCACTGAATGTAGCCTTTTCATAATTTGAAGCCTTGAATGCGTCAGATTCTGTGTCCCTGAGAACATGAATGTGGAGGCCATCTTGGCGAAGCTAGAGAATGGGGTTTTGAGTGTGAAGCGCCCAAAACAAATACAGAATATGCCAATGGTGGAGATGTTAAAAGGATTGACATTGGAAGTGCCTAGAATGGAATGGAACGAAAGAAAATGAGACTGATATGTTAATGGCATGCACACAAAAACAGTCCATGCATCCACTATTTAGAAATATTTAGCGCAAAAACTATGTGGCAATAAAAATAGAGGGCTTATAGAATTTTGCTGAGCAGAAGGTTCACACCCCATTTTGATTTTGTATCAGGGACAGTCAAGGTAGTCCTCTAGATTCGGTAAAGGGGGCTCTACACATATAAAAAAAATAAAGATGAAGTCATTTAGTTTTACCCTAAACGCTGAACTAAATTATATGTCCAAAAAAATAAAAATGGACTCAAATTTAATAGTGACATAAATGTGATACCTTGCGAACGAAGATAATTTAGAAGCAGAGACTCGTGAACCATTTATGTCCATGCTACGCACATCCCCGACACACAAAACCCACCCAGTACCAGTAATCAAATTTCAAAAGAATTCAGAAATTTCAAACTTGATACTCCTTTAGCAAACCAGAAACATCATTACATACACAAAACACTAAAAACTTGGACGATCAAAATACACACCTATTAAACAAAGCCCCTGATTTCATTTCAAAGGTGTCTTCTTCGAAATCAACCCTAGTAAGCAGAGCATCATAATTTCAAGGGACTCAAGCCTTCCAGTAGTTTTGATAATAACAAATTTTTTCCTCCATTTAAAAGTAAAATTAAGATTGTTTAAATATAATCTAAATTTTTAATTTATAATATTTTAAATATTCATAACTATTGAAAAAATAAAATTATTTAAAAAATATTTGTATATTTTTAGAATATATAAATACTTATAATATAAGAATACTTAGAATATATTTTTTATTAAAAAAAAAATCATATATAAAATATATGAATAATGTGACATTAACTATTTTGATATGAAAAAGAACAACCATCTTCACATAAAATCATGATTATTACCGGTAATGATACAACCGTCTTCACATGGTATAAGACAATTTACCAGTGCAAAACATGATTATTACCGGTAATGATACAACCGTCTTCACATGGTATAAGACAATTTACCAATGCATGACATTTTTCCATTAGTGGGCGATGGCCACAATAAAAAGCTTATCGGCTTATTATATTTATTTTGATAATATGTTATTTTTAAGGTTAATCTAGTATACCAAAGCAATGAATGATGCATATTTTCTATATATTTATGAAGAAATAAATAATATATAGTTTTTATTTTCAATTTATTTAGTTTAATAGTTTGGATTTAATCTAATTCTTATTATTGTATTTGTCGTAGGCAATATACTATTGCATTCACTTGTGTACAATTAGTTAATTAGTTTTGCACCAATCAACCAATCATAACTCGCTATTTTTTATTCGTTCCTGTATTTCTAAAGTTTAGATATTTATTTATTCATTTTCTATATTCTACAAATTACTTATCTCCAATATGATTGGTTGAATTGGTTTGGTGTTATAGGACCCCTTTTTTGGACAATTTTAACATTTAATTAATTTTGAAATTATTCTTTTAATTTACAATATAGTATATTTTTATGAGATACTATATTTTATATTTTATTACTATAAACATCTATTTTCATTACAAAATTCAATTTCAATATATTTAAACAATATTATTATATATAACTATTATATATTCTAAAATATTTACTATATTATCTTTTCAATATATA
>MU226447.1:2575110-2588518 GCA_018584345.1 Thuja plicata
AAAATCTTACACCCTCTTACACCTTCTTACAAGATCTTTCACATGTGTACTTTAAGTACACTTTGACCCATCACATCCAAAGTTGCTCACACATGTGTGAGCAAAGTGGGCCTCTTGCATGGCTTATTTGTCCCTCATGTGGCACCTATGTGGATGCCACATGAGCTCCACCTCATCCAAGCCCTCTCTCTCCTCCAAAAACTCTATAAATAGAGGCCTTTCTCAAGAGCAAATCATCTCTTATTTTTACATTGTTATCATGCTAATTTAGTTCTAGAATTTCTAAGCAATTTAGCATAGCATTTCATACTCATCTTAGTTCATTTTCATGTTATTTCATTGTTGAATCTAGATATCACATCTTAGGTTTAATATGGAATGAATCTAGTTCTATTTTCTTAGTTAGATCTTGCATTATCATTTTAGTTTAAAGCTTGCATTCTCATCCATGGTGAAAGCTTAAGACAAGTTCTTTATACTTGTTCTTGAGTTATTAGCTTATCATTTTTAATGCATTTCTAGTGGGATTACAATATTGTGTTGGGAGAGCACACCCACAAACCTCTCTAAGAGCAAATCAACAAGGTTTGGGTGCACTTGTTTGGCTCATCCGAGGTTGTGATGAATCTCTTCTTATTTTTTTAGTAGTATGTTTTTAGACATGTGTAATATTGTTATTTTATGTTTATCTCTAACATTTGCATGTCTGAGCATGCTCCCAACAGGTTAGGTTTCATTGCATACAGACAGGTCGTCTCTTCAACGTAACACAAATTGGAATTTCAGGAGAAAACCCCAGAATGCTCTTGCATCAGCTACTCAGGATTGGGATCCCAACAGGCGCTCTAGTCATGCCTTCACATTGACTAGCAATATAAATGATCATATCTCCACTAGATACAACCATGATTTTAATAATGGATGATGGGCACAATGAGACCGTGAAATAAAAGAAAGCAATGACACTTGGGATCT
The DNA here is from genome assembly GCA_018584345.1 of Thuja plicata. Classification (NCBI taxonomy): domain Eukaryota; kingdom Viridiplantae; phylum Streptophyta; class Pinopsida; order Cupressales; family Cupressaceae; genus Thuja; species Thuja plicata. The sequence goes on from MU226447.1 coordinate 2,576,086, forward strand.
TAGAGACCTTTGAGAACTTGACATGGCTCCTCCACCTCGTGTTCCATCTAGGAGAATTCAATTCATGCCAATGAGTGTCTTTTTAGAATGTGTGGCTACTCAAGAAGCATGAGAAAACACTAACACTAGGTCAAACAGATTGAATCCTCGTACTACCAACAATGATTCCACTAGAAGTGTTAGGACGAATCGCAGTCTAGGCAACCCTTCAGAGAGTGTTATCATTGATCTTCTCTTGCTCGTTGAAGACCTTAATACGGATAACTCGGTGCTATCCTTGGAACCTTTTGAATCCTTACCTATTGTTCATTTCAAGCTTATTGAATGGAACCCTGATGCACCCCTAGACCTCATCTCTACTCCTAACATTTACACTTTGGCCTGCTACTTGATTGCCATTGAACCTCTCACTTCTTCCACCAGTGCAACGAGCGTAAACATGACAAAGGGGGACATTAAGTTCCTCAGCCTAAAGAAAAAAGATAAAAAGAAGAAAAGGTCTGATGGTGAAAACCACTTTGTGGCAGTATCAGATCCAAAAATAGTAAAAACAAAAGGCGTATCCAATGGTGAAAACCTCTTCGAGGCACCCAAGGATGGGGAACTTGACCTCCTTCCAAGTCATCTTCAAGAAAGATCATCAGTGCTAATAGAACCAACACAAGTAGTAAATTTGGGGACAATAGAGGCACCCTTGCTCATATACCTCGCACAATCTTTATCCAAGCAAGAAAAGCAGGAATTTGTCCAATTCTTCATGAAAAAGAAAATCAACTTTGCTTGGTCTTATTCAGATACGCCGGGACTAGATACAGACTTGATTATGCATCATCTATCAATCACTCTAGGAGTCAAACCAGTTAAACAAAAGCTTCACAAAATGTATCCATATGTGGCATTACTAGTCAAAGTAGAATTAGAGAAATTACTGAAAGCTGAATTTATTCGTGCTATAGCTTACCCTGAATGGATTTCTAACATTGTCCCAGTGACTAAACATGACAAGTCCATTCGAGTTTGCATAAATTTCAGGGATCTAAAAAAGGATTTTCCCAAGGATGACTTCACATTTACCAACATTGGTATGATTTTGGATCTCACAGCTAGTTATGAAATGTACTCACTAATGGATGGCTTTTTCGGCTACAATTAGATAAGAATAGCTCCTAAAGATCAAGAGAAAACAACTTTCACCTGCGCCTTGGGGATGTTTTGTTGGAATGTCATGCCTTTTGGCCTCAAAAATACTGGGACAACATATCAACAAACTATGACCACGATATTCCATGATATGATGCATAAAAATATGGAGGACTATGTAGATGACACCTTGGAAAAATCAGCAAAAAGGGCTACTCACCTAGAAGATTTGGAAAGGATTCTAGACAGGATGGAACAATTCAAGCTTAGATTGAATCCTAAGAAGTGTGCTTTTGGTGTAACTTCTGGAAAGCTGTTGGGATAGATTGTTTCATCCAAAGGAATTGAGGTTGATCACAAAAAGGTAGAGGCAATAATGGATATGCAACCTCCTCGCAACATCAGTCAGGTCAGGACTCTACAAAGCTAGCTCCAATCTATCAGGAGATTCATATCCCAACTTGCAGACAAAGCACAACCCTTTACACGAACATTGCACAAAGGAGTTACCTTCAATTGGGATGAAGGGTGTGAAAAAAACTTCCAACAGATCAAAGGATATCTTTCTAATCCACCCGTACTGGTGGCTCCCATTCAGGGAAAGCCTCTTCTTCTTTACATCTTAGCTATAGACATGTCCCTAGGAGCTTTGTTGGCACAACAAGATGAAGCGGGAAAGGAAAGAGCCATATACCACATAAGAAGAACCATGGTATCTTACGAGCATAACTACACTATCATTGAAAGAGCTTGCCTTGTTGTAGTTTTTGCTTCTCAAAAACTAAGACACTACATGTTGGCACACTATGTTAAACTAATTGCCAAAATAGACCCCCTCAAGTATCTATTGAGTAAAGCAACTGGGAGGTTGGTTAAATGGGTTATGATCCTCAGTGAGTTTGACATTGAATACATTGACAAAAAAGTGTTTAAAGGACAAGTTATTGCTGATCGCCTTGCTAATGCTCCTTTACAAGATACACAACCACTGCTGATAGAATTTCCCGATAAAGTTATTTTGCACCTTACAAAGCATACCTGGACAATGTTCTTCGATGGGTCCTTTACACAACAAGGAGCTAGTGTTGGAACTCTCTTTATCACACCACAAGGATATAAGATCCCGAAAGCTTACAAAATGATGTTCCCTTGCACTAATAACATTGCAAAATATGAAGCTCTAGCAAATGGTTTAAAGATGGTTATTGAATGGAAAATTACTGAATTACACATCTATGGTGACTCATAGCTGGTAATCAATCAGGTCAATGACCAGTACTAGACAAAAGATGATAATTTTCTGCCATATAAATGGATGATTGATGCTCTTAAGAAATATTTTGTATTTGTTACTTTCCAACAGATACCAAGAGAATCAAACAAAGTAGCTGATGCTATGGCCACCTTAGCCTCCATGCTACAACTTGAAGAACATCACTCTCACTGTGACTTCTTGGTGGAAGAACTCATCTTTCCTGCCTATGATTCCCCAGAATCCCAAGTCCTGTGTTCCTTAGTTGGTACCGATTCATCCCGTTACAGTCATATCTACTCCTACCTCCAAAACCAAACTCTGCCAAATAATCTATCCAAAAATGAAAAAAGAAACCTTATAAGTAATGCATCTCGTTACTTGATCATGGCTAATGACCTGTTTAGAAGAGGTCTCGATGGTACTCTCCTTAGGTGTCTAGAACATGACAAGTCTAAAATCGCACTAGAGGAAGTCCATGAAGGTGTCTGTGGATCTCATTCGAATGGTCTTTCGTTATCTAAAAAACTCTTACGGGCAAGATACTATTGGACCTCTATGGAAAAAGATTGCATATATTTTGCCAAAACATGCAAGAAATGCCAAACTTGTGGTAACCTAATTCATGCTCTGGCACGTGAGCTGTTACCTTTTATTACTCATTGGCCATTTCAGTAATGGGCCTTTGATTTGATCGGGCAAATCTATCACTCATCCTCTGGAGGACATAAATTCATTATCACCGCAACTGAGTACTTCACAAAATGGGTTGAAGCAGTTCCCTTGATCAAAACTATAGGTAAACAAGTATCCATGTTTATCCTCATTTATATCATCTGCAGATATGGCATTCCTTCATCCATTGTGACAGACAATGGGGGGAAATTAAAAAAAAAAGACATGGATGAACTTTGTGACAAGTTCAAAATCACCCAACATTGTTCTTCTACTTACTACCCTCAAGGAAACGGATAGGCTGAGGCCTCCAATAAGAACATCTTGAAAATTTTGCACTGAACAGTGAGTAAGCCTGGAAAGGATTGGCACCTTCAACTCAATCCAGCCTTATGGGCTTACAAAACCAGTATAAGAACACCTATAGGGTCAACACCATTTTCTTTAGTGTATGGCACAAAAGCTGTATTGCCCATTAAGACAAAAATACCCTCGCTTCGAGTCAATCTACATGGACTCATTAATGATGAAGATTATTAGATTTCCAGAATCTAGGAGCTAGAATTGGTTGATGAACGCAAAAGAGCAGCATTTGACCATCTGAGGGTCTATCAAAAGAGAATGTCTCGAGGCTACAACAAGATAGTAAGACATAGTGAATTCCAGGTTGGAGACCTTGTACTTAAGGAAAATCCTAAAAATTAACAACATCGTGAACAAAAGGGAAAATTTGAACCCAACTGGCTAGGTCCCTTTGTGATCACTGTAGCATTTGGCTATGGGGCCTATCAACTGTCAACTCTAGACGGGGATACCTTTACTGATCCCGTCAATACTCTCCACCTGAAGAAGTTCTACGCTTGAGCATTCTCGCTAGTTAGCAACATGTACATACATATATGATCCTAAAAAATATATCAAAACCAAAAAAAGCTAAAAAGATCAAAAACATTTGGAAAAAGTCCTTAAAAAATGACTGATCACATCCTCTCCTGAGCACATACATTTGGAAAAATTCCTGGAAAAAAAAATGACTGATCACATTGTATCCTCAACACAATACTCTCCACCTAAAGAAGTTCTATGCTTGAGAATTCTCACTGGTCAACAACATGGACATACATATATGATCCTAGAAAAAATATCAAAAACAATAAAAAGCTAAAAAGATCAAAAACATTTGGAAAAAGTCCTGAAAAAAATGACTGCTCACAGTCGTGTCCTTAATGACCTGATCACATCCTGAGCTGTCTGTGGCTTTCTCTGAGGACCCTCCTCTCCCTGTGGTCCCTTCTTCTCTGCAGCCTCTCATGCCTCTAAGTGTTGCCAAACTACCCTAACTGCATCATCTAGCCCTAGTTTAGGTTGTGCGTCTGGAATCTCCTCCTCTGTAACCTATGTGGTTGGCACTTGTCCTCCAATCAACTCTAGGGTTCCCATCTCCCCGTGATCCCTATGTCTCCCTGACCCCGGTGTCCTGCTTGGACCTGCCTCCGCTCCTGCTCTCGGCTAAGTAGGAATCCTCCGTGGTGAACACTGAGGTTCTCTCTATGGCACTCTTTGAGGAGTGATCGATGCATCTACCATAGGTGCCGACTCTGGGGCATCCTCGTCAATCCTAGGCACTCTCTCTATCAGATCTGTGAATCTAGGAAAAGGATACCGAGATAGATGGTCCCGATACTCTAGAGTAACTCCTGCATTCGCTACTCCCTCCAAGTACTCTCACGCTGGTCGATTGAGCTTAATAAGCTCCTATGTACACAACGCAACACATAACCTACATAGTGACATTTTCAATGATCAGTCTCTTCTTTTATAAAGCTCCAAGATATCAATGAAGACCTAAAGGAAGAAGAAGAATATGCAAAGCAAAATCTTACTTGCGAGACCAGCCTCTGTGCTCCTCATCTAGAAATCGAGCATAAGCAGTATACTCTATGGAAATACTCTGGATACATCCAAACTATTGCAACACTCGAGATAGTGCAAACCTCTCTATCACTAAAGATGTCTTGACCAACAATGGGTGTGAGACAAAGAACTCTCTGCGGACTGTCTGCCACTCTGCCCAGACCTCTACCTTGTGAGGTCAACATCCCATGGTTCACCTAAATATCAGGCATCTAAAGAAACCAAGAGAGACCACAAGCTCAGACATGTGCCCTCTGATCATCTGATAGGCCACAAACTAACTACATGGTGGCTGGATAAGTAGATCTGAACTGTATATCAGGCAACTGCACCTGCATGAAGACAAACAACAGAAATGACATTAGTATTAGCATCAAATCAAAGTTAAATCACTACAACGTAATCAGAAAAGCTCACAAACAAGCTTTTAAGCAAGTTGAACATACAACTGGATGACAAAGTCAGGTGAAAAGTATCTATGTTCCCATACGACAAAAGGAAGAACTTATTAAACTGGCCCCTAAAGCTCATACGACATAGGATTTTGGGTCATACGATGAAAGAGTCTCATACGACATATTATATAGTGTCAGATGACAAAAGGGGCAGGCTTGAATATTGTCATGCAACGGATGGGTAAGGCTCATGTGACAAATCTAAGGTCCCCAGATGATAAAATATTTTTTTACAGATTATCGTACAAGCCCTTTCGCAGGACCGTACGACAAACCGTGGATAGACAACAAAAACATGCAAAAACATGAAAAATTCAGCTAAAACAAGAAAAATTCATATGCAAAGATGAAGTTTATTGACTACTTATAGGTGGAGGGTAATCTTTGGGCCGTCTGTACCTTTGCATGCACTCAAAATGATGAGTAGAGACTAGGACCACCATTTTTGCTCAGATAAGCTTCTCGAAACTCAAAGGTGGACGGTGAAAATGATTTGAAAATGACTCCTCTGGGCCTTATATAGAAAGTTGACCTAATTTTCAAAATGCTCCTATGGACGTGAAAATTGCACCCTTGGCTAATCAGATTGCATTTTTGGGACCAAAATCAAAATTTGATGATGTTTTGATCCTTAAAAACATAACTTAACCTAATTTTAACAAATGTAGTTGATTATTGATGCTTTCCTCATAGGATTCTGATTTGAGATTTCTTTTGATCAATCTCCTCACACATTTCCCTCTTCAAATCCAAAAAGTCAACTTAAGTCAATTTTGGCCAATTTTGGTCAACTGGACCTCAAAACAAGCTCGCATCTCATACTTCTCTAATGCTTTTTGATCTATCAAGCTTGTGTCTCCCCTACTTTCAATTTCATTCCTAAGGGGGAAACACCATTACATCAACAATTTGATTCACGTCAACAAGTTCAATCTAGGGCCATTAGGCCCTGACTCAAATCAAGACCTAATCAAGTGATTCTCATCACTCCACATCAAATCTCAATCTCTAAGGGCATATCAGATTCATTGCACCATATCAATCTAAGAACTCCCCTCAATCTGGTAACTAGCTTCATCAAGATCCATATCAAGTCAATTATCCCCAATCAATCAATAGAATGACAATCAGTCTCATCGCACCACATCAGGTTGGTTCATCATTCAAAATCATTAAATCGGGAAATTTGCTTGGAGGACAGACATTTAGTTTCATCGCTTCACATTAAGCTAAATGCTCAAACTCTTCTATTAGTCTTCGCTCAATCAATCCCAAAGCTGATATCTTCAAATCTCTTTGTCAGTCTTCATTTGATCAAGTTTGGACCTGACCTCTCTTTCAGTCTTCGCTCAACCAAGTCCGGAGCTGATATCTTCAAATCTTCAATCAGTCTTCGTTCGATCAAGTTAGGAATCAGTTTCTGATCTATGGGATAGTTTCATCTCTTCACATCAAACTATTTCCAGATCCAATCAAGCTTCAAATTTTCTTTGACCCAATGTGTTCCTAGATCGATAACACATTAGTCAAAGAGGGGCAAATGTAATCACCCAAAAATTGTCTAGCAAACCCATGACCCCTATTTCTCAAATATTCGGTCTTAATAAATTATATTTATCTAAGACAATATTGCCATACTCTAAATTGTTGAGCATTTAATCAAACTTGCTTATATAATTTTAATCCTAACTTGTTGAATCAAATAATCAAACATCAAAGCCTAAACCCAAAAATCATAAAACATTGGGATGAAATAAAAAAGGTCCTAAGTTCAAAAGGTGAACCCATTCACACATGGGTGTGCACTCAAAAATCAAATAAGACAAATAAAGGGAGAAAATACCAATTTTGGCTTATTCTCCACAAAGTTGACCAATCCAAATCCCTTTATCATCTCACATGGATTGAGAGGAATTACATCTCCACCATTGATCAATTCTTTTGCCTCTTAATCTCAACCACTCATTCATTGGAATCTCCTATAAAAGGGATAGCTCCCTTTGCTCATGGCTAGACATGCCAGTAGTTCATAACAAGAAGATTTGGAGTAAAGTTATTATGTTATTTTCATTCTAGAGTTCTTTAGTGCATTCATAGTCATTTTGATCTCATTAGTAGTATTCTTGCATTTATTGCATGGTTAGCTTCATTTCTTAGTTTAGATAGCATGCTAGTTTCCTTCTTAGCTTAATATAGATGCATTGTTCTTCTCATTTGATAGTTGAATCTTGCATCTTAGTTTTGTTTCCTCACAATGTTATGCATTTAGTTTGCTATTTCATGCATTTCCCATATTTCAAGCTTTCAAGAGCAAATTATGCAAGTCTATGCATCTTGCTCCATCTTGCATTGAATCTTCCATTTTGAAGTAGTCAAGTCACCAATGACTCTATGTCCAATCTGATGAACAACTATGAGAATCATACTCTCTTCAACTAGGAAGCAATAGGTCAGTTTCAAGGGTTTTTAGTTTAGTACTATAAATCTCATGTTTTGCTAACCCCTTGATGTAATGGTTTATTGAAGTGTTTGGTTGCAGCTTCTTATCTCACATTTTACCACACACAACAAACACATGCAAGGACACATAAAAAATAAAAAAAAGAAAGAAAGTAAAAAACAAAGGAAAAACAAATGACACACAAAGGGGTTATTACTAAAAATAAAAAGGCTCCAAAATAATGAGTTGAAGAGACCTCAATGATCAAAATGTCTTAGCCGCTGATATCACTTTTAGAATGTTCTCACAAAAACACAAGTGGTCGCATGGAAAGAGAAAGGGCATACATCAAGAATGAGATATGAAACTATGGTCCACCAATTTGTAAGGTGTGTTGTGTTATGGGCTCATGGAGGAGAGAGAAAGGAAACATGGATTCTACAGGATAACAAACTTTGTTATGCTAGGTGATCCATTAAAGAGAATATGTTCTATGAGACAAAATTTTGTGTTATGTTGTGTGATTCATGTGAAAAGAGGAGGAAGAGTGAAAATAGTCTAGCAACCTGTGTTATGCCAGTTCCACCCATCTTGAGAAATCAGTGCCAATGAAAGTCAAATAATTTAGCAAGTTGTGTTATGCTAGTCAACTCATTATAAAAAATGATTCCAAAGAGAGTCAAATAGTCTAACAAGTTGTGTTATGCTATTCAACTCATCTTGAAAAATTGGGGCCAAGGAGAGTCAATTAGTCTCGCAAATTGTGTTGGGCTAGTCAACTGATCCTGAAAATTTTCAATAAGGATAACCAAACAAAGCATGTTGTTTGTAAGGAAATCACACATCATTTGAATAAGGATAACCAAACAAAGCATTTTGTTCACAAGGAAAGCATAAAATGTTTGAAGGATAACCAAAGGAAGCATGATATGTGTAATGAAGACCTACATAATTGAACAAGAATAATCAAACAAAGCATGATTTTCCTATGGAATTTATACAACATAATCAACAAGGAGATTACATATGTGCCCCCCCTTAAGAGGTCAAGATGAGACTATATTGACATCTTAGGGAAAATAAAAACAAGGATACACACCTTCATCACCAAGGAGATATCTTTTAAGCAACAATGTACATGCAATCCAAGACAAAGAGGGTGTAACTCTTTTGAGTCGAGGAAGAGATAGTTGGAAAGAATATATCTTGCAACAAGTGTAAAGGTATCCTTTTGAGGTATGCACAATTAAAGTAGGATGATATATATTCTCAAAGACATCTACCTCAAGAGGAGATATTAAATGAAGATAACATCCCCGACTAAGAGATGGAAGGAGGACAAGCATACACGCCTTTCCTATTTCTAGGTAAGGGGATTTTTGGTAAAGGATAACACACTTTCTACCCCAAGTGAGAGATCATTATAATAAAAATGTACATTGTTGAGGAAGAGCTTGTAATCAAGGATTGAAACCTCTAAGGAAAAAAGAATGAGAGAGATAGAGAACAAACAATTCTATGAAAGAAAGAGCATCATGTTGTAAAAGTTACAACTCAATAAAAGGAAAGTGGATCCTTAGGAATGATAGAAAATTGAAACGTTATTCTTTCCCCACTAGCATGGAGGCAAGGATAATAAAGGTTATTATGTTACTCATAGAGTATGATTATATATGGAATTATACCACCATGCATGACAAAGAGCCCCCAACAAGGTAAGCTACCAATCTCACATAGTGCGGAGCAACATAACAAGTGAAGGATGCTAGGGTGATAATTTGGAATTGAGAAAAAAATATGATATTTTTTTTTAATATGTAGAAGAGCTATATCATGTAAATATTGAACAAATTGTTTAAAGTAAATGCAAACAGAAAGAGAATAAGAATGACTACGATGAAAAAGACAATGCATGCTGTTATTATTTGATTAAGATTTTTAGGGAAATGGTGAAAAGGGAATTTAATGTGTTTGTCATATTTAAGTCTCCAAAAGATTCTTTTTGCTAATTCAAAATGATCCTCAAAAGGCGTAGGTTTTTTTCTTGTTGTAAAAGACTTTTTAAGGAAGGGGGGATTTTTATCGTAGACCTAATTAAAACCCATTGAGTAGGAATGAATAGATGGAGGAGGATTAATCTTTGTCGAATCTTAATCCTATCATCATTAATCATATCCACATTGCTAAGTTGGTTAGAAATAAATTTATATAAATCTTCATCTTTTCTAAGTGTTAATGTTAGGAGATAGGTGAAAATGCAAAACATCAACTTGTCTCAAAATATATTGATGGATAGGATAAGATAATAGAGAATGAGGAGGATCTAGAGTTATGGATGTACTAATATTAACATGTTTAGCTTGCCCCTCTTGGACCAAATTGCCTTGAGAGGAGAGGATTCATTATTACTTTTCCATGTTGCATCTCCATCAGAGACATCATTATTAGGATTATTGACTATTTCCTTATGAATGAATGATATCTTGTGATGGATATTATTATAATTCATTTCATTATATCAACTCTAGGATTGTCATTGTCTACCAAAGATTTTATGAAATCTACACATTCTATTTACTTAAAATTGTCATCATAGAACAACATGAAACAAGGATAAAAGCTTTGAGAAATTATTTTTAAGTAGGAAATATCTTTGAAACTCTTATTATTTAATATACAAGATTACTATGAACAAATGTAAGTGTATCGTCTTAAAATGGAAGCACTTCCATGTTAAGAATGTTTAGCCCTCCTTAGGGGGTGTTTTTGACCACCATCATATTATCCCCTCATTTGTGCACCCTCTCCTACTTCTGTGCCTGTTTAGGACCCTGATTGTGCCTCTCTGGGCACCATCCATCCCATCTAGCACATTTTCTAGGGGTTTTGACTCCCTGGTTCAAGGTCAACCTTGACCTTGACCTAGGTCAAGGATGACCTTGACTTTGACCTGAGTCCCCCTTTCCAATTTGAAAGTTTGTCGACTGTTGGAGGTCATTAAAAGTTCATTTCCTAATTCCGGGTCAGCTATTTTGGGTTCTGAAGTGACGATTCTTAAATTATATTTAATATAGGCCCTCTTCTAGGGGTATAGGTCTAATTGAAATTTAATTTTACTATGTATGCCTCTCTAGAATATTGTGCCCTAGATTCATATATAAGGAATTTTTCTCCTCTCATTTTCTCTAAGAAGAAGAAGAAGCAAGAAGCTAAGCACAAAAGTCATATCAAGTACAAATAATCAACTATCCAAGAAACAAAAAGTTCAAGAATCCATTTTTCTACATGTTTTCAAGCCTTCAAAGTGTTTAAGTCTTCCTCTCAAGCATTCAAGTTCTCCATTGAAGATCAAGGATTCAAAATTTCAAGCCATTGAAGGGATTTGGTTCAAGCATTCAAGATCATCATTCAAGCCCTAGATCTATCCATCATGGTGGTGTGATCTTCCTTCAAGATCCTTTGTGCATCCTAAAGATTCATTCATTCTCCCTTAAAGGTGGATTCCAAGCATATAATCATGGAGGTTTATGGTGTCTAATATTGAGTCCAAGCTTTCATATTTACATACTTGTTTGCATTCAAAATACAATTGCATATCTATTGAATATCATAGCTTCATTATTAGATTCACTTCTACTAATTGCTAGCATTATTTATTTCAAGGTTAATTCCTAAATTGGGGTTTGACTAAGGCAAACCCATCCCCCCCAACAAACAAATCCATTTTTCTTGCAGGTATAGGTTCAGAACAGTGAGTTGGAGTGCAGATTCAGATACCCTTTTTAGAAAACTATCGGGATCCAAAAACATATTTTCTGTCAGAGGTTTTAGAGGTCAATTCTGCCCTAGGTCAGAATCATAAATTTTGGGTCAATGGTGACATTGACTTGAGGGTCAAAATTAGAACTGTGTCAGATCGGAAAAATATTTCTAGGATTTGTTCATCTCTGTGTTTCTGTTCTAGATCTGGTTGCAGATTTTCCAAAAACTCAGTGCAGGCCCCCGAAAACAAAATTATTCAGATCTATAACATTTCAAGGTTAGTAATTTTCTCCTATTTATTTCAATTAAAGTTATCACACATTATTTTCTATAAACCGGATCTAAGGTCTTCCTCTTTGATCTCATTTCCAATAGATTGATTCATTTATGCATTGATCCTTCCTTTGGGGTTAATCATTTTGGATCCTTCCTTTTGTGTATTTGAGGTTAAAAGGAACATCTTATCTTCCCCACACATTTCAATAAACATTCTAATTTAAAATGTAACAACATCTATTTCATATTCCACATTTTTGTATATTACATTTTAGATGTTACATTTTGGTGAACCTGTGATATACAACTCTTTCTTTTTTGGTGTTAGATGCTTTGCCTCTTTTCCTTAGAGACTATCTTTTGCATACATACTAAATTAGTTTTATTTTATTCTCTTGCATTTTAAAATACAAAAAAATCTACATACTCATAAAAATATAAAAATATTTCTTGCATTTCATTCACTATGAGAATCTTTAAGATGCTTTGGTGTATGGTTATTTTCCTCATTATCCTTCT
>MU226447.1:2611287-2625972 GCA_018584345.1 Thuja plicata
AGTTTATTTGCAATAAGTGTCCTTAATGCATTCTCTAATGGTTCACCCAAATTAGTGAATGTCCTTTTGGGTGTAGGTGCAAAGAAAGGTTTAGGCTTGTAAGTCCCTTGATTATTCCCAAAGTTGTATTAGTTTTGTTGTTGTTAAAGGGCACTTTGGGTGCTTGGTTCACATTATTGGCCTGGAATGAGTTTTGAGTGAGATTGAAAGGGGTAGCCTTTAAATTATTAGCCTCTACCACTCCATCATTAACCACTCCTTTATTGTTGTTATTCTTTGTCCAAAATTGGTTGTTGTTGGGGGAATTTTGATTTTGATTAGTGTTGGAGGCATTGTTGTTGTTGTTACTCTTGTTATCTTTGTAAAGTTTGATTTCTCCACTTTTTATCAATACCTCTTCCATTGTCACCCCATTCTCAATTAGGTCTTGAAATGACCTAGGACATTGTAGCCTTAATCGATAGTTCATTTCATGATTCAAGTTGTTGACAAAAATATCCATCTTTTCTTTTTCGGGGACACTTCGAGGGTATCTAGAAAATATCGCTCTCCATCATTGTAGGAAAAGTAGGAATCCCTCTCCTTCTCTTTGTTTTGTGTTTCATAGATTAAGCATTGTAACCTCATGTTTTATGTTATAGGAATAGTGAGTTACAAACTTAGAGGCCAATTCCTCAAACATTTGAATGCCGGAGGATAACTTTGAAAACCACTCCATTGCCATACCCCCCCAAACTTCTAGGGAATAACCTCATAAGGTAAGTTGTGTCATGCATGAACTCTATACTTAGGGCACAAAATTCCCTTAAGTGATCTTGAGGATCAGATGTTCCTTCATATTGATCATATTTAGGATAAATAACATTTGTTGGAAATTGGATCATGATTAAAGACTTATCAAATGGAAATGGACACAAAGCTTCGATAGAAAAGGGTTTAGGAGCCCCACTTTGTTTTATTGTGTCCAATTACATCTGGAAAAGTTGAAATTGCTTGTTCATGATGTCAATGGGATTAACCTCAACTTTTTCTTGTTTGAGTTTGGTGACATTGTAATCGTGTGGAAGTTTGAGACCTGTTTGTGCTAAGTCTAAGAAGTACTTCTCCTTGTATTTTTCCAACACTTTTTCCATAAGTTTCATGAAGAAACGACTTTACATAGCTTCGTTAACCTTTTCATTGGTTAACTCCTCATCATTAGGGTCAATGTTTCCCCCATTGTTGTTATTGTTCATCGCTTGATTGTTATGGTCCATGTTTTCTCCTCCATTGGTATTGTTGTTGGATCCTTTGTTGTTAGGATCAACATTTCCCTGATTGTTCATATCCTTTTTGACATGATTTATTTGATCGGGATCTATATGGACAAATGGGAAATACATCCTTGGTTCTGTTTCCTTGATGGGTTCTTGTAAGGGCCTTGAAGAAAAAGGATCACCCGGAAAAGGACACTCTTGCCTTAGATAAGATCCGTCTAGTTACAGGGTAGTCTTAATGTAATGGGACTGAGTAAAAAATGACATTAAAATATGTCAAGTAAAGATATTAAGTTTTTAACTCACTTAAATGATCAATCCATGGATAAATTTGTAAAATGCCCAATAATGGTAGATTCTGATCCAGTTAAGTATACATAGAGGTATAACGTTCAAAAGGGTATCTAAAAATAGAATTTTCTCATTTTCAAACCCTCGGCATATACCCATTGTTTTCCATTTCTTGTTTCTGGGTGACACTTGCCTGCGTGTAGGCGGCCTTTTATTATTAATATGCAGTCACTGAAATGCCTGTATGCGGTGCTCTACAGTTAGTAGGCGGCATTTTCCTGTTGATAGGATGTTTTAAAATGTTGATACGCGACACTTTCCAGTGGCTTACGTGGTTGTTGAATGATTTCAAGCGGTGTTTTAAGATTTGTAAGCATCCTAGTTTTGTTTGTATGTGGCTCTGAAATGTTGGTATGCAGCGCTTTGCTGATCAAAGTTGATTTTATCAAATTTTTTTTATTTTCTAGATTTAAAAATTTAAGGGCTTTGATCAGATTTTTCAAAAAAAGAATCTTGCGTGAAAATAGAGTATAAGATCAACACACACATCAAATTTTTACCATATCCCTAAAACCACACTAAAAGTATATGTTCTAAGATGTTATTACAGGTTTGCACAAGAATTTGTTCCAAACAGTCTACCTTAGAGTCAAACAAATTTGGCTTTTAATAATGGCTCTACAAAGGTAGGTCTTCTATTTTATCAAGGTTTTCAACCCCTTCCATTCTAAATCTTATCAAGATCCTTTACCCCCTTGTGGGCTTCCCACACGCATAAAAGTATGATTTTGCGCAATCCCGAAGGACTACTAGAGGAAGTGAGGATGACTTGTACAAGGTTTAGTCACTTTCTGATTAAGGTAAAGTAAATTTATTTATAGTGGGTCAGATGACATCGTGGTAAAAGTGAATATCTCCCACTTTGAGTCATTCCCTCTCACCATCCTTGTAAGGCTATTCTCAGGAGGCAGGCTCTTTAAAGCTCTATCTAGCTAGCATGAATATGGAAAGCAAGAACCGAACTCAGTCCAACAAGTTTGGGAATCTGATTCACTCAAAGAGTGAAGAACATATCCCTATTATTTTTCTTTGTTCGAAACACCTCAAGAAAACATTGTTCATTTTCAACCTCTTGACAATGGGGTTCTTAAAAATGAGATGTGTGGTTCAATTAATCTTCCCTTTCTTTCTACCACCCAAACTTGAAACTTTTGGCTTTTTGATCAACTTCGAAAAGTTGAGAGAATATACCTAATGTCTCATTTGAACGAAAAATAGTAGGGTGTCCCTAATTATGTTAGATTCAAATAATTTTTCACAAGTTAAGCAATGCAAGCTTGATTAGATAAATACTTGGTTTTCGAAGCTAGCAAGGCTAGGCGCATTTTTGATTAGTTTTGGCTTATTTCCACTCACCTAGTGGCGATTGTTCCCACTTCGGCTCCTCCAACAAGTTAGTCAACACAAATAGAGACAAAGTGAAGAAAACTAGGAAATCTAAAATGACAAATTCCTTGCTAAAAGCTCTTTTAAGGAAATTTTATCAAATCAAAGCTTTAATGAACTAGGCATGAAAATCTATTAAAGAGTGGGAAATTTTCTTTGTAAGCAAAAAACACTTTAATGTAGTGATCATATAAGTATTCCTCCTCAAATAAACTCTCTAAGAGATTAGCTGCATGTATTTGTTTGTCATTTTTAATCTTAATTCTCACCTCTTTTCTAAGCCTTGTGACCCGTTTCTCTAGTTTCTGCACTTTCAGGTGATTTTTCATCTGCAGGACAGAAAAATACAGAGAGTCAAAACAGTGAGTAAACCATTAAAAACTTGATTTAAAGAAGAAACATTTATGCGACATTTAACAGCTAAAAGACAACATTTAAATGTTGCTACACATAAATAGAAACTTTCTAAGTGGCTTTTAAATCCTACTAAGCGGCTTAAAACAATTCATAGGCGGCTAAATAAAAATAACAAGCGGCACAGAAAATATAAAACGCGGCCGAGTTTTGTTGGCAAGCGGCTCTTGAAAATTAGCAGGCGACACACTTTATCTAGCAGGCGGCACACTTTATCTAGTAGGTGACACACTTTATCTAGCACGCGGCCGAAGAACGAAAGACAGAGATGAAAGAAACTCCGTAGGTGGCGCTTTATTGTTCACAGGCAGCTCTGAATATTGCATAGGTGGCTCTTCTCTTGTTTTTCTGTAAAATAACACAAAGAATAATGTAAAAGACACAAAATATCATGATTAAAACATTGGAAATGAGGCTTAGAGCCCCACGGTGGGTGCCATTTGTGTGTGTAAGATTAACACCTTCATGAAATTAGGATTAGAAACAACAACTATATGGAAAGAAAATTCTATTTAATCTAAGAATTGAAGTTTAAAACCCATGACATCTCATGGTTCTCTATCTAAGTTTTGTTAAGAGAGCTCTCAGTCTTAATCTCTCCCAAGGACAATCCTAGAACGAGAAATAAATGATAAACAATGCTCTAATCTAGCTCACAATGCTCCAAGATATGCTATTAGATCAACAAATGCTTCTAAAGATGATACTCTAAAATGCTATGCAAATGCTGAAATGTGATCAATAGCTCTCAAATGCTCTCCAAATGCCTATAATAAGGATGCTTTTCTATTGAAATTCTTGGATCCCAAACACAAAGGAAAGGGCTTGTATTTATAGCAATTTCCCAAGGGTAGGGGGTAGAGTGAGTTGATCATGATCAAACTTTGGTTAAGTCAAAAGCTTTGAGGGGTTCTCAAAAGGAAGGAAAGTTGGTTGGTTGTCTCAAAGAAATTAGGAATTAAATAACTCAATCATTTAATTAATTTAGCCATGTAAGGGTGAATGGGTTGGATTTTATCTTTTTGATTTGAACTATACAATTAATTGATTAAAATCAATTGCATAATTTGATTAATCCCTTTAGGCTTGAATTTAATTATTTGATTTCATGATTATTTAATCCTTTATTTTAATTTGATTTTTGTCCATCTTGCTTGATAAATGTCCATTTGATTTGTTCCATTTTAATGCATTGAGATGAGATTAGAGGCATTTGGCTGAGATTTACAATTTTGAAGGTTTGAGATACACCTGGTCAATTTTAGGTGTCTACACAGGTACAGGTTCGAAACAACAGATCAGGACGGAGATTTGGATACCCTTTTCGGCAAACATCTAGGATCTGAAAATAGAATTTTAGTTTGAGACTTTTTAGGTCGATTGTGACCTAGGGCGCAATCAAAAATTCTAGCCAATGGTGACATTGACTTGAGGGTACAAATCAGAACTGTCTCAAAATAGAAAAATATTTCTGGGTTTTGTCCATCTCTGCGTTTCTATTCCAGATTTGGTCTCATATTTTCCAGAAATTCAACACAGGCTTCAGAAAACAACATTCTTCAGATCTGAAATATGTCAAGGTTAGTGCATTTCTCATATTTAATTCAATTAAGGTTATTAATATATCTAAATATAAAACATATTTAAATCAATAAATCAAACTGGCTACTTAAGATCTTCCTTCCTTATGCTTGTTTTCAAATGATTGATTCATTTATGTATTGATCCTTCCTTTTGGGTTAATCAACTTGGATCTTTCATTTACATATCTAATAATATAAGGAGAGCATCTTATTTACCCCCGTAACATATTTAAATGTAAGGTATTTTATGTTAAATCAATCCACATTTCATAAACGCAATATTTTTCTTCCTTACATTTTGGTGAACCCGCGATAGACAACTCTTTCTTTTTAGTGTTAGATTTACATCTTTTATGTTAGATCTTTCATACATATTAGATTAGCTTTCTCTTATGTTCTTGCATTTCCCTTTCAACAAATTAAAATCAAACTCTATGTTAGTTCATTTGAATTGCATTGGTGTATGAGCTTTACCACTACTAGTCCTACATATAGTATCCTGGTTATAAGAAGCCGTAGACTCATGGGTTCCTTTGATCTCAAATCTTCCTCTCCATTTCGTAGGATCCTGGATGACAACTTGAATATTCATGACTCCAATCATTCTATGGAGCATAATTATTCTCACTTATCCCATGATGAGGAAGATGCTTTAAGAGTTCCTCCTAAACAAGTGCAAAAACTTTCAACCGAACTTGATAAAATGGGAAATTGGCTTATTCAAGAAAACCATAATCAAGATTCCATTCAAGCTATAGAGGATCTTAATAAATTCCTTCGTGATATTGATCAAGGTGTTAATTTATTGCGTGGTATCACTCATCTTGTGCATTTGAATGTTAAACCTTTAACTCAAGAGGCTCAAGATCTAGGATTTACTCCTCCTATCATTGGTGAAGGACCTTCTTCTATTCCTTTACCTATCATTCCTACTTAAACTCCTCCTTTTATGACTACATCTCTCCCAATTTCATCTATTCCTGTGAGTGTTCCACCGGTATCTCTACCTACCTCACAACCTTCATACCATAGTGTACCTTTTACATATACTAATCCCCTTCCAACTGTGGTTCCAAATGTTCCACCAATTGTATCTTCTATTCCTACTACTTCCTACACTTTTCCTAGTGTTCCCAATGGTTCTATGCCACCTATGTCTTCTAATGATTCCACAATTATTTGTTTGGCTCAGACTGTGTCATCTTTACAACAACAACTTGCATCTTTAAGTCAATCCAAGTTTAGCATTCCTACATGTGACATGGGCAGTCCCTTATCCTTAGACATTATTCATGCTACTATTCCTCAACAAGCCGATATGCCTTTTCTAGAGAATTACAATGGTAAAGGTGATCCTATTACTCATGTTAAAACATTTCAAATCCTTGTAGTGATTATGCTCATGACCATAGTATTTTAGCTAAACTATTTGCTAGAACCTTTCGTGATAAGGCTTTGCAATGATATTGTTCTTTACCTCCTTATTCCATGGATTATTTTCCTAAACTTTCTAATACCTTCATTCAACAATTTCAAAATAACATTGGTCCACAGGTTTCCTTAACTGATTTAATACATTGTAAACAAGACATTAAGGAAAAATTGACTGATTTCATTGGTATATTTAAGCATTTCTATGCTCAAATTTCTTATCCTATTCCTGATATTGATATTCAACACATGTTTATTTCAAATTTACAAAAGGATATTAGAGATAAGATTCTGCTTACTGAATTTACCTCTTTTCAACAACTTTGTGCAACACTTCATCATTATCAATTACAAGTGAGTCAATTTGAGAGAAACACTCCAATGGCTCATGTTCCAATTGATAAGAGTGACAATGCTCCTAATCCTAATAAATTTTAGAAACCTAACAACTACATCAATATTAATAAACAGACGAATGCAGTTGCTGATCAAGTTGTTGCATCTCACAATGTCACTTCTGCATCCACTGCCTTCCGTATGAATCATACATTTACTCCTCTCTCTGAATCTTTACATTCCATTATGAGTAGGTTCTTAAGTGCTAATATAATTACCTTTCCTCCTATTCAACCTCTCCTTCCTACTACCATAGCTTCAAAATCATTTTATTCTAAATCTTTTTGCCAATACCATCACCAGAATGGCCATGATACTAAAAAATGTTATTCTCTAAAGCATAAAGTTCAAGACTTAATCGATTCTAATACCTTATCTATTGATAATTTTGATGGTAATGGGAAAAAATATGTCTCTCCTCCTAATCAAAACATTCAAATCTATATGAATCCTCTACCTACACATGATATTAATACCATCGCTCAACCATCTTCTGTGGATATTGTTTACGATTCAAAGATGGATGATCTTAATCACATTGTTAATCATGTGGAGAGAATTGTTGCATCTCAACCTATTTTTTAGGATCCTTTGCCTCCACCTCAAATTCATGTTCCACCTAAACCTCATAAACAAATTAAGGATAAATGACCTCGGGAACTTTCAATTACCTTTGATGACTCTGAGACTATTAAGGCTCCTGATGGTCCCCTTTATATTTATGCTATGATTGCTAAGATACTTACGCGTGTTTGTCTTGTTGATCCCACATCTTTAATAAATGTCATTACTGAGGAAAATATTTTTATGAAAAGACTACAATGTGATTTTTATGATCCATCAGATGCATGGATCCAAACTTGTAATAGTTTTCTCTATCCTGCATTTGGTTCTATTAACTTGCCTGTTGAACTCTGTGGCAAGGTTGTAGATACCACCTTCATTAATATTCCTACATCTGATCAATTTAAAGTCAAATTTGGTTTGCCTTGGATAACTGCTATGCATGCTATTGCTTCTCCTATTCATAAATGTCTTAAGTTTATTCATAATAGAGGAGTGAAAATGGTTAATCACATTTATATCAACCTTCCAGGCCTATATATTGTGCTCCTCTTGATTTATTTTGTCCCTCATTACCTAATTCATGTCCTCCTCCCCCTGACAACCTTTTTCTTTCATATCAAGCCTATAAACATCGCAAGATTGTCGAGTTAAGCATGCCTCAGATAGATCTTAACCGTGGTCTTTTGCCCACTCCTTATATACATCCTTTATCCATTACTGCTAACTCTATTACTCAAACTCCCAGTGTTACTTCTCAGCTTACTGTGAATTCTACCAATCCTCTTACAAAACCTGCGTAGGAATTAGTGGATATTCCTCCTAGTTCTCCACATGTGTCAAACAAAGAAAAACATAATAAATTTGCTAAAAAACATCGTAAGAAGTGTAGAGCTAATCCTAGGGACCATGCTTATCTTCTTCAAAATTCTTTACCTTCTTTCAATCAACCTATGCCTGATGTTTTGGAAGAAGTTAATATTCACAATGATGTTAAGATGAATGAGTGTGATGATCATATTCACATCTTAGATCCCATTTCAATTAATCTTGATGAGGAGGATACTTTAGATGATTCTATTGATCTTAGTGATGAATATGAGGCCATTGATCTTGATAATGATTTACCTCATATGCTTTCAACTCAATTGACAATTACACCTAGTATCAAGCAACGCGATTCTCAAGAGGATCCTTGTTTGGAACTAGCTATTATTCCTACTATATTGGATATAGTCCCTCTTGCGAGTTTCCCACCTTCTCTAAATGACATAAATCGAGATGGGGAGAGTAGGCGATGCGCCTGATTGGCTTATCCTTCATGGTAGCCATTTTTGTGATTGCATGTTGTACCGTGCTTCTCCCATAATGTGTTTGCTAAATGTTTGTTAGACTCTTTTATACGACCCTTGTTACTTTGTTGGTACAAGGTGATAAAGGAATCAAACCCATTCCTCTATATGTATCTATATTCTTCTATATGTTATTTTCATGTTATTTGTACTTGTACTATTGTTCGTAAATGTTTTCCTTGTGTAGTCTGCTTGGATCTGCGACATGGTAGCACTGATTCTTTTTGGTCTCCATGTTGTGGTCCAAAAAGACTCTTTTTTGTAACTCTTGAGTTTTCTTTCCTCCATTATGATTGTAGTTCTACTTTATTAGGGGAATTATGTCAATTCATTTTCAATAATATCATATCTATATGTACATTTTATCTTATGATCATACTGATCCCACAGTAGGTAGATCCCTTCTATGTTCTTTGTATGTTTATGTGATATTTCCCTTGATTTGTCTTTGTTTGGGGGCATCTCATAGTGGAAACATAATTGGTAGAGTTGTTTATGTTTTTGTCAAATCCAGTGCTCCTGTTAAAGTGTTAGCAATGACTTTAATGTGGGGACATACACTCTACTCACCTTTTCGACACACACACATTCAAAATATTTTCAAAACTTTAAACTTTTTCCCTATATGGATTAAAGACTAATCCTTAAAGCATGGACATTTTACATTTTAGGATCTCTTGATCCCTCTAGTTTCAATATACAATGTTTTGATCCCTTAAGGTTGGAAGTTTTCCTTAAGAACGGATCTCCCTGATGGGTTGACTAGTGAGTAGCCACATTCACTAGGTGGTTCAACTCCATCTTTCCAGTTGCACTATTTCTTTGTATGGTTCACAATGGGACATAAGATCTCATTGGGAAAGGTAACCATATCCTCTCTCTCTTACTCCTTAATTGGTGATTTCTCTGTTATCGTGATCTTAGGGTTGATAAAGAATTAAGTCCCTTGAGGGCTTGAGGATTCCTTTGTCCCTTGTGATTCCAATAAGATTATCTATTCTTTATGATCTCCTTTACCAAGAGTTTGTATTGAGTCCATACTCTTGCTAAAGTGGGGGCTAAATGGAAGTACTTCCATGGTAGACTGGTTTATCCTTCTGAGTAAGTGGTTTGGGGTCATGTCAAGTGCCTTGAATGGGTTCCTGAATTTGATCTGGCTTTATCCTCCTGTTCTGCCCCATTTCCCATTTTTCCAACCTATTTCTGGCACCCCAGATTGAGAGACTGGAACTTTGACCGCAGGGTCAAGGTCAACCTTTTTGGGTCAAGGTCGACCTCAACCCTTGACCTAGGTCACAATCAACCTTTTCCAGGCCTGGGATTCAAATTTTAGAATCTCAGGGTTTCCGGATGTCGGTCTTTGGAAATAGTTAATTCCCGCTTCCAGGTCAGCTGTTTCAGACTTCGGGACAACAAATCCTCAATTATATTTAATATAGGTCCTCTTCTAGGGGCATGCATCCAATTGGAATTTAATTCTCCTATGTCAGCCTCTCTAGAATATTGTGCCCTAATTTCATATAAAAGGAAGCTTTCTCCTCTCATTTTCTCTAAGACTCTCTAACCACAAGCAAGAATAATCTAAGAATTGATAATGCAAGAGCTCAAGACTTGAAGAGTGATTTCCAAAGGTGAAGAAACAAGATTTGAAGCAAGCCAAGTAGCCATTGAAGTATTAATCCATTCTCAAGCACTTCTCAAGGGGTAAAAGTATGAAGTTGTGTCGCACTTGAGGACCATTCTCATAGTTCCGGCCAAAATTGTTTCAGCCGAAATTGTTTTGGCCGTACATATGTGGCACAAATGTGGCACCATGTGGCATCGATGTGGAAAATGAGTTTTGGCCAAAACTGGTATGGCCAGACCAGTTTCGACCAAAAATTTATGAGTAAATATAAGCCAACTATGTTCTATCGATAAAGAATTGGCATATATTTATATTGGGGGTTTGGCCGAACCAATTCTGGCCGAAACTTTCTATGTGGCATCCTATGTGGTAGCCAAATAGGCAAAAATTTCAAAATTATAGAACTTCTCACTTAGACAACTTATTTCTTCATCAAAACTCAACCATTTTAAAAATATAAATATACCCTTTTGTAGAGCTCAGAGTATAGATTACGGTCATATAATTTTTATTGTGTTTTGATTATATATAATATATTATAATTTTAAAAAACTCTAAGTAGGTATTTTAACATTGAAGAACACGCTTGTTCGAAAAAATAAAAAAAATAGCAAATCATGTCGAAAATTTTTAAAACTTATATTTAACACTAGAGGAGAGAGTCCTCTTCAAGAATATGTAATTTGTTTTGTATTTGGTTTAGATTTGCTAGGGAAAATGTGGAGGGAGAAAAAATGCTTAATTTCGGGTAACTCCGACTTTGAATAGTTATAACAGACAAAATATATACTAAAAACCAATCTTTCTTTTTTTATGCACTAGCTGTACATGTCATCTAAAACATATTCTAAAATCAGGGGAAAAAAAGATTATTTGCATATATTTAGTTGGAGGGAACTAGACCCTACATTTTCAGTATTTTTTGAGCAATTAAAAAATGGACTTCAAAAATTAAAAAACTAGGTCAATGCTTATTCAATTTTCTTTAAAAAAATAATAGGCATAAACTATATCCAATTTTACACATTTCATTAGTTTACATCATTTACAAATTCTAAACACAAATGCCACTTTTATGTCATTAAAGTTTAACAGTTTTTCATGTCGTGGTCCTCTTCCTTTGTAAAAGTGTGACACGGGTTTGTACTTTTACCCCAAGCATTCATTTTCATCAAGGAGATCCATTGGTGGCCATTAAAGGATTCACGCTCCATGGAGTCCTCTTGTTGAATATTTCTCCATCCACATTCCTCCAAGCCTCTTCCATTTCAAGAACCCATTCAAGATTGGTGTTGAAGATCTAAAAGCAATTGATTGAAGACATCCTACATTATCCATTCTACATTATACATCCATTTGGTGCATCCATACTTGTGGATTCAAGGATTTGAATCCTCCACAAGGACTTTTACATGAGCAAGGTGAATTGTTTCATTTACTTTATTTATTTCTGCAATTTCAATTATATATTTGAGGTTAATTCTAAAACCGGTGTATGACCAAGGCAAACCCCTCCCCAACAAATAAACTATTTTTTCTTACAGGTACAGGTTTGGAATAGTAGATCGGGATGGAGATTCAAATACCCTTTTCGGAAAACTTCCAGGATCCAAAAACAAAATTTTAGTCTGAGACTTTTTAGGTCGATTGTGACCTAGGGCGCAATCAGAAATTTTGGCCAATGGTGACATTGACTTGAGGGTACAAATCGGAACTGTCTCAGAATAGAAAAAGAATTCTGAGTTTTTTCCGTCTATGCGTTCATATTCTAGATCTGGTCTTAGATTTTCTAGAAACTCAACACAGGATTCAGAAAATAGAATTCTTTAGATCTACAATATTTCAAGGTTACTGCATTTCTCATATTCAATTCAATTAAGGTTATTAATCTATCTAAATCTAAAACATATTCAAATTAATAAATCAAACTGGGTACTTAAGATCTTCCTTCCTTATGCTTGTTTCCAAATGATTGATTCATTTATACATTAATCCTTCCTTTTGCATTAATCAACTTGGATATTTCATTTACATATCTAAGAATAGAAGGAGAGCATCTTATTTAACCCCATAACATATTTAAATGTAAGGTATTTTATGTTAAATGAATCCACATTGCATAAATGCAACATTTTTCTTCCTTACAATAGGTAGGGTTTGAATTTCCAAAAGTGCTACAACATATGTGCCATCTGTCAAGTGGCCCCACGTATAGTTACTTTTCCTATGTGTTTCCCACATACTTCTCTTGTTTTTTAAGGCTAAAACACACACGAGTGGTATTAGATGATTACTATCATCATAAAAATAAATAAAAAATCATCCAAGGTGATGAAGGTTGAAACCTAGTATTAACCAGTTTGTGCTTCATTTAAAAGAAAACATGTCAGTGCTTGAGTTGAGATAAATTTCAGGCACATAATTCCAAGGACATGTATTTTCTAACTTACTACCAATTTTTTATGTGGTGGTAAATTTCATTTTCTATGATACATAATACCACTTTCTACATTTCAGAAAAGCATTGCAAAAGTCATTTAAAGGAACATGTGGTAAAAGAAAGAAAGATGATATAAGGTAAATAGATTTGAACACAAAATTAACATACTAAACATATATCCATTTCATTAACGAGTGTCTATTTACAACATAAGTATAACCATTCTTTCATGTTTCATATTTCTTACATTTTTCATAACAAAATTTCAAAAGAGACATATTCCATCTTTTTAATAATGTAGGCTATACATTGTTAGAGCCAAGACCATCTCCCGCAGAGCCATCCCTACTACCTACAGTGTCCCCTGAATCGTCTCCCAATTATGAAACCTCCTTGCCTTGCAACTTTATATCTACAATATCCCATCCTTTCTCAAATAACACTTGCAACTAAAATTTGTCTAGCCACCCCTACTCAAAATCCTCATCAATAATAGTGAGCTTCTTCAAGAAATTGGCTCCATGTCATGCATAACATCGGTGCACCGTTAGGGTTCTAGAATAAAAATTACAAATGAAAGATACCCATGGCACCTTAGTTCCCCTTTCCAAAAATTCCCTTAGGTCTGCTACCAATGGTAACATCACACCATACCATGTGGATCCTAAGACATCCTCTAAACCCTCACAGTAATATTTTTGAAATAACCCAAGAGTGAGGTTCTCGTTTATTTCCCTAGGTTCACCCAAGTCTAGTAAAGATCCAAAAAAAACTAGAGGAAATATCAATATTCACATGGTAGCGGTCTTCGCTATCCAAAAAAATCCTCACCTAACACCCATTTTACTACTTCAATTATTGTAAGTCTACTATAGGAAAGTAATATACTGAGAGGGGGGTGAATCGGGATCTATAAAACTTTTATACTTTTCTATCAGACTGATTCAACATGTATTCATAAACATAAACTGAAATTATGTAATAGATCTAACATCAATCATATCCATAATGAACACATAACACAAAGATTTGGTAACCCAAAAACCCTTGAAGGTAAACTGGGGTGGGGATGAAACCCACAAATCTTCACTACTGCAGTAATAAAGTGTGTCTGTTAGGGATAAAAAGTTTGATCACTTCTGATGATCTACCCTGTGAGGGGTCTTCACTGTTAAGAGCTTACACACTTATACAATCTACCTTGTTATAGGATTTAAACTTGCAACTAAGTAAGCACTTTATTAAGAGATTTACAAAGTCTGTTAGGACCACTTTGTTAAGAGATTTACACTGATTCACTTGCTAGAATGTATCAGTACCTGATCCTTTAGTCTGCACTATAAATGCTGATAATGAATCTCCTATTTCCAACTCTTAACTGATCTCTAAATCTGATATATCTATTTACTATCCTTCACTACTCTATTCGGTCACTCTGCCTGGTCTATGCTTCAGATATGCAAAACATGTATACACACCCGATCTCTTCTCTTCACATCCACATCCACACATATACACATATCCATTAGGATTTGAAACATTCCATACACACACACACACACACGCACACATATATAACCACATGAATTTGGTCTGTTCCAACTATGGACCCTATTTTCCCTATGTGTGATCATACCCTCGATTATGTCCAAATGACCCTATTACTGCTTGGCATAATTCTTCAAATCTATTTAATATCCTAGGTATTTTTATCACTGAATTATATTAACTACTATAGCCATATGATCTAAATCAAATTCAAACCAAAATCAAATATGGCTATAGTATTTAATTATAAAGGAATTAAATAAATCCCTAAATCAAATATCCACTTGCAATTAACCCATTCCCCTAGCCTATTTAATTTAATTAAAATGGCTATAGT
>MU226447.1:2639316-2660493 GCA_018584345.1 Thuja plicata
TGTTATTTGGAAAGGAAGTCATTCAGTTAAAAACAAATAAAGTTCCAAAAGGTCTTGTAGAAATGGAGAGGTTGTTTGACAATAAGGATTCAAAATTGGAAAAGAAGAATACTAATGTTGCAATGGACGACATAGAGAAGATAAAATTGGGAAATGAAGAGACTCCAAAAGAAGTATTTTTTGGTAAAATTTTAACTCCAAAGATTAGAACGGATATTATTAGATTATTGAGAAAGTAAAGACACGTATTCGCTTGGTCCTATGATGATCTTAAAGCTTACCGAGAGGATCTATTTCAACA
The DNA here is from genome assembly GCA_018584345.1 of Thuja plicata. Classification (NCBI taxonomy): domain Eukaryota; kingdom Viridiplantae; phylum Streptophyta; class Pinopsida; order Cupressales; family Cupressaceae; genus Thuja; species Thuja plicata. The sequence continues at coordinate 2,639,618 of MU226447.1, forward strand.
TGAGATACCTTTGAAGTCTAATGCTAAACCATTTAGACAAAGGCAAAGACCTATCAGTCCTACTTTAGCCCCTAAAATGAAAGATGAGCTAATCAAGATGAGGGATGCTGGTATAATAAATCCGATTAGACATTCAACATGGGTTTCAAATTTGGTCCCTGTCAGGAAGAAGAATGGTGATATTAGACTTTGTGTGGATTTCAGAAATCTAAATGTGTCATCATTGAAGGACAACTATGCATTACCTAACATGGAAGAATTATTACAAAAGGTCACTGGAAATGAATTGTTATCAATGATGGATGGCTTCTCAGGGTATAACCAGGTGAAAGTTAAAGAAGAAGAACAATATAAAACAACATTTACAACACCTTGGGGTACTTATGTATATGCTAGAATGCCTTTTGGACTAACTAATGCAGGAGCAACTTTCCAAAGAGAAATGGATGTAGCCTTTGAGGATTTCATTAATGTAATTATGGTAGTATATCAAGATGACTTAACTGCTTATTCTAAAAGGGCAGAAGATCATTGTGGACACTTGGAACAAATTTTTCAAAGAGCCCTTGAATATGGGATATTTTTTAACCCAAAGAAATGCCATTGTGGGAGTGCCATGTGGCACTCTCTTATTTGTTCATTAAATGCCACATGTCCAGTGTTGATTGGACAAAAATTACCAGTATGCCATGTCATCACATCTACCACGTGTCAAATGTTGATTGGTTGAAGATGCCCTGTCACTTTCTGTGCTACATCAACATGATGATGTCATTAGTTGACTTTAGTCAACTTAGTCAACTCTAACTTTTGACTAGCCATATCTTTTGGTCACTGTTTATGAGGCAGGAAATTTGCACCTCAGTAAATGAAATATGTTGTTAACACAATATGTTAACAACATGGGTGTTAGTAATTTGCAAACAAATACAATAGACTAACACACATGTTGTTAACATATTGTGTTAACAACATGTGTGTTAGTAATTTGCAGACAAACACAATAGACTAACACACATGTTGTTAACATATTGTGTTAACAACATATTGTATTAACAACATATTGTGTTAACAACATATTTTGTTTACTAAGATGCAAACTTCCTACCCCATTAATAGTGCCTATCTTTTGCATATGAAACACATTTTGTTAAACCAGTTCAACTCCTCTAATTTTGAGCTGCCATGTGGCACCACTTGGGAGTGCCACGTGATGCTCTATTATTTGTTCATTAAATGCCATGTGTCCAGTGTTGATTGGACAAAAATGACCAGTATGCCATGTCATCGCACCTGCCATGTGTCAAATGTTGATTGGTCGAAGACGCCCCATCAGTTTTTGTGCCACATCAACATGATGATGTCATTAGCTGACTTTAGTCAACCTAGTCAACTCTAACCTTTGTCTAGCCATATCTTTTGCAAATGAACTTCATTTTTGATGAAATGAACATCATTGGAATCGTGGCAACAAGACCATCATGATGACACCAATTTTGACCAATTTTGACAATGTCAATTTTCAACCTTGTTGATGGCCTCTGTATTTGGTTTGACCAAAGTTTGATCGGTCATATCTCAAACGTATCTACTCCTCTTTCACCCGTTCAAGTTGTGTTGAGTCCAGTTTCTCAAGAACTTTAGCTTGGAGCTAACTTATGGAGTATTGGAGATACTTCAATTTTAAGTAAAAATATCCCCTGGATCAGGCCTTCCCACTGAAGAGATTTTAGACCTCCGAAAGCTTGATTAATCAAAAAGTAAGTGAGGGTAAAGTTCCCTCACTTTACCAATCTCCATCCATCTTTCCTTGCTTGGATGCATCCCCTTCAATCCCACTCTGAGGTATTCAACTAGTCCTCTTCTTGAAGTTCTTACATTCCTGTCAAGGACAATAGCTTCTAGAAACTCTGACATGTACTCTGGTGAAATATCATCAACGGATGGAACTTGAATGTCAGTGTCTTCATCCAAGATCATTGGAGGTTGATACAGCTTCAGATTCTCTACATTGACAACTGAGTAAATCTACATCTATAGAGGAAGATTAAGGTAGAAGGCATTAGTACCGATCTTCTCTAAGATCTCAAAAGGTTCATACCGAATAGGCTTGAGCTTCCTTCCTTCACCTTGCATTCTTTCCTTGCTGATATGTAACCAAACTCTATCACCAACTTGGAAATGGTGATCGATGCGATGCTTATCATGGCGAGCCATGTATTTTGCTTGGCTCTTCTCCAACCATGCTTCTTCTACCTGGTGGATTGCTTGGATCTTTTGGATGAAATTTAAAGCCCTTTCTGCATCATGGTGCCCATCTACAACATCATCCTTCCCAAAAGAAAAATCCATTGGTGTCTTAGGAAAGTAACCAAAGCAATTCTCAAAAGGAGACCTCTTTGTAGAAGAGTGTGTTGCATCATTGTAAGCATACTGTACATAATGAAGACTTTCATCCCACAACTTAGGATGCTTAGTGCAATAACCTCTAAGAAGATGAACAACTATCATGTTGACTATCTCTGTCTGACCATCGATCTATGGATGAAAGGTTGTACTCTTCTTCAGCTTGGTGTCCATGAGGCCCGACAATGATGACTCATTTTAGGAACCAAAAGGATTGCCTCCTAAGAGAGAAATACAACATGAAATCTGCTTGCATTTGTCTCAATCTCAAATGGTTGATGTAAATCTGGTAAAGTCAGAATTGGTGCGGTGCTCAGCTTTTCCTTCAAAGTGTCAAAAGCCTTCTGCTATGGACCTCCCCACTGAAAATTTGCCTTGGTATTGGTTAGTGTGTGCAATGAAGATGCAACATAAGAGAAGTTTGCAATGAACTTCCTCCAGTATTGGACTGCACCTAAGAAAGTCCCAACTTCTGTAATTGTACTTGGCTTAGGCCATTTTACAATAAATTAAACCTTCATAGGGTCTACTTTCAATTAAACATCCCCTACGACATAGCCTAGGTACACTAAGGATGTCTTAGAAAACTCTCTTTTAGACATCTTTATAAAATTTGTTTCTTTTCTCAGTACATCAAATACTTTCTTTACATGAATTACATGATCATCCCAAGACTTACTGAATAAAAGGATATCATCTAAATATACTATGACAAAATCATCAATAAAAGGATGAAAGACATCATTCATGGCTCTCATGAATGTAGTTGGTGCATTACAAAGCCCGAAGGGCATAACCAACCACTCATAAAGTCCCTGTTTAGTCTTAAAAGCAGTTTTCCAAATATCACTTTATGCAATTCTTATCTGATGATATCCACTATGTAAGTCTAACTTAGTGAAATAAATTGCATGTTTCAACTGATCAAGTAAATCATCAATTCTAGGAAGAGGGTAACTATTCTTTACCATTATCTTGTTCAAAGCTCTGTAGTCGATGCACATTCTCCAAGTCCCATCTTTCTTTGGAACCAACACAATAGGAGAACCAAAAGGAGAAGTACTAGGATATATAACTCCTTTCTCAACTAGCTCTTGAACCTACTTCTTTATTTCTTCATTTCACAAAACTAATAAACGGTACATGCCGATATTAGGAAGTGGCACATCCTGCTGCAACTGGATTTCATGTTGCATTTCTCTCTTAGGAGGCAATCCTTTTGGTTCCTGAAACAAGTCATCATAAGTGGAAACAACTTTGACCAGTTTAGCTTTATGTTTTGGATCACACCCCCTAAATGCCTCAGATGTTTCATCTTCTTTGGCTTTTACACACATTAACACAAAGTTCTTACTAGAATTGACCAACCTTTTCATCTGACCAACATTAACTAGTGCAAGATTAGTCTTTATCTTATGTGCTCGTACAATGTATTCAATCTTATCTTTAAAAAGATGATACTTGTTCTCCCCCCTATAAAAGAGAGCCCGTTGGTCATATAGATAAGGACTCCCAAGTACAAGACCAAAAATATCTAAAGGGACTACATCAGCTTCTACCTCATCTACAAAGTTTGTAGTGATAGCAAATCTCAGTTTACATTGCTTAGTTACCTGTAATTGTGCATCATTGCAAACCCATCCAAGAGGGTATGGTTTTGGATGAGGTGTTGTAGTCAGATTAAGCTTTTTAACAACTTCTTCAGATATCAAATTAACTTGAGAACCTGTATCAAATAATGTATCAACCTTAGTATGCTTGATAAAAACCCAAATATGAAATAATTCATTCCTTTTCTTATGATTCTTAGGAGAAGATTCTTTACTTGTACTTGCATTAGAAGAACCTATAGCTGATGAAAGAGATATAACTTTTCCTTTACCTTGGATCCCAATGAAAAAAATCCTTGTCTCATCTCTGGAATCAGATCCAAGATCATGTTGAACTACAACAACAATTTTCTATTTGCCTTTATTTCCACCATATCGGTTCGACCTCTTTTCTAGGTGCAGCTTCCAATAATTAGAATCATCATGCCCCTCTTTCTTTCAATGTGAGCATGTGGGTTTTTCACCCTCTTTCTTCACTGTAGCTATGTTTTTCCCCTTACCTTTTCCTTGGGATTCACCCTCTGACTTAGATGGCTTCTTATCAAACTTATCAATGAAAGAACCCTTACCTCTTGACTCTAAGTGTGTGGCTTGAACACATACTTCATCTAGGTTACAAGGATTCAAAACCAAGATGGAATGCCTTAGGCAAGAGTGAAGACCACCTATGTACTTAAGCAATGTATCTTGGGTGTACAATGGGACATTTGATGTAATAGCCCTTTTCTTATATTCATGTGTGTACTATTGGACAAACATACCTTTCCCTTGCCTAAAATGTTGCCAGTTCATCATTAATTGTTGCATATGGCCTAGGGGATAGAATTGATTCTTAAGAGCACTAATAAATTCTGACCAATGTTGAGAATTTTCAGCCTGAGTTCTACTCTCCCACCAGGTTAGAGCTGTACCTCATAATGGAAGAGTAGCTAACTGAATCCTATCAACATCATCTAAGAGATTTTGGACTCTACAATAGACTTGAACTTGTTTGACCCAGTCATCTAATTTTTCAACATTTAATTCCCCACAATACTTTGGTAAATCAAATTTTACATTTAATTTAATTCTAGGCTTATGTCCACCCTTAAAAGGATTAGAAGACTTAGAATGAGTAGAAGAAGGAGAAGAAGGAGAATAAGGAGAGGGAGTTGAGGGTGTTTTTAGAGGCTCACAATCTCCTCTTGATCTCTTCCCTTTGTCCTCACGAGATGCACATCTTCACATTCTTTCTTCTCTCTCATGTACTAAAAATTCTACAATGGTTTCCAAATTCTGAAGAGTCTTTTGAATACTCTTTTCTTTGGAACTTTGTTCACCACCTTTTCCTTCCATCTGTGATGGTGGAACAGTTCTTCGTTTCCCAATCTTTGGATTATATTCTTCAAGCTTTCCTTTTCCTTTTTGAATCCTAGATTTAGTTAGCATTCAAATCTACAATACTAGTCACACAAGAGATCTGATGCCAAACTTGATCTGATTAGGATCTAGGATGATTATAGAAGAATGCTTAACATAATTACAAAAGTTAACTCAAAGCTTTAATTAAGTGAATTAACGTAATTGAAACACATAAATGGACAAAGAATAATAAGGTAATGAACTGAAAGAAATAAATTAGAGAGATAGAAGACAAAACACATTGATAACGGAGTTCATCCTAGCGGACTACGTCTCCGAGTCCCTCTCCAATAAGGCGACCAATCTGATTAATTCCAAGAAATTAGTTACAAGTGTTTACAAGATATTCCCTTCAAGCATAACAACAACATTATGCAAGAATAATCATCACATCTTTAAGAACATACCCTCCTTCTTCATCACCTAGATGCTTTTTCAAAAGCCTAAACCCCCCTTTTATACATAAAATTAGCCATAATTAGGCTAAAAAAAATAAACAACATAATCCCCTATTTTGAATTAGACATCTTCGAATTTCCCCTTTTTCCATTTTATGGTTTTGATTTACTACATATTTAGGGGTTAGTTTTAATAATATAACCCTGCAACCACATTTTGTTAAACTAGTTCAATTGCTATAATTCTGAGGTGCCATGTGGCACCTCCTGGGAGTGCCACATGACACTCTCTTATTTGTTCATTAAATGCCACGTGTCTAGTGTTGATTGGACAAAAATGACCAGTATGCCATGTCATGACACCTGCCACGTATCAAATGTTGATTGGTTGAATATGCCCTGTCACTTTCTATGCCACATTAGCATGATGACATCATTAGTTGACTTTAGTCAACTAAGTCAACTCTGACCTTTGACCAACCATATCTTTTGCATATGAACTGCATTTTTGATGAAATGAACGTCATTGGAATTATGGTGATGAGACCTTCATGATGCCACCAATTTTGACCAATTTTGACAAGGTCAATTTTTGACCTTTTTTGACAGCCTCTGTATCTAGTTTGACCGGTCATATATCTGACATATCTACTCCTCTTTCACCCATTCAAGTTGCGTTGAGTCTAGTTTCTCAATAACTTTAACTTGGAGGTAACTTATGGAGTATTGGAGATACTTCAATTTTAAGTAAAAGTATCCCCCGAACCAATCACTCCATCTCATATAACTTCTGATATTCCTTCTATTGCTACTCACTACAATTTGGATGCCAATTCAAAAATGCATAATGCTAAAGATCCACAATCTAAAGAATTCCATATCCACTTCAAACGACATGCTCCAACAAAGACAAATTTGATTGAAAAATGCACTACATCCCATAGGCCACAAAGGCCCAACAAAGAAAAAGAAAAAACTGTATGGATCCCAAATAAAAAAGATGAAATACATCTAAAAGAAAAATCCAGAACAACATCCAAATTTTCTAATCCTCCATCTCAACATTTCTCCTCGCCATCCCCTAAATCTATTTTGGGTCCTTATATCCCACAACTACCTATAATATCTCCTCCATTGTCTCCACATGTCCTATCCAATTTACACCCATTCTTTCGACACCCCTCACAATATGTGCCAATGTTGGTCCTGAAAACATCCCCCTATCACACTCACTTTTTTCCATTTTATCCAAAAACTTCCTACCACCATATCTCTTACCCCACATATATCCCTGATCATAACCATCTTGTGTGTGCCTTTACATAAGCTACTCCTCCCAAATAAGGTTGTACCAACATCTAGTGATCACTCCTAATGGGATCCTATTACCTTGATATCAAACTTGATGCTTGATTCCTCCATCCTTATCCTCGTTCTTATTCCATCCATAAAATCCCCTCCAAAGATTCAAAAATTCAAAAAGTAAAAAAAAAAAGTAAAGAGAAATAAGCGTCCAATGGTGAAAACTTGGCAAACAAGCACCTTGGACAAGTACCATGATGAAAACCTGGTAAACAGGCTTCATACGTAATCCCTCCATCCAGTTGCTCTCCATACTTGGGGGCAAGTTCTTCTAGCCACCACTCCATCACTCCCTTCATCCCGATCGTCTACCATACCTATCATGTTTTGTCCATTTCCCCTCCTCCATCCTCCTTTGGATCTTGATGAAAATACTAAAGGCCACCATGTATACATGCTTTGGGCATCTCTTGGCACCCATATTCCATCCCCCATTTTATCCACTTATCATTTATCCACAAATCCTTCGTTCCATATATTCCCTCCACCTACCTATGTTAACCTCGTCCACCCATCATATTATACATTATCTTCCTCCCTCATTCACCCTTCATCCTATCTCCCATCTTCCTCCTTCACCCTCTTGTGGGCCTATCATACCCCTACTAATGCCTCCTCATGCATGACCTATCCTAAGCGGGGGAATCTTATCCCTTGATTAAATAGTCCTTGGAGACCTTATCATATCCACCTTTCACCTCCTAAATCTTGTCTATCACCACCCATTCATTTCCTATCTATTTCATCCATCTATCTTCCATCAAATCCATCTCTCCATCCTTCATCCTCTAGTATGGGGGCATCCTTTTCCACATATTCCTTGGATCCCAATCCACATATTCCCTCCACTCACATCCCTTACATACCATCCTTCCATTTTATGTATCATTTGCCCCCATCTTCCCATCCTTCCTTTTCCCATTTCTAGTGTTTGGGCATTTCATTCCTTTACTACATAGCTGTTTAATCTCCATCCTTTAATCCTACATTCTCTATCCATCCATTCAGCCTATCCATCCATTCCATCCATCTATCTCTCGTCTAAGACATATCCCCATCTCCACCATTCCTTGGTGCTCCCTTGTCATCGGTCCCAACATCCATCTTCCATTTCAATTCTATCTGATCCATTTATCTTCTAATCCATTCATATTCCTTTTTGTCCAATTCATCTATCTTCTAACTGAATTCCATTTTATCCTTCATCTATTTTTCCCATCCATTTATTCTTCCTTCCTATCGAATTTAGTATATTTTATCTATGCATCCAATCCTTTCATATCAATAAAATCACTTTCTTTCTTCCGACATCCAATCCATTTATCCATTTATCCTCAAGGACACCCCATCCACCATCCATCCATCTTGGCTTTTTATTTTGACTGGGGAAACATCATGCACATCCCCATCATCCTTTCCATCATCTCAAGCCCTTGTACATCTTGTAATTAGTGTCCTAAACATCTTATTAATCCCATTGTACAACTTAAATGCGTAAAAATTTCCATAAATTTTAAAAAATTACAAAAATTCAAAAAATTCAAATATCATTCAAAAATTGTAATAAACCTTTCCTTCCTTCCGCATCGCTCCATTTTTTTCTTTTCATGAAATTTTGACTACTGAGACTACAATCATGTTTTTCACTAAATCCATTTTGAGACCGACTCTCCTTGCTCCTCATCCTTTTCACAGCTTTTGCCATCGAATTTTTCAATCCAATCAAACCCAATCTTTTCCTGTCAGGATGCATCCTTCTGGCGTTGGCTTATCAATCCTCCATCACATAATCCTTTTCATGGAAAGAAATTTGGATTGAATAAATGCTTGGTCATGAGGCCTTCTTTATTGATTTTATCTTTTTGTGTCAGTTAAAACCTACTCACCACTACCTCGATCTGCTATATCTTGGTGCGCTGTGACTGGTGGCTACTGATGCGTGCATCTTTTGCACTGTGCTTTGTTTGAGCATCTTGTCCATGCAAAGGAATCCTATCATCTATGTTTTCTAACACCTGATACATACCTCCTTTTTTAATATCAAAATCGGATGTGCTATCCATATTTTCAACACAATTGACTCCCCACGTCCTGCATCTGCATTCTTAGTTGCATACATTCTAATTTTTGCATTTGCAGTTTTGTAAGGCTTCCATTTATTCACTCTTCTCACTTCCTCTTGCACTTTCTCTTTTCAAGAAAATCCCACACATGTTTCTCTTGTTGCATCCTTTTCTCAAGGGGGCACCACCTCTTATCGTCGTTGCTTTGGTACGAATCCTAAAAACCCACTTACTATGGGGCAACTTATTTTCTTGTCTTTGATGCAACGTCACTTGCGATGCCACGCCACAGAGGGGCAAAATGTAGATGTCCAAAAATATATATTATTATTAATATTAAATTCCCTTTTGTTCATCTAATTATTTAATTATTTTAATTAAATAGTTTCATCTATGGTATTTACATATTTACTATCCTAATGTATTTTATTTAAATACATTTCCCTAAAAAATCCCCCTTTTAATAAATTCATATTTATTAAAATCCCTCCATAAGGCTAAAATTCCTCTAAATTTGATTTAAATAAAAATACTTTATTTAAACCCACTTTATTCCCTCCAAATCCCACCTCTTGCTAATAATCCCCTAACCTTGATTAAAAGGTAATTTGTCTCTAATCATGTGCATAATCCCCTTTGACTTTTCCAACCTAACCCTCAACCTTAGCCACTCATCTCCCTTCCACCTCTTAATCTCAACCATCAATTTCCTTTTCAATTTTATAAAAGAGGCCTTCCTCTCTTGCATTCCATCACTCACTCATATTTTTCTATTGTTATTATTCTATAATTGCTTTAGAGTTCCCATTACTAGTTTCTTTGTTTTGAAGCTTAAATCACATAGATATTACATGCTAGGATCATTTGGTAAATCAATCATAGTTTCTTTCTTGTTTTTCATTCATAGTAGCTTCATCATTTTCAAAAGTTTGAGACTAGTTTGCTTCAGACTAGTTCTTGAATGCTTCTCTCATCCATCCTTGTTGCATTCTTAAATCAAAATCTTAAGCATTTTCACTTGGGGAAGTCTTGGTATTGTGTTTGAGAGAGCACATTCACACCTCTATAAGAGAGAAAATAAAACAAGCCTCTTGGGTGCACCTTGTTTTAGCTCTATCTGATGATATGAGGATATTTTTGTGTTTTCATGCTTGTTTGTATCTCATTTGAAATTTGGATGCTAACCCTCTAATGATTTCATGTTTTTGTGAGTGATTGTAGGCTGATATTTTCCTTGTATACACATTAATTTCTGAGATGCAAACAAAGTTAGTTGAATGGGAAAAGGAGAAAAATAAATGGGCTAATGTGATGAATGAGATGTATGAAATTGAAAAATATGGAGTAGCTAAATTTCTCGCTGAAAATCTCATCCCAGGTCTGGATGATGACGTTCTGTATGTATCAATTAAAAACATTGATTGGCAGAACTCAGTTATCAAGTCAGGGCATGAAGGATCTAACCACCTGTTGAATGAATTGAAAGGATTGATATATACCATGCAGAAAGATTTGAAGTGTCTAAAAATCACTCTAATGGGGGAAGGCAGCCAAACCATTAAAGGAGCAAAGGAAGTGACCCAAGAGTTTGAACAGGAAATCACAATGATAAGAGATAATAAATATCTGACCACTGAGGATTTCACATTAATGGATAACATTGAGGCCATGTAAGTGGTCTGCATCGATCACTTGGAGTCCCATAAGTAGAAAATTGTCCAAGTGAAAAAAGACAAGAAGGTGTTGAAGCCGAGGATCATACATATCACCCTGCGACATCACTCCACTATCATCAGTATTTCAAGCGCGCACAAGGAGTGGATAAATTCTCGGGCCGCTGATGTTTCTCTGGACTAGTCTATGGACTCCAAATCTTCTGCCACTTTGTGATCGTGCTCCACTGATCTCATATTCCCTTCAAGTGTTATGCCTATATTTTGTTTTTATCATGCTTTTAGTTCAAAAACTATCTCATGCCAAAACTCTAGGAGAGTTTCTAGGCTTTAATTGTTATGTTTTAAAACTGGAGGCTATATATAGCCCACAAAAACTTGGAAATGGTCGATAAAATTTTTTGGAGTAGAATAGAATTAATTCATGCTTGTTTATTTTTAGTAGTTAAGATATTTGGGAGATACTTCTAAAGATGTTTTTTTGAATCAATGAATGAAATTTTTTTGGTTCCTATGAATCTGTGTGTTTATGGAAGTGAATTAATCTCTATTAGGATATCTTTGGTTGATCAGAATATTTTCTGTAGGTAAATCTATTCTTAAATCTTATTTTTTCAATTATATCTAGTTTTACATTTTCAAATGTGTGGAGAAATCAAAGTCTGTGAGCTTCGTTGAACTTATATATGATTTCTTTTATGTTGGTAATCACAACATGTTTATGTGTGAGTTACTGTTAATGCCTTATTTACTTTATGTTCAAAAGTATGTCTCTGTGAATGGAGTTTGATTGTTTGAATATTCATTGAAAATCTAATTGGGAGTTGTACCGTAATTCAGAGGGTCAAGAATTACACGCATTTGATCCAACTGTTAGAAAAGGTTCATTTATTTTAAAAGGGCTATGGAGTAAGAAATTAGTGATATGATATAAAGAAAAAATCCATTTACTAACAAATTTTTGGCGACTTCGCTGGGGAGTCAGATACAAAGTGATCTAGTGTTAAATTATTTTGTTTGATGAATGATCATGGTATTTCCTGCTATAGTTTTTCCTAATCAAGAAGAAGTACCCCCAGTCGTACAACCTAATTTAAACTTCCAAGATACTCAAAAAGGACATTATTTCTGATCTAAATACCTTAGCTTGGAAATCAAGAAGCGGTAATGAGAAATATCAACAAGTTCTTTTGGTCTTAGAAGAAGAGGAAGATATTGGTGAATGGTTAAGAGGTCTTCCTATCACCCAAGAAGCTGTGATAGAAGATAGAGCGACTCAGAGACCATTAAAAAAATTATACTAGATTCCCGACCCTATACTAGATCCCATAAAAGGGAGGGCATTTTTGATACCTTTTTCCAGGAACTGCAAAATATCCAATTCCCTACCATCCATACACCTAAGAGAAAAGATAAAAATAGACCTCCCTCTCTGCCTAAAGTACCTTTCGATGCATCTCCTTCTTCTCACACTTGGAAAACTTTAACCTTGTCCATAATCCAAGCGTCACCCCTTGTAGCAATTTATCCAACTACAGTCGTGGCACAACCTTGGGGAGCGGCAGTAGGACCTCTGAATCTAGAGAGAAATCATAATCTTCCTAAAGGAGCAAGAGAGGTCTTGCCAAAATTCTATGGAGATAGGAAAATTGCAGCTGAGGATCACCTCAATGCTTTTAATGCAGCTTGTGGCATTCTGGTGGTCCAACATGAGGATGTTGCAGTGATACTTTTTGTACAAGCCCTTAGTGATTCAATCACGGATTGGTTCTATAATCCGCCCAATGACCATATTACCTATTGGGATTCTATGAAGACCACCTTTGAATCATGTTTCAAAAGTGTATCAGATGAACACTCCCTTCTTGCACAATTGACTCAATTAAAGAAAGAAATACATGAGCCGATGGGGGATTTCATAGAAAAAATCAATAAAATCATCCATAAAATTCCCCAAGGAAAAAGACCAACCCTGGAAAATAGGAAAGATTTTTTTTTCAGAATTCTATGCCTCCTCATATTGGTTTTCATTCGAGGAGGGCAAGAGTTGCCGATTTACAAACTGCTCAAGACATGGCCATCGAGTTAGAAGATGACTTGATAATAACAAGAAAGTGGAGAAAAGATGTGCAAGTACCAAATGCACAAAGTGCTTATTCCTCTGAACCCCTGTTACAAAGATTGATAAACAACGTGATTACTATCAAAAGGTAGTCACCTAAAGGGAGTGCTAATCCTTCATTATATAGAGACATTCCCAGAGGAATTATTGACCAAGTTGGTCATAGTCACATAACACCAACACACCTTTCATCTGATCAGAGAGAACTTGAAGCCCCTCCTAGAAGAGCCAATATGTGCACTTTTCACCTCACTGATGATCATGACAATACTACTTGTCCTTAAATGATCCGGTCAATGCATTTGCATATCAATAAAGAATTGGTTGAAGAATCACCTAGAGATGTAGAAAGTCCCCAGTTACCTGGCGGCTCCACAAACTATTATATGTAATATGAATCCAACTCTGAGCGAGGTAATATTATGGTAACTCTTGAGGACCCCCATGTACGGTGTTAACAAGAGGCCATCATAATTCTCAGGCCAATGATTCCTCATCAACTTCACAACGTTGGGACAAAGGTAAGGACCCTTCTCTAAAATTCCTTTCTTTAAAAATTAGAGTTCTAAAGAGGATGAATTATTGAAAAAGTATGATTTTAATTCTTCTTTTGATGTCATTGATTTTTGCAAAAATTCCAAAATCCAAGTCTATCCTGTAGAATTACTCAGGATAAATCTAAAAGAATTGGAAAGACTAGTCAATTATGTTAAGTCAAAACAATCCTCCTTAGATCCTGTGGCTAATGAAACTACCCACGCTGTCCTATCAAAACAAACCCAAACTACCCTAGTTACTCAATCTGACAAAAGTGTAAATCCTTCTCTAGGGCTAAAATCATAACCCTTTTATTTGTCCATGTTTATACATGGGTTCAAGTTAAATAATTGTGTCATAGACTCTAGAGCATCTGGCAACATAATGCCAGCTTATGTTGCAAAGGCCTTAGATCTCCCCCTGACCATGACTTTTGGAAAATGTTACGCCATGGATTTGACACAAGTCCACTTATAGGCCCGAGCAAGGACACCTAGATGGATTTAACAACACACCCCAATAAGAAACTCAAATTAACCATCCTAGTTGTTGACATCCCTTCCAACTATGGGATGCTATAGAGTAGAACATTTTGTAGAGACCTTGGAGGGGATATCAAGTTAGGTTGGTCTCAAGATACAATCCCCATGAGAAATAAAAGAATTGTCTTGCAGCTAGAAGGAAAATTAAATTACACTATGTTTCCATCTGAGGATCCCAAATGTCAAATTCTTTATTAGGAGTGTGAATTTGGAAACTGCATGTTCTCTCTAGGAGAAAATGCTGATAAGGCAATAAGAGAAGAAATCAATGATTTTTGGTTCTTATAATTTGATGGAAGTTGTACCTCAGATGACTCTAGAGTAGGAGTTGTGTTGATATCTCTGGAAGGAGATATGTTTCCTCATGCACCACTACTAAATATGAAGCGCTTCTTCTAGGTATTGAGGAAGGTAAGAAAATGGGGATAAGAATGCTTAAGGCTAAATGTGATGAAGAGTTAGTGGTAAGACAAGTGAGGGGAAAGTACTCAACAAAAAATGAAAGGATAAAACATTACAAGAACCATTTTTGGGATGAAATTGAAGAATTTGAGGCCTTCTTTATAGAGGCGATCCCTATGGATCTAAATACCAGGGTAGAATCTTTGGCAGTCTCAGTGTCTCTATTATTACCCCATTGAGACTTCAAATAAAGTTCTTGCAAAATTGAAATGGTTTATAGACCTAGGGTATCAGATAATGTTGAATACTGGAAAGTTTTCCAAGATGACAAAAAAATAGATAGATTTATGCAGATGGTTGAAGCCTCTAACAAAACTTTCTTTGAAGGGTCTCAGTCAACCTGTGACAAATTTTGTCCTGATCTTGATAAACCTATTGATGAAGGGATTGTCCAACTAAAGAAAAATCATATCCTCAAAGGGTTGGTTTCTCTAGAAAGCTTGTTTGACCAACATGATGCAGTTAAATAGTGACTTATATCCCATGATGATACCAATGGAGGTGATTTTGAAAGGGTAAATATTGGGAGGAAGGGGATCCTAAATACATAAACCTGGGAAAGTGTTGTGCACTTGATGAGAAGAGGAGATTTATCAGTTTATTAAGGGAGTATAAATACACTTTTTCTTGGTCTTACCATGACCTTAAGAATTTCAAAGGAGGGAAATTTCAGCACCATATCCCTCTCAAGCACAGGGCTACACCGTTTAAGAAAAAGATAAGAAATTACAACCCCAAGGTGTCTGGGGAAATTAAAAAAGGAAGTAGAGAAGATGTTGCAAGCCTGAATTATTTACCCCATCCACCATTCTACATGGGTAGAAAACATAGTACCCATAAGGAAAAAGAATGGAGAAATAAGGATTTGTGTTGGTTTCAAAAATTTAAATAAAAGCATCTTGAAAGATAATTACGGTGTACCCGTAATGGATAACATTTTGCAAACCGTGGCTGGCTCGAAAATGATGTCCATGTTGGAAGGGTTTTCTGGCTACAATCAGATCAAGGTGGCCAATGAAGATCAACATAAAATAGCTTTCACCACGCCATGGGGCACGTATGCTTATAATCGTATACCTTTTAGGTTGATCAATGCAGGTGCTACATTTCAGCGGGCCATGGATTCTTCTTTTAGCCATATGATAAACATGGTAATTGTAATCTACCTAGATTATTTAACATTCTTTTCTAAGAGGCGTAAAAACCATTTGAAAGATTTGAGGTCAGTTCTACAAAGATGTAGAGAACACAACATCTTGTTGAACCCTAAAAATTCCATTTTTGGTGTCACCGAAGGGAAGTTGTCAGGGAACATTGTGTCAAAGGAGGGGATCAAGATTGATCTTGAAAGAGTAAAGGTAATTCAACAACTTGGGGTACCTTCAAACTGGATTGGTGTCAAGTCCTTTTTCAGGTAGATCAATTTTCTCAGAAGGTTCATACTCGACTTTGCCAAAACAACCAAGCATGTGGTGAGCCTTCTAAGTGAGAAAAGTCCTTTTAAATAGAGTCTAAAAGACATTGGAGTGTTTAAAGATGTCAAAAGAGCCATAGCATTTGCTCCCACTCTGATAAATTTGGATTATAAAAAAGATTTTATTATCTATTGTTACACCTCAGAAAATACATTATCCAAAATATTATTACAGAAGAATGATCGAGGGGAAGAAGTAACAATTTCTTTTATGAGCACGCCCCTCAAAAAACATGAATTAAACTATCCCATTTTTAAGAAGAAATCTTATGTAGTGGTAAAGGCAGTGAAACACTTTAGGTACTGTATCTTGTATTCTCATTCTACTGTGTATGTACCTAATTATGCTGTCAAATATGTCTTGACTCAACAAGAAATAGGGATGAATAACTGAGTGACCTGGATTTCAAGAATTAAGGAATTTGACTTAGATATTCATCCTACAAAATTGGTAAGTGGACAAGGATTATGAAAATTAATGGCTGAGAAAACACCATAAAATGATATCCCTTTGGCCCTTTTTGTCGACCTGCAGGATTCATGGTTTTTAGATATGACATACTACCTGACGTATGGTGACTGTCTAGCACATTTGAGTCCCAAGGAGAAAAGAAATCTCAGACTTAAGGCCACAAAGTACATCATTGTGGATGACATTCTCTATAAGAAATGGTTGGATGAGGCTTTCCTGAGATGTGTTGATGGAGAGAAACAAGAAAAGTTGCTTAGAAAATTTAATAATGAGGCATGCAGCTATCACTTTTTCTCTTTAGTAACTACTTTCAAGCTTCTCAAAAGTTGCTATTATTGGCCTAGGATGTTCAGAGATGCTTATAAATGGGTTGCAGGTTGTGAAAAATGCAATATTTTTAGCAGCAAGCTACAATTGACAGCACTCCCCCTGAGGCTTGTTATTATTGAAGAGCCTTTTAAGAAATAGGGATTAGACTTTGTCGATCCAATAAATCCCCCATCTAGTGCCGACCATACACATATCCTGACTTTCACAAAATACTTCACTAAATGGGTCAAAGCGATCCTTGTCAAGAAGACTACAACTGAAGTGGTGTGTGAGTTCCTCAAGAATTACATACTGGTCAAGTTTGGAATCCCTTACAAGCTAGTTGCAGATAATGCTACTAATTTTTCTTCTCAAGAGTTAAAACTATTCTTCTATGATCATGGTATTTACTTATCTCATGCATCTGACTATTACCCCCAAGGAAATGGTCAAGTGGAATCAAGCAACAAAATAATGGTAAGGATTATGAGAAAATTGGTAAATGGAAATGCCAGAGATTGGCATAAGAGACTGTTTGAAGCTCTCTGGGATGATCACACTTCTCCTAAAAGGGTGATTGGAATGTCTCCATTTGAGTTAGTGTATGATGTGGAAGCCCAAATTTCATTACCTTAGGAGTTGGCAGCAACAAAATTACAGAAGATCAAGTCTTCTAGAATGCCTTAGAGAAAATAATTATGTACCTTCATAAAATCCAAGAAGGAAGAGAGGAAATGATAGGTCGTATAGAATTGCATCAGGCTTGAGTAAAGAAAATATTTGATCGAAGAGCCAGGCCATGAAATCTGATGGAAGAAGACCAAGTTTTGTTGTGGGATAAAAGAAGGGAACCTAAGGGTGCCCATGGTAAATTTGAATCATTGTGGAAAGGTCCATTTATAATTAGCAAGGTGATGGGAAATAATTCTTTCAAGCTAAAATATCCAGATGACACTACTCTTCCCTTAACCTATAATGGTCAGGACATAAAACTGTATCAAATGTAGACGGGTGCTTCCCATCCCCTATATATATTTTTGTCTTGGTGTTTTTTTTTTCTCTTTTCCCTATTGTTCTCTTTTGGTGTGTTTCTTTCCTGTTTGGTTTTTGTTCTTTGTTTTTCAGTCTTTTTGAGTTGACTCTCTGGTCTGCGAAAGCACAGTAACTAAGTTCATCCTTTGTCCTCAGGATTCCTCATCCCAGTCGAAGCCATTGTTACCACTAATTCTAACTTATTTTTCATCGACCTGTTATTTGCAAGAGTACCCATTAATCATTTTCTTCTCCGACATCAAGGTCTTTTGTCACCATTATCTTTCCTATCTTTTGCTTTTCCTTCCTGTCAGTTGAACTTGAATCGTGAACTTTCTTAGTTCAAAGTTCAAAGTACAATGTTGCCTTGTAGCGTATTTTTGATTTATTTTGTTTTACGTGAAACAAGAAAAATGTGTTTCATAGTTGGTCTTTCCATTAAACTTTGAAACATGAACTTTCTTATTTCAAAGTTCAAGGTTCAACCGGGGTCCTCATCTTGCACCCTGTTTGTGGTATCATTAGCTTTTCTTCTTTACTGATTGCATTGTCTTTTTATAAATACTCTAAGGGGAAGCCGTGTCTTGTTTTCAATTGAAATTTCTTAGTTCAAAGTTCAAAATTCAATGGGTGCTCTCAAGCCTAGAGGAGGAAAAGGTGGTGGTGATGTGATGGAAGTGACAGTTGGCAGGAGAATATGACATCCGTGCATGTTGTTGATATAATCATCACAAGAAGTGACATTTAAATGTCATCTCACTCGTGAGGAAGCACAATAATATATGTCATGATCAAGTAGATCCCTTGTCATAATTTATTAAACCTTTTACCTGACACACTATCAGTGATTGCAAATCTTTCTATAATCTTTTAAAGAATTGGTTAATAAATAGTGGTTCTTAGTTATTCCTTTTGTTACTATAAATATTTTGGTGCAGAAAAAGGTAACAGAGTAGCTGAGGTATCATTTTACTTCTCAAAGCTTAGGTAAGTTGTGTGCATCTAAAGGTTAGTTCCCTTCTCTTGGTGCTCTTGTTCAAAGTTGAAGTTGTTTGTGAATTTGAGATTAAAAAGGTCGTAGAACTTCGGTAATTCTCTGTTCTCTTTTCTTTATATTGTTTCCTGAGTACATCATGAAACCTATACTCCCAAGTTTTAGGTGTATCTCTTGTTTAATTAGCTCATTTCTAGAGTGCGACGATATAACTATCAAGTCAGGGGCATTAGAGGAAATTAGGAACAAGATAAAAAACCCTGTCACGGGTTCTCCGATAGAAAAGATAGTACAAAGTGGGTTAGTAGAGGCTGGCGCATTTCCAATGGTGACTCCGCGCCCAAAATTGGTAGTAGAATGTGCTAAGTTCTATAGTAGGGAGGATAAGTGTATACAAAAGATAGATGGAATCCCATTGGTTTTCATACCCAGAGATATCATTTTGATTGCAACGGGCATTCCAGCGAAAGATCCCTATGAGGGTTGGACTACTGCCTCCTCTCATACTATATTTTCTGAAAAAAGGAAAGTGTATAGGAATGAAATCTCTCAAAATTAGTTATTGAAGCCATATAAGGGAGGTGTTATGCCCTGCATACTCATCCCTACATTTTGTGAAAAAAATGTTGGGTCCCCCTTTTCACTTTTGCTTTTTCCTTGGCTTATTTTTGTTTCCTTTTGTTCCCCTCTGAGATTTGCTTCTGCGAGGGTCATTCTCTTTTGCTCTTTTTCTTCTTTCCTTTGGGACCCGGTCCCAGAGTGTGTTTGTCTTTGGAGTCAGCCAGATCCTGGACTCTGAGATTCTCTACCATCATGTCTTCTTTGCTACAGGATATGGTTACATGGAATCCTCAGGCCTGGAGTCTGGAGGTGTAATGCCCCGCCAGGGAACCTAGGAGAACTTAAGCTAAACATGACACTAAGTTCACAGAATAATTTTTTTTTTAATGTTTACAAACAATATTAATAACAATACGGAAGCAACACAATGAAGTACATGACGTACATGAAATACAACTCATACATGATTAACATTCCTCGAGGGTTCCTTGACATAGAATTACTTAAACAAACTAATCTACGATTACAATAAAAAAGTACTGACATAAAGGTTACATAATCTGAAACCAATAACATACATCTCATAATAAAGATTACATATAAAACTGATACCATAAGGTACACTACCTAATCAACATCCACTGCACAAGTCGCAGGGTATGTAACAATACAATGCATCCACCAAAGGATGATAACCAATATAAACATATGGTAAAAATATACAACTCAAGTAATTGAGCAAGTCTCCAAAAGATCATGAAGATGAAACTACAACAAGGAACATCCAAGCATGATGAAGAATCCGTCGAAATCTCAATGGTAATAAGAATCACTACCACCCGACCATATGGAACCAAAGGTCCACTCCCACCGTGCTGAGGAGATAGTAACAGGCCCATCACACGGGGTATACAACAAGAATACAAACAAGGTATACATGACCTCATACTTCAATGCAAAGGAAGATCCTAGAAGCAATCTAAACCAAAGCGAAGCATACAAAACAACACCAAATACAACTGACACACGTAGGATAACCTAAGCTGTATATAGGGAAGTGTCATCACATAAGTCCAACCTTGAAGGTAACACTAGTAGTACCTCTTGACTCTGGCCTCTAGGTGACACTATGTGGCTCGGTGATCCTTTCGTGAAGATAAGGATCCCAACTCCCATCCTATCGTGCGACAACACCTAAGGCATGGGTAGAGACTCAGACATCTTATTAATTCATTTTAAACCCCTTTAATGTATTACATTTTCACTTATTAAGTAACTTGCCAATGGGTTTACCTAGTAACCGCTTACAGTCCTGAACCCCCATTGCAAGTCACTTCCCCACTATACACTTAGTTAACCCACCTAGGCTCAAGATCAATACATGAAGATATACATAACCACAAATCACATCCTGCCCATTCAGGAGCACATAGGTTCTCAATAACCACAAACACATCC
>MU226447.1:2667467-2705032 GCA_018584345.1 Thuja plicata
TTAAATATAGGCATTTAATTGATATTTAATTATTAAATAGCCATATATTTTATATATCAATATTTTAACCTTATTACAGGTGCAATAATTAACATTAATATTTTTCATAAATATTAATTAAATAATTTAAGTTAAAAGCATCTTTAAATCACTTGGAACCCATCCAAACAGATAAACAACTCAAACAGACACCCAAGCACACACAAACAGGCTCACGAATCCACGACACTGGACGGATTCAAACACTAGGGTAGTCAATCAGATTCTTGCCCAATTCTAGGACAAAGTAAAGGTTTAGGGTATGGATTTGGACCTGAATATTATCTCCCTTCTCTTACCATTGAGATACTGCGATAGGGCACGCTCACTCCTGCCAATTCAAGGAAGACGTAGCCCGGTACTTGCAAACCTGTCATCACAAAGACGAGCATATATTCATGCAATATAACAAACAATGGTTGAGACTAGTTTATCATGTGGATCTCACCGAAGTAAGTAACTATGACTCTGTCCCATACCATACCTAACACAATAGACAGAAATGCAAATCATACAAATCATCCATGTGCATATAAATATTGGGTCAATATTGTCAGAAAACCATAATCAAAATGATATCCTAACATAGTCATAACCACTATGAAATAATCATACATCATATGCAAATAGGTTATATAATATAACTAATCATGGATCAATAGCATAATAAAAAGTAAAGCATGATTATCCTTGAAATCACCTGAAAAGCCAACACACACATACTATGGTCTAAAAGATATCAGAAACTAACATAGACAAACAGACAAAGGGGTAGGTATTACAGGAGGTTTGCCTTTTCTGGAGTTTGCAGAAGGAAAGAAGGATGTTTTACCCTAGGGGTATAAATAGAATTTACCTACCACTTTCACATTTACCGAGATCAAAACACTCAGAGTAATTAGAGCGATTCAAAGGCGATTAAGGTGATTCAACAACGTTAAGTGCATTTTGCTCTCTGAGATTAACAAGTGAATTAGTAGTCATTCATGGTGGTGTGTTAGTAGTTGTTTAAGGCTTCCTAATTTGTAGAGTGCCTCCCGTGCTCTTCCTCCCATTTTCTCTATGTTTTTTAGGTAGGTCCTTTGGCTCTCTTCCTTCTGGTTTCTTGTTTTCTTGTTTTCTTGCTTTTGTCTCACTTTTTTTTGTTGTTCTTTTTTTTGTTTTTCATTTCTGGTTTTGATCTTGTGGTCACCTCTTGTTTTGAGATGGCTCTGCCAGAGGGTTGTCCACCCTCTATGTAGTTGTAAGATAGTGTAAATATTTCTGTATATACTTATAAATTGCGTGTAGATAGTTGTATATAGGTTGGTTTAGGGTCATTTTGTTTCAGCCTGCAAAGTTTGCTTCGACCCTCTGTAAATTTGTATATAAGTGTATATTTGATGTATATCCTTCTAGTCCTGTGATGAGCTCACCACACTATCTCATGTTTAATCAAATTGTGGGGTTTGTCAGAGAGGTATTTGCCATGGTTTGAACTTGGTACCTCATATGTTTGGGCCATGGCTGCTTTCTCTTTCCTCTGTCATGTTGTCTTAATGATGGGATTAATCTCCCACAAATGGGCATTGAAATAATGTCCCATCTAGAATTCATTTCCCCCATGTTAGCCCACTTGTCACCATTAAGAGCCTTTACACCATCCTTTGCGTAGCCACGTGATGACCCATGTCAGCCGAGTATGGCTTGCTGCCAGTCATGTCAACAATGACTAGTTTCTCCAGACTCCGGGTGCTGAGGATCCCCTAGGTCTTTTTTCCATTTTTGTCACCTAAAATAATATCCCAAACCTTCGGGCGTTGGTCATAATCCAATTCTTGTTATCTTTGATATTCTGGGATTTTGATGCATACTAATACTTTTTGAACATGTGCAAAATGGTGGTGAATTCTGGAGATTTCCTAGAAAGTTGTATTTTATCATATAATTGTATTGACGGTTCTACGGTCTTGCAGGTTGCATATAATCTGATCAAAATGTCTAAAGTGATAACTCCTCCTGATAGTCTGAAGCTTCCAAGTACCTCCACCCAGGTGGCCATGAAAACTAAGGCCGAGAAGATGCTGGCCAAATTACCATTAACCTCTAAATACCCAAGGGAGGGTACTCTTGTGGGGTCCAAGGTGGACTCCAAGCTGTAGGAAATAATAGATACAGAGCTTGAACTATGGGCTGAAATGCATGGCTTGGTCCAAGCCATATACCAACAAAGGACTGCCGAAGATAATATGGTGAAATACATGGCCGCCTCTAGAATTATCAAAGATGCAAGTTTTCCCTACTCGGTATAAGCACCAGAGTTGATACTCCAACTGGTGATGCTCTACAATGCCCCCACCTGGGTTGTTTTTCTCACTGATCCCCGACCACTACACTACCCGGCGCCCATCGTCAATTTGGATGCGACCACTTTTGCTTTGGGGCAGGGGATCCCCCAATTCAAGGGAGCCATTGTTCTCTCCCAGTCTGCATCACTCAAGGATTTTGAGGAAGCATCCCTCCTCTCCCAGCAACATCTCAACACTCACTGGTTAAAGTCCCTAAGGAGGGACTATAATAAGATGAAGCTGGAGATTTTCCACGGGGATTTTAAAGAATGTATTCAAGTAGGAATTATATTTCTGTGTAGGCTCTTTGGAGAGCCCCATTGCTGAGACTTTTCAACATGGATGTATTACTTTCTCTATTGCATCACCACCCATAGCCAAACCTTCAACTCGGTAGCCATCATCACCAACCATGTAGATGCCCAGCTAAAGAGCGTCCTCCAAAATTCTAAATTCTACATGACATCTTATGTATTGTGGGCATTGGCCAACCAAAGACCTGCCTTTCAGGATTTACAGATAGTGGGAATTCTCGGGAATGGGCTCGACTAGTTGGTACCATGGGAATATTATCTCCAGGTCAAGTGGGAACCTAGCTTCCCTAATTTTTTCTGGGTAAACGATGTGTTTGTTTATCACAACATTTTGACACTTACTCAGGACACTGGGTACTGGTTTTTGCAAGAGGCGTTGAACCTGGTAAGCACTTATGTAAATTATTTCATTGAATTCTAGCAGCATACATACATTCGGGTGACCGACTTCTCTAGGAAATCCTACCTACTCCCTAGATATTACAGGGATAGGATCATTCTTTTGGAGTTTTGCAGGAAGATTCTGGAGCTCCATGTATTCTTTGCCTTGAAAAAGGATGTATCAATCCCATTCCTGATGGTTTGCGGGAACTATTCTTGTAGTCTCATAAGCAATTTTGACCCTGTTAGAAAAATAAGGGAGGCACTACCCCTGGCCTCCGTGCCACATAGAGATGATATTGAAGATTTTTGGGCATATTTCCCGCACAGTTTTGATCTCCAGGCCTGGCAACACTCCCGCATGTCAAAAGGTTTAATGAAATCCCTCAACCTTCAGGGATTTCTGAAAGATTTTACAGACAATGGGCCTTTGGAGGACCCAACATATAAAGAGAAGGGGATCAAAAAATTGGATCTCCCTCCGGTGGATTGGGGCACCCCGGAGAACTTAACAATTAAAGAGGTGTGCCACCCCATTATAGACAATAGTCATAAATACTTTGAGCGGGTGTGTCCAAGGAGCACCTGTAAAGGCCCAATTGTGTGGAGGTCGACTTTGACCTCTAGCACCGCTAGACCAAGCAAAAGTAAGGGGAAGGAGAAAGAAAGTGTCCCGGCCCAAGTTCCTTCCCAAGGTCTACTCCCCATGATGGCACAAATTCATGAACAGATGGAGGCATCGAGGCTAACAAGCCAGAAGATAAGTGCCCAGCTTTCTCGCAGCCTCCTCACAACTCCAGTGGCATCCACTCGCGTGATGGAATCCCTATCGTTGGCAACATTAAGGAGCAGGTAGACATTTTCCAAGGTGGAGTCTGCAAATATTCTGGATGTCGGGGTCCCATTACAAAGAAAGAAGAAGCAGGAGGTAAATCCTACCCCATGCACAAACACGGGCCCCAACATGCCCAGTGTTCCCCCAGTAGAGGTCAGTTCAGATTCCCCTGAACTGGATGATATATCAGAGGTCTCTCCCTCGTACGACAACTTCGATGACATCTTTGGGATGAATGAGCTTATGAACCTACATGGGGAAATAGATCAGGTGGTGGAAGAAATTTCTGCCCACGAAAAGGAGGGGACCCCATCGAAGAAGAAATCCCAGAGAAGGAAGCTTCTATAGAGCACGATGTCTGGGAAGAAGCACAGAAGGAACCTGAGCAAGAGGAAACACTGGTCTAGGAGACAAAGATAGAACCAAGGAAACAAAATGATTAGAAATAAATGACTGGGGAAACTAGACCCACGAGATCAACTGTACCCCCAATCGTCACACTCCAGATGCCTTTGGTTACTCTAGGTGACCAAGTGCCCCAGAATACTTTCAACATGGTGATCTTAGCGGCCCAAATGCTAAACCTTGGCTAGGAACCTCTGCCACCTCAAGAGGATGTTTCAACAGAGAAAGACATCCCGACGGATGACGCCAAGGAAGAACAACAACAACAAGATGAGGGGAGAATCCCCAAAGATATAAATATCGATTCACTAGATGCTGAGAAAGATAGGGAAATCCCCGATGATATAGGTGATGATGAATTTAGTAGAGATGAGGTCCCAGACATCACAGATAAGGACACCAATAGGGAAGAAGACACCGAGGCCTCTGGAGAACAAGAATGGGAACATGAACAGGAACAGGAACAAGAAAATGAGAAAGAGCCTGATGAAATTACAAATACCAAGAATGCACTGCCAGACTCCAAAGGGAGTCCCAATACTCAGGCCTTGGCAGAAAAACCACCCCAGCCACTATAATGGATGGTGAATCTAGAAAGAGAAAGCCCCCAACAATAGCAATAGGTGTTCCACTCTCCTTGGCCGAGATGATGGCCCTGAACACAGAGGCCAAGAAGCCTAAAAAGGCCCGAACAATCCATACCCTCCGGACCGGTCTGGGAGGAAGCACAGTTGCAACAATTGCAACACCTCCTCCAGATATAGATAAAATGATGATAAGGGCCAAAGATTACATAATCATAGAGGTGCCTCTAGGGAGGAGGGACAAGAAGGGTGAGTTAGACTTGCTGAGAGAGGCAACTGAGGTGGTAGAAGCCCATTATGACAAATAGTCACAAAAGTTGAAGGAGGAAAGAGATAAAAATGAGAATCTCCTCAGACTTCTAACAGAGCCCACACAACCCCTGGTTGAGATCCATCCGGAAGCTTCCACCTCTGGATCACCACTTTTGAAGGGTGACATGGATGCTCTTAGGGCCATGAAGAAGAAGGCATAGGCTGTGGACAGGTGGATTGCCGAGAAAATAAGGGCCGTAAGGCAATTTTTAATTATATCACTCCCAAACCTTTATGTGGCCAAAAATGTCTCCAGCCAAGTAACCAATGCCATTGTTATATGGGAAGGAAACTTGGAGAAATATGAGGGGTGGAAGACTGGGTTAGATGAATTCATCAACTCCAGAGAAGAGGCCGTCACAGAGATGGGAATTTTGGGAGAGGAATCATTCAAGTTCCTATGGGCCTAGTACTCCAGACTTGGCCTCAAAATTGAGGTGTGCAAGCAACTAGTCATGACCCTAAGGGAGAAAGTCATGGCAGATCGGTATCCATTAGACCTATTCAAAGCATTCATTGTAAGGGTGTCACAAGTTGACCCCTTCACCACTAGAACATGCACCCTAGAGGACTACATCCTCAGTAAATATGATGAGCTGATGGAGTCCCTGTATCAGTTTGCCAGGTACTTTGACAGAGGGAAGCTATCAAGAATATCTAAGATGATGCTCCGGGCTCATGACTCCGTAAAATTAGTAGAAGAATTCTAGAATGGGGCCGGAGAGGTTGAAGAGAAGTTTGAGGTTGTCCGCGGCCGGTGGAATAGCATTAAGGACATAGATGAAGATGGCATCAAATTTTTTTTGGAAGCATTAAAGAACAAAAAAGGGCAGTAAGGTTCTCTGAATTCTGGGGATTATCAACAATAGGGTGTATTTTGAGCATTCATTATTCTTTGAGCGTAGGCTCCCAGATTCTAGAATTTTGGATCCAACAATTTTGTATTCTTTCAGTGACTCGTGTCTGGGTTCCTCGGAGATGACCGGTCACTATCCAACAGTTAATAATAGGGTCAAAAAGTGGGTGATCCCGATAGGGTATATCACATAGAAAGATAGTTCTGATAGATGGTCTTCTCAAGGTGCCTCTCCAACATTAATTACCTGGCGCATCGAAGACAGTGAGCCGCATATTGCATTGATGAGGCATGTAGCCTTGAAATCTGAAGAGATTAGATTTCTTCTCTTCTTCCTCCGACACCCTTCTCGATGTTGATTCTTCCATACTTCTCTTCTTGTCTTATTCTTCTGACATGTCAGACCTTGGTCTTCTTCAAGGTGATTGTAAATGTGGTGCAGGTAGTACCAGCCACCAAATACTATATTTTTTTGTTTAAGTGTAAAGTTAGATTAAATTTACTTTAGGGAAAGTATGTGTATAAATAACAAGTCTGACCTCATTTGAAGGGTCAGCAAAATTGATGATTTTGCAGTCCATAGTAATAGCATTTCAATATTTTTATTTCTTTTAGTTGCAGAGCTCAATGGTCAATAGTTCTTAGTAGTTATCAGTAGCTAGATACTCTCTTGGAGCCATTGATGTACACACCAGTGATGCTGGAAAACTATTAATGAAGGAAGGATTCTCGCAATGATTTGTTGGTGTCTTGATCTCTAAGTTAACACTCTTTTATGTTGTATGTTTTTTATGTCCTTTGCTCTAATGTTTAAGTAGATTAATGACCTCTTTCCCCTTGCTATTGAACATGTATACACTCTATTGAACATGTTAACACTATAAGTAGAATGAATACACTCTAACCCTGGCATATCTTTTGAAGTTTTTTTGATAATCCAAATGCTTGTAGGAAACCCTGAATTACCACAATCCTCAGAGAAGATGAGAAAAAAACTAGCTATCCACCCTGAAAAAAATAGTCACACAATGAACTTAGCTCCCGCAATGTTGAGACCTGACACTCAGGTGCTTGAAGGCCCGAAGAATTTATTCCCCAGACTACCTTTATAGGCAAAGTTGGCCGGTACCCCGGTACCCGGTGACAACTTACATCTGTTGATGAGACTGGTCACAAAGTCCCAACAAAAAACAATGGTGCTAGAAGGAGGGCATGAGCTCGTCCCCTTCAAAGGATTTAGACTTTACACTACCTGAGGGTTCCCCAAGCCGTATTTTTAGGAATCAGACCTTTAGCGGGATTGGATCATTTTCACCTACATGATTTGAAAGAGTCTTTAGATCAACCCCCAATCCCAGAAGGTTTGTTGAACTCGAGCCTTCAGATCGAAAGAAGAGGACCCCGTAAACCAAGTAGCCAGCCAACCTTGTTTGGGGATCTACTACATCTTAGAATACCCAAGTCTCCTAGAAAATCCTGTGAACCAGCGCTCAACCTAGCCAAAATCAAATACCCCCAATGGCTACATACTTTGGTAACAATGGGTCCCACATGGGATAGTTTCCTGGTGCTACGAATGATCTTCCTCTGCATTCAAAGAAGATTTGCCCCAGATATGAGCATTTAGGCTCAAGAACTGAAGAAGAGAATCTTTAGGCATACAAAGATTCCATGAACTGACACCAGATCCAACATCAAGATGTTGTGACCCAAATGTTCCCTCTGTCCTTGGGATAGAATGAGTTAAACTAGTACCTCAACTTGCCGGCCAACTCCATAAACAGTTGGTAGGATATGGAAGATGCCTTCCTGGTGGCCTTCTGCATACACGTGGACCCATCATGGTCCCACAGCTAGTTTATCTCCATCAAGAAGGAACTGAATGAACCCCTTGCAACATTTAACCATCGGATCCAGTGAGCCTTGAAGTGGTGCATGGGCCCCTTCATCCCATCCATATACGTGACCATCCATACCTACCTTAATTCCATGGACCCTTTTGTTGCCACTCTCCTATGGAGAACCAGCGCCCCTAATGACTGAGATACTCTAGAAAAGGATTACAACCTGGCCCTGCAGTTGTCCTGCAGTTTGAACAAAGCTCCCGGTGGGATTGGGCAGAGAACACCTTTCAACATGATACCTAACAAAACTTCTTATGCTGGGGGATACACCCCTAATCAGGCAATGGGTGCCCCAATGATGGCCATGAACCCACCATCACCGATAGACCAACAAGCTCGGTATGTTTACCCATCACAAAATCAGAAAATACTGGTTCTGGATTTCATTCCCAGGAACCAGCCATAGAAAATGCAACAACCACTGACACAACCCTTAGGTGTACCTTTCTTCTAGTCGCCCATGGCTGGAGGGTTTCCACCCTCAACTTGAGGAGCTGCTACCACTTTCCCTAGGAACAAACCACAACAACCATCACACTGTGATGCAAATACCCAACTATTTGTTGAGGTTGAATCCCTCCGATGATTGGTGTCCTCCCTGACTATGGACATGGGACAGTTGAAGGTGGGGCCTTTCGCGCCCCACAACCCCAATTCCCAAAGAGGGAATATATTCTCTAGACAAAGAAATAACAATTACGGAGGTAAAAACTACAACAACAGGCCTCGGCCCAACCAACAATAATGGAACAACAATGCAAACACTAGAGGTCCTCCTTTGAACCAAAAAACCACTTAGGGTGGTGCTGGACCTACTCATTTCACACCAATCATAGAAATCTAGCCCCTGACTAACTAGTGTAGATTGCATGACATCGACTCTCATTCTGAGGTGAACTGTGCCACACTAGAGAAGGTCATCATGATCTCCCAGTTGGACAGTAAAAAACCTATCGATCCTACTCCCTCAAAAACATTAGCGCAAAAGCCTACTCATATGCCTTCACCTATGAGACTGTCTTCTTTGTGACAGACAAAGAAGACAAAGAAGAGCCCAAATTATAGGGGTTCTTTGATGAATCTATCATGGCCTTTGAGGCCAATGCCTTCACCAACCTATGGAATCCCTACAATAATCAGAGTCAGGCTGGTAAAGGACTAGTTTACACACCTACACCTCCCTAGGAAAATACGACTAATCGCTCCTTCCCACCAAAAGGGTCTGGCTGTAACCAAACTAAGGATCCAGTCGAGGGAAACTAACAATACTCGGGGTGGAGGTTTGACATCACTAAGGCATTGGAAAGAACCACCGCCTCCATGACCTTGATGGAGGTTTTACTAAATTATCTTGAGCAGAAGAAGTCCCTTCTGAAGCTCTTGGGAAACCCGGAAGCTGTCAGTTGCCCACCAAAGACTGTCACTTTTGATGAAGCCAATGTGGATGTCTTCCGGGGAAACACAGAAGATCCTCCCTTTCTACTAGGTCTGAACATACAAGGGAAGAACCTACACAACTACTTGGTAGACTCTAGAGCTTCGGGCAACGTCATGCCCTTATCTATATGCTAGAAGCTCAAAATATTTCCCACTCCATCGAAAGGCGCAGTAGTCCAGCTGGAATAAACCTCTTTAAAAATGGTAGGTGAGCTAAAGAAAATTCAGTTTTAGCTCATTCAAGACCCCCATATATCAATAATAATAGACGTCTAGGTAGTAGACATCCCCAAAACTTATGGGATGATGTTAAGCCAGAATTGGTCTAAGGCCCTTAATGCGTATTTCTCCACCGACTTCTCCCACTTATGGCTCCCTTGAGAAGGGAAGCCTAACCAAATATGGGTAGAAAGTGAACCCAGGATGAAGCAGGTCCTCACCAAAGTTGGGAGGGTAAATGAAGTCCTTTTCTCTGAGACTTCCCCCGAGGTGTACCGACCCCTCAAGACCCTCACATTTGATTTCACCCCAGGGAGGATCCCATAGTTTCTCAGAGAACTCAGGACCTAAACGAAAAATTGAGGGGTGAGGTTAACTCACAAGATATCGCAGTAACTCCTACTACACTCTTTCCTAGCACTTGGTGCCGGGTGCATTATCAAAAACATTATGAATTAGAGTGTTAGCCTTACATTGCCGCTACTACCTACCACATCAATGCCCTCTAGGAGAAAGAGCACAAAGCAGATTTGTCTGGACCTAGCAATCATTCTGGTGATATACCCAAGGTGTCACCTTTCTAGGAATCCCAACCATAGGCTTCTCTAGAGGTAAACCCCACCCACGCGCCATCAGAGCTGAAGGAAAGTCCTCCCAACCCTCCCAAAACCAATCCAAATGCCACTTAACCTTCCTAGCCCTGGAAAAAAAACAATGACTTGTGGACCCTGAAGTTTGATGGTCCCAGTCCAAACAAGGTTGTGGGGCTAGAGTGGAATTGATCATCCCATAGGGAAAATCCTTCCTTGCTTCTTACAAGCTACAGTTTGACTGCACAAATAATGTCACGGAGTATGAGGCCTTGGTCCTTAGACTCCTATTCGCACAAAGAAAAGGGATCACCTACCTCCGGGCGATGGGTGATTCAGAGTTGATCATTAAGCAGGTCTTGAGCCAATACACTTGTCATGATAAAAGGCTGGATGCATACCAAAATTGGGCATGGATCCTTATTGAATATTTTGATGCCTTTGGCATTGAACTCATTCCCCAGAAACACAACTACGTTCCGGATGCCCTTGCCGTATATGCCAGCACTCTTGAGCCAATGGCTGGCTCCCAGCTCCAAAAGTTCTTTGTTCAGATGGTCCTCACCCCATCCATCCTAGATAATATCACACACTTTCAGGTCTTTGAGGATGATCAACATATTCTGGCCTTCATGGCCAATGTTGGTGTTTTCAAAGATCAGATAGTGGAAGAATGAGATCATGACAATACCAGACATGGTGAAGAAGATGATGGGATCATAGAATTTCCAACCAACACCATTCATAAGGGGTTGGTAGTGCTAGAAAACATCTTTGACTCAGACCCCTAGGGCCAAGAAAAGATACCATCCTCCTCAAAGGGAGGAAAGTTTGAAAAGGTTGACATCGGCCAGGCTGGTGAAGAAAAATTTGTGCACATTGGCACCTCCTGCTCCCCGACAAAGAAGGAGAAGATTCTCACGGTTCTCCAAGAATACATTGATGTAATTGTTGGCAAGTTGACACTCAAAGTGTATATGAATTATTTTTTTTGTCATTATGGCAACAAAGTCATATGAAGTTTTGACAGTAAACTTTGAAGAGAAAATTTGACTAAGTACATAAAACAAAACAGTCCAGAGTTATTCAGTTGATCAGAGCACCAACGCACGTGCGTACAATCAAGTCAGACTATGCATATTCATACTTAAGATCTATGATATTTTTTTTTGTTTACCCTATACACACATGGTATGGATTGACAATATAGATAAGTTACAGGTTGATTAAGTTCCACTAACTATTCAGAAAATAGAGTATGGAGTTGACCTCAAAGTTTGAATTAGCGTACAATATTTTGTTTGCAAAGGCTATGCGCCTATTGTAATAAGTTTTTAATTATGTCTTAATAATTCATGTAAAAACACTTAAGCCAATTTGTTTGGAAGCATTGTGTATGTTGTTTTTGGGCCGACTAAGGTCTTGTTTTTAGTCGCATATATTCAGGCATGTATATATACTAGACATGCACTTTTGTATTAAGTGTGTCGATGTAAAAAGGCGCAGAGAAGATATTCAGAAGATCAATATGAGAAAACCAGTATGAAGTAGAAGTCTACAAGATATTAAAGCATCAATGCATAAATGGAACTAATCAGACAACAGTGTCATTACAATAGTTCATTTTTGATATAGTGTATATCAGTTATCAGAAGGTTGTAGCCTTCATCTTATTGAGCAGTGATCTCTGGTAGTGAGCCAACCACCTCTAACCGGGTTTTTGTAAAGAATCCTAACAAGGTCATTGTAAATACTTCTCCTAATAGGGCAAAGGAACTTTAATAGGTTCATTATAATAGTACAATCATTTGCGGGTGCTAATTCCCACTGGGGTTTTCCTCTGATCAAGGTTTCCCTGTAATCATATCTTGTGTTATGAGATATTGTGTTGTGCTTAATTTTTTATCTATTTGATTCAAGTTTAAAGTTGCTGAATTATAATTAATAGACAAACACTAATTCACCCCCCGCCCCTCTTAGTGTTTCTAACAATTGGTATCAGAGCTCTGGTCCTCTGAAAGAAAGTTTAACCACTTGAGGAGATCATGGATTCAACAGAAGCAAAACATCTAAAAAAAATCTTGAAGCAACCCTTGAAGATCTTGACAGATCTGAAAAAGAAAATGAAGAACTAAAACTAAAATTTGATGGCTCCCAAATTCTTATCACAAAATTAAGGAAAGATCTGAAAGATTGCTCTACAAATGATTTGGGAAAAATGGTCAAAGAGCTAAATGAGGAGAACATGTCTTTGAAAGATAAGATTGAAGATATAAATGAACAACTTACAGATAGCCTAACAGCTATTGAAGAAAAGACCAAAGAAAGAAAACAATTAGATGATGAACTTATGCAAGAAAATATGAAGATCTTAGAGTTGGAAAACATCAAGAAAAAGATATAATCTGAATTAACAGAAGCAAAAGATAAGATTGATAAACTACACACAAGTTCTGATCTAATTCAATCACAACTTTATGCATAGAAGCTAAAAGGTGATACTACTAGTGTTGGATACAATGTAGCTCAAATTGAAATCAATTCAATGCAAGAAAGAAAGAAAGTACAAGAGATATCTACAGAAGCAAAGAAAACTGAGAATCTTGCAGAGGCTAAAACAGAACCATCTAAAGATGAACTCAAGCAAGTTAACAAAACTTGTTATGATTGTAACAAGCATGGACACTTGGAAAGAGATTATAAAGAGGTAAGACATTTCAATGGCTATTGTTACTCTTGTAATAAATTTGGTCACAGGGCTATTCATTGCAGAACAAGTCAAAGAAATCAGTCACAACAGAATCAAAGAAATATGAATCAACATAATCAGAGAAATCAACCTCAGAGAAATTATCAGAATATTACATGTCACATATGTAATTATAATGGACACACAACCAAGAAGTGAAACATGATAAACAATATCTATCAAGGACAAATAGACAAGATTGAAAAAGCTAAGATGGAGATTAGCAAGATAAGGATCAGGCAGACCCAACTGAGAAATGCACTTTAGCCCTCCTTAGCTGTTTTGAATAAGAACATCAAACAAATAGATGCAACCATTTCCACATATGATCAAGGACCCTGCATGGATCTGACAAAGATGGAGAAGCTTACATATGCCTTATGCACCCATCTTTAGACACTTGATACACTGAAGGATTTCTGGCAGCAAGAGATCAAGAATCTTTAGATTGCTTATCCAGATGTGTACATGGAGTAAGTACCTAGAGACTTACGATTTTGACACCTTTGTCATTAATGTCAAAGGGGGAGTAATGTATGTATATAAAGAGTATGTTATATAGCCAAAGTTGTGATATTAATCTTTTTATTGTTAAGTCAAAGTTTAAGCAACTTGGCCACATTCCTTTGTTTCCATTAATGACAAAGGGGGAGATTGTTGGCAAGTTGAAACTCAGAGTGTATATGACTTATTTTATGTTGTCATTATGGCAAAAAAGTCATATGAAGTTTTCAGTAAACTTTGAAGAGAAAAATAGACTAAGTACATAAAATAGAACAATACAGAGTTATTCAGTTGATCAGAGCACCAACGCACATGTGTATGATCAAGTCAGACTATGCACGTTCATACTTAAGCTCTATGATATGTTTTTGTGTTTACCCTATACATGCATGGTATAGAATGACAATACAGATAAGTTATAGGAAGATTAAGTGCCACTAACTATTCATAAAATAGAGTATGGAGCCGACCTTAGAGTTTGAATTAGCGTACAATATTTTGTTTTGTAAAGGCTATGCGCCTATTGTAATAAGTTTGTAATTATGTCTTAATCATTCATGTAAACACGCTTAAGCCAATTTGTTTGGAAACGTTGTTTATGTTGTTTTTGGGCTGACTAAGGTCATTTTTTAGTCGCGTCTATTCAGGCATGTATATATACTAGACATGCACTTTTGTATTAAGTGTATCGATGTAAAAAGGTGTAGAGAAGATATTCAGAAGATCAATATGAGAAAACCAGTATTAAGTAGAAGTCTACAAGAGATTAAAGCATCAGCACATAAACGGAACTGATCAGACAACAATGTCATTACATCAGTTTATTTTTGATATAGTGTATATCAGTTATCAGAAGGTTGTAGCCTTCATCTTATTGAGCAGTGAGCTTTGGTAGTGAGCCAACCACCTCTAACAAGGTTTTTGTAAAGACTCCTAACATGGTCATTGTACTTGAATTGTAAAGACTGCTCTAATAGGGAAAATGAACTTTAATAGGTTCATTATACTACTAGAATCATTTGTGGGTGCTAATTACCACAGGGGTTTTCCTTTGATCAAGGTTTCCCTATAATCATATCTTGTGTTATGAGTTATTTTGTTGTGCTTCATTTGTTATCTATTTGATTCAAGTTTAAAGTTGCTGAATTTTAATTAATAGACAAACACTGATTCACCCCCCCTCTCACTATTTCTAATAGTAATTGCATGGGGGTATGAGGATCTAAAGACCTATGACACATCCATCATGAACCATACCATCCCACTGAAACTAGATGCTAAGCCCTTTCGACAAAAGCAAAGACCGGTAAACCCATTGATAGAACCTCTAATTCATCAGGAGGTTCAAAAACTGCTATCAGCCCAGATTATCTTTCCTATTTGGAACACAAATTGGGTTGCCAACCTCGTCCCTATAAGAAAGAAAAGTGATGAGATTTGCCTTTGCGTGGATTTTTGCAATTTGAACAAGAAATCTAAGAAGGATAATCACCCTCTCCCCTCATTGGATGAGGTGTTACAAATCATGAATGGATCCCAAATGATGTCCTTCCTGGATGGGTACTCTGGGTATAACCAAGTCATGGTTAAGTACAAAAGATAGAGACAAAATGACATTCACCATCAAATGGGGAATGTTTGTGTACCTGAGGATTCCCTTTGGCCTTATCAACATAGGGGCCACATTTCAAAAGGATATGGACATTGCATTCAGAGGCCTAGTTAATAGATGTATAATCATCTACATGGATGATTTGACCGTCTTTTCTTGGGACAAGCGTGATCACTTTGCCTACCTCACCCAAGTTTGTGAGAGATGTCGCTGATATGGAATTTACCTCAACCCTAAGAAATACATATTTAGGGTCACTGAAGGAAAGCTGCTCGAACATATCATCTTTGAGAAGGGTATATCCATTGACCCTGAGAGAGTTGAAGCACTGCTGAACCTACAAATGCCTGAAAACAAGAAAGAAATGAGATCTTTCTTCAGAAAGATAAAATTTGTCCGGCGGTTCATCACTGGATTTGCTGAGATAGTAAAACCACTCAATGATATGACGAAGAAAGACATGAAGATTGAGTGGAGTCCAGAAGCAAAGCGGGCATTTGCCCAGATTAAGAAAATGATTATGGAGGCACTAGTCCTAGCTAGTCTAGACTATTCCCTCCCATTCCACATATACTCCTTTGCTTCACCACATTCTTTCACGACAGTCTTGACCCAGAAGGTCAAAGGGGAAGAATGAACAATAAATTTCATAAGCTCCCCTTTTAAGAATGTCGAAGTCTGATATTGACCTTTGGAAAAGCAGGCCTTTCCTCTTGTCTGTGTCGTGAAGAAATTCTGACATTACATTCTCCAGAGAAAAGTGCACACTATCATCCCAGACCAGGTTGTTAAGTCTCTACTCCTAAAGAGTGATCTGGGTGAACGATGGGGGAAATGGATGGCCATCCTCTAAGAATATGATTTAGAAATGCAACCCATGAAGATAGTCTGAGGCTAGGGACTATGTAGAGAGATGGCAGAAGGAACTCCAAAAATAGAATGTCAAACATACACAGTGGATTCCATCACTCAAGATTCATGGTATACCGATATGGTGTACTTAATGTTGAATAAGAAATGCCTGAAGGGGCTTCCCCCAAACAAAAATTGCACCCTGCGACTGAAAAGTGCAAACTTTATGATTAAAAATGGAGCACTTTTTCACAGGAATTATGAGGGAGTGTACCTCTGGTGCATAGACAGGGTTTAGGATCTAAGAAGGGTATATCCATTGACCCTGAGAGAGTTGAAGCACTGCTGAACCTACAAATACCTAGCAACAAGAAAGAAATGAGATCTTTCTTCGGAAAGATAAAATTTGTTTGGAGGTTCATCACTGGATTCGTTGAGATAGTAAAACCACTCAAGGACATGATGAAGAAAGACACGAAGATTGAGTGGAGTTTAGAAGCAAAGCAGGCATTCACCTAGATTAAGCAAATGATTGTGGAGGCACCAGTCTTAGCTAGTCTAGACTATTCCCTCCCATTCCACATATACTCCTTTACTTCACCACATTCTGCCGCGACAGTCTTGACCCAGAAGTTCGAAGGGGAAGAATGACCAATAAATTTCATGAGCTCCCCTTTTAAGAATGCCAAAGTTTGATATTCACCTTTGGAAAAGCATGCCTTTTCTCTCATCTGTGCTATGAAGAAATTCCAACATTACATTCTCCAAAGCAAAGTGCACACTATCATCCCAGACCAGGCTGTTAAGTCTCTGCTCCTGTAGAGTGATCTGGGTGAACGACGGGGGAAATAGATGGCCATCCTCCAAGAATATGATTTAGAAATGCAACCCATGAAGATAGTCTGAGGCTAGGGACTATGTAGAGCGATGACAGAAGGAAATTTGAACATAGAATGTCAAACATACACAGTGGAGTCCATCACTCAAGATTTGTGGTATAGCGATCTGGTGTACTTATTGTTGAATAACAAATGCCTGAAGGGGCTTCCCCCAAACAAAAATTGCACCCTGCGACTGAAAAGTGCACACTTCATGATCAAAGATGGAGTTCTTTTTCACAGGAATTATGAGGGAGTGTACCTTCAGTGCATAGACAGGGTTTAGGTTGCTAAAATGATTGAATAATTTCATGGGTAGTTTGGAATCAGGCATGGCTCAATTGATGCCACTCTCCACTAGATTCTTCAGGCCAGATACTATTGGCCCTGCATCTTTAAGGATGTCTACACTCACATTAAGAGATGCCACACTTGCTAAATGGTGACACATCGTGAGCAGAACCCAACCATGCCTTTGCAGCCAGTCTTTGAGGTCAGACCCTTCACCCAATGGGAATTTGATTTTATTAGGGAAATAAACCCCAACTCATCGGCCAATCACTGATACATTTTGACTACTACCGATTATTGCACCTAGTTGTCTAAAACTATTCCTTGAAAAAATAACACGGCAGATATAGTAATCAAATTCCTGGAAGAAAACATAGTGACCCATTTTAGAATTCCATTCACTATAGTGTGTGACAATGGTCCAACATTTTCTTTGGTGAAATTACTTGAATGGACCTACAAGAGAAAGATCACCCTGAAGTTCTCCAGCAACTATTACCCCTAGGGTAATGGTGGGGCTGAATCTACCAACAAAAAACTCTTGAGGTGATTAAACACTTGTTAGAACAAAACCCTTAGGACTGGCACCAAAAGCTTAGGTTTATCATCTGGGCAGATCATATCAGAATAAAGGTTTCCCTGGGGACATCCCAATTTCACTTGGTTTATGACCATAATCTAGTATTCCCTATCAACTTACAGATCCTGGTACTATGGTTCATGTAGGAATTCAACAACTGGGACAACATTGTGGAGGTTCAGCTTCTGAACCTGGTGCAAATGTAGGAACAAAGAGACACAACCCTTGAACACTTTGCATGTCACCAAGCAATAGTTAAATGATGGTTTGACTGAAGAGCCCAGTTTAAGGCCTTTAAGATTTCAGACCTGGTCCTTCTATGGGACAAGGCCTGGGAAAAGAAGGGAAAGCACACTAAGTTTCAATGGCTCTGGCTCAGACCATATCTGATATCTGAGATCTGCAGGGAAAATACTTATCACCTCAGTACTATGACCGAAGAAGCTATCCCATTGCCCATCAATGGACAGTTCTTCAAGCACTATTTTGAGTAAGGCGGGTGGTAAGTTTTCCCAAATTTGTATTTTATGTAAAGTCTATGCTTGTAAATATCTCTCTCAGTGTTCCTTTGGAATGCCTTGTAAATAGTTGTTGGCCATCCTCTGGGGCCACCCTTTTCTTTGGTTTTGTTCTTTTTCAGTTTTCTTTTGCTTTTTGTTTTTTTGGGTTTTTGGCGTGTTTCCCTCTTCTTGTAGACATGTATGCTTCACATAACATCTAGTCTTTGGAACAGTACCTTATGCATTCTAGTGAATTCATAATCTATTGTTAGCATGGTAGAATTGCTCCACACTCTAGAGTTATTTTGTAAGTATGGTAAAGGGTTATGGGTAATCTTCATCAGATTCATATCTAGAAGTTCGGGCATCAGTTAACAAAAAATTTAAGAGGCAAGTAATCAGACACCTTAAGGGTAGATCGGTTGCACTGGTTGTTGACCAAGTCTAAAAATAATTAAAATATCCCAAGTCTAGAATTTTCTCTCCTATTCAAAAAATTAAAAGTGGATGGCAAGGTGAAAGAATTACTGGCATTAAAATTAGCTAAGCTTAAGGTTCACGGTGAAAGAAGTACTGCCTTCCATCTAGAAAATAAAGAAAAGAAAAGAACTGAAGAGTAGAGAAATCTGGTATCTAGGGGAATGTGCAAGATATGATGGTTTTGGTTTGATGTACTTAGTTCCCCCTCTCTGCTCCTCCTGGAGGTCATTAGCTTGGTTTTCTTTCAAAGCACACACTTCACGACTGAAAAAGAGTGAAAGATTGAATCAATGATGAGTCATATCTTCTCAGACACCTTGCACTTTGTAAGCTGAATGCTCAAGGTAAAGATGAGTTCTGATTTTTTCTAACTAGAGATTATGTAGTTCTTGAATGCGTTAAGGAATTCATCCTAGATAGTCACTATTTGTTATTCCATGCATACCCGTCCCTACATTTTTTGGGAAAAATGTTGGGTCTCCCTTTTCGCTTTTGCCTTTTCCTTGGCTTCTTTTTGTTTCCTTTTGTTCCCCTCTGGGCTTTGCTTCCACGAGGGTCATTCTCTTTTTCTCTTTGTCTTCTTTCCTCCGGGACCCAGTCCCGGAGTGTGTTTTTCTTTGGAGTCGACCGGATTCTGGACTTTGGGATTCTCTGCCATCATGTCTTCTTTGCTGGAGGAAATGGTTACATGGAATCCCCGGGCCCAGAGTCCAGAGGTTTTCCTTTTCTGGAGTTTGCAGAAGGAAAGTGGGATGTTTTACCCTTGGGGTATAAATGGAATTTAGTGTAACTTTCACATTTACCATGATCAAAACACTCAGAGCAATTAGAGCAATTCAAAGGTGATTAAGGTGATTCAACAACATTAAGTGCATTTTTCTCTCTGAGATTAATAAGTGAATTAGCAGTCATTTGGGGTGGTGTGTTAGCATTCATTTAAGGATTCCTAGTTTACAGAGCACCTCCTGTGCTCTTCCTCCCATTTTATCTGTGTTTTTCAGGTAGGTCCTTCGGCTCTCTTCCTTCTGGTTTCTTGTTTTCTAGTTTTCTTGCTTTTGTCTCGCTTGTTTTTGTTGTTCTTTTTTTTTTGTTTTCTGTTTCTGGTTTTACTCTTATGGTCACCTCTCATTTTTAGATGGCTCTGCTAGAGGGTTTTCCGCCCTCTGTGCAGTTGTAAGATAGTGTAAATGTTTCTATATATACCTATAAATTGCGTGTAGATAGCTATATATAGGTTGTTTTAGGGTCGTTTTGTTTTGGCCTGCAAAGTTTTCTTTGGCCCCCTGTAAATTTGTATATTAGTGTATATTTGATGTATATCCTTCTAGTCTTGTGACAAGCTTTCCATGATCTCTCATGTTTAATCAAATTATGGGGTTTGTCAAAGAGGTATTCTCCATGGTTCAAACTCAACACGTCACCTGCTCGGGCCATGGCAACTTTCTCTCTCCTTTGTCATGTTGTCTTAATGGAAAGATTAATCTCCCATGAATGGGCATTCAAACAATGTCCCATTTGGCATTCATTTCCCCCATGTCAGCCCACTTGTCACCATTAAGAACCTTTACATCGTCTATCATGTGGCCATGTGATGACCCATGTTAGCCAAGTACGCCTCACTACCAGTCACGTCGACAATGGCTAGTTTCTCCAGACTCCAGGTGCTGAGGAGCCCCTGGGTCTTCTTTCCATTTTTGTCTCCTAAACTAATATCCCAGACCTTCGGGCATTGGTCATAATCTAATTCTTGTCAACTTTGATATTCCAAGATTTTGATGCATACTAATACTTTTTGAACAGGTGTGAAATTATGGTGAATTCTCCAGAGTTCCTAAAAAGTTGTATTTTATCATATAATATGTATTGATGGTTCTTCGGTCTTGCAGGTTACAGATAATCTGATCAAAATGTCTGAAGTAGTAACTCCTCCTAATAGTCTGGAGCTTCCAAGTACCTCCACTCGGGCGGCCATGAAAAATAAGGCCGAGAAGATGCTAGCCAAATTACCATTAACCTCCAAATACCCATGGGAGGGTGCTCTTGTGGGGTCCAAGGTGGACTCCAAGTTGTAGGAAATAATAGATATAGAGCCCGGACTATGGGCTAAAATGCAGGGCTTGGTCCAAGCCATATACCAAAAGAGGACCACCGGAGATGATATGGCGAAATACATGGCTGCCTCCGAAATTATTAAAGCTGCAAGTTTGCCCTTTTTAGTGCAAGCACCAGAGCTGATACTCCAACTGGAAATGCTCTACAACACCCCCACCTGGGTTGTTTTTCTCACTGATCCCTGACCACTACACTACCTGACACCCATTGTCAATCTGGATACGACCACTTTTGCTTCAGGGCTGGGGATCCCCCAATTTAAGGGAGCCATTGTTATCTCCTAGTTTGCATCACTCAAGGAGTTTAGGGAAGCATCCCTCCTCTCCTGAAAACATCTCAACACTCACTGGTTAAAGTCCGCAAGGAGGGACTATAAGAAGATGAAGCTGGAGATTTCCCGCGGGGATTTTAAAGAATGTATTCAAGTAGGAATTATATTTCGGTGTAGGCTCTTTAGAGATCCCCATGCCCGATAATTTTTAGTATGGATGTATTACTTTCTCTATTGCATCACCACCTACAGCCAGACCTTCAACTGGGCGGCCATCATCGCTAACCATGTAGATTCGTAGCTAAAGAGCATCCTCCAAAATTCCAAATTCTACATGACATCTTATATATTGTGGGCACTGGCACAAGAGAGACCTGCCTTTCAGGGTTTGCAGACAGTGGGCATTCTTGGAAATGGGCTCGACCAGTTGGTACCATGGGAACATTATCCCCAGGTCAAGTGGGAACCTAGCTTCCCTAATTTTGTTGGGTAAATGACATGTTTGTTTACCACAACATTTTGACACTTACTCGGGACACTAGGTACCAGTTGTCGTAGGATGCGATGAACCTGGTAAGCACTTACAAAAACTATTTCATTCAATTCTAGCAACATACATACATTTAGGTGACTGACTTCTCTGGGAAACCATACCTACTCCCCAGATATTACGGGGATAGGATCATTCTTTTGGAGTTCTGCAGGAAGACCTTGGAGCTCCATGCATTCTTTGCCTTGAAAAAGGTCGTATCAATCCCGTTCCCAATGGTTCATGGGAAATATTCTTGTAGTCTCAGAAGTAATTTCTACACTGTTGAAAAAATA
Organism: Thuja plicata; assembly: GCA_018584345.1. Lineage (NCBI taxonomy): Eukaryota > Viridiplantae > Streptophyta > Pinopsida > Cupressales > Cupressaceae > Thuja > Thuja plicata. The sequence goes on from MU226447.1 coordinate 2,689,325, forward strand.
AGGGAGGCGCTACCCTGGGTCTCCACACCACATAGAGATGATATTGAAGATTTCTAGGCAGATTACTAGGATAGTTTTGATCTCCGGGCCTGACAACACTCCCACATGTCAAAAGGTTTAATGAAATCCCTCATCCTTCTAGGCTTTCTGAAAGATTTCACGGACGATGGGCCTCTGGAGGACCCAACATATAAAGAGTAAGGGATCAAAAAATTAGATCTCCCTCTGGTGGATTGGGGCACCCCAGAGAACTTAACAATTGAAGAGGTGTGCCACTCGATTATAGACAATAGTCATAATTACTTTGAGCGGGTGTGTCCAAGGAGCACCTATAAAGGCCCAATTGTGCGGAGGTCTGCTTCAACCTCCAAAGCCATAGGACTGAGCAAAAGAAAGGGGAGGAGAATGAAAGTGTCCCTATCCAAGTGCCTTCCCAAGGTCCTCTCCCCATGATGGCATAGATTCACAAATAGATGGAGGTGTCAAAGCTGACAAGCCAGAAGATAAGTGCCCATATTTCCCGCAGCCTCCTCGTAACTCCAGTAGCATCCACTCGCCTGATGGGATCCCCATCATTGGAAACATTAATGATTAGGTAGACATTCACCAAGGTGGAGTCTACAAATATTTTGGATGTTGGGGCCCCATTACAATGAAAGAAGAAGTAGAAGATAAATCCTACCCCAAGAACAGACACGGGCCCCGACATGCCCAGTGTTCCCCCAGTAGAGGTCAGTTTGGATTCCCCTAAACTAGATGATATATCAGAGGTCTCTCCCTCTCACAATGACTTTGATGACATCTTCAGGATGGATGAGCTTATGAACCTGCGTGGAGAAATAGACAGGCAGTGGAAGAAATTTCCACCTAGGAAAAGGAGGGTACCCCCGCCGAAGAAGAAGTCCTAGAGAAAGAAGCTACCATAGAGCAGGAAGTCTGGGTAGAAGCACAAAAGGAACCTGAGAAAGAGGAAACATAGTCAAGGAGACTGAGACAAAACCAAGGAAAGAAAATGATGAGCAATCGATGACTGGGGAAACTGGACCCACATGATCAACCATACCCCCAATCATAATGCTCCAGATGCCTTTGGTTACTTCAGGTGACCAAGTGCCCTAGAATACATTCGGGGAGGTGATCTAAGTGGCCCAAATGCTAAACCTTGGCCAGACACCTCCGCCACCTCTAGAGGATGTTTCAACAGAGAAGGATGTCCTGAAGGATGATGCCAAGGAAGAACAATAGTAGTAGGATGAGGGGAGAATCCCCGAAGATATAAATATCAACTCACCAGATGCTGAGAAAGATGGGGAAATCCTTGATGATATAGGTGATGATAATGCTGGTAGAGATAAGGTCCTGGACATCATAGAAAAGGACACCAATAGGGTGAAAGACACAAAGGCCTTTGGAAAATGAGAATGGGAATAGGAACATGAACAAGAAAAGGAGAAAGAGCCTGATGAAATTGCAGATACTGGGAATGCACTGCCGGACTCCAAAGGGAGTCCCAATACTCAGGCCTTGGTAGAAAAACTGCCCCAGCCACCACAATGGCTGGTGGAATCTAGAAGGAGAAAGGCCTTGGTGGTAGCAACAGGTGTTCCACTCTCCTTGGCCGAGATGATGGCCCAAAATGCAGAGGCCAAGAAGCCTAAAAAGGCCTGGACAGTCCATACCCTTTGGACTGGTCCGAGAGGAAGCGCAGTTGCAACAATTGCAACACCTCCCCCAAATATAGATACGACGATGATAAGGGCTGAAGATTACACAATCATGGAGGTGCCTCTAGGGAGGAGGGACAAGCAGGGTGAGTTAGACCTATTGAGAGAGGCAAACAAGGTGGTAGAAGCCCATTATGACAAACAGTCGCAGAAGTTGAACGAGGAAAGAGATAAAAATGAGAATCTCCTCAAACTTCTAGTAGAGATCACACAACCACTGGCTGAGATCCATCCAAAAGCTTCCACATCCAGATCACCACTTCTAAAGGGTGACATGGATGCTCTTAGGGCCATGAAGAAGAAGGCACATGTTGTGGATGGGTGGATTTCTGAGTAAATAGGGGTCGTAAGGCAATTTTTAATTGTATCGCTCTTGGACATTTACTTGGCCAAAAATATATTTGGCCAAGTAACCAAATGCCATTGTTATATGGGAAGGAAACTTGGAGAAATATGAGGGGTGGAATATTGGCTTAGATGAAGTCATCAACTTTGGAGAAGAGGCCGTCACAGAGATGAGAATTTTGGGAGAGCAATCATTCAAATTCCTCTAGGCCCAGTACTCCAGACTTGGCCTCAAAATTGAGGTGTGCAAGCAACTGGTCATGGCCCTAAGGGAGAAAGTCAAGGTGGTCCAGTACCCATTGGACCTATTCAAAGCATTCATTGTAAGGTGTCACAAGTTGACCCCTTCACCACCGAAACATGCACCCTAGAGGACTACGTCCTCAGTAAATATGATGAGCTGAGGGAGTCCTTGTATCAGTCTGTCGGGGACTTCTACGGAGGGAAGCTATCAAGAATATCTAAAATGATGCTCTGGAAAGTTGGTTTATGAAATTTAGGGGAACGTTGAACATAGAATGTCAGAAGAATCCAAAAGTTTCATCAAAACTTATCTAAGATTATTCATCCAGTTCATGAGGTTAAACTATATAAGGGTTGGAGGGTTCGATGGAGAATCGTTTAAGATCTTGAGATATGCCCTAGATAGCTACATCATTACTGAAGTGGGCCATCAATTATCCCATGTTCATAAAGGAGTAAAAGAGAAAAAGGGCAGAGCCAAATCAAGCTTCCCCACTGAAGCGGTTCTACACATGTAATACTTCCTATGATGCCCTCAATCTAGAGTTGGAACTCAAAAAGTTGAAGCTAAAAACCCTCAAAGCAAGGAAAGACTTTGACAATAAAGGATACACGACCTAGCATTATAATTTACCGACTGAGTTTCAACACCTCCCTCAAACGGAAGATTATTGGGAGAATTGTTCAGGTGACTTTGAGGCGAGAATGAGTTCGTGGTCGAGGTTTACTCTTAGCCAAGTTGTTAGCTTGGAAATAGGTGTTGATATCACATGATTAGAAGAAGAAGAAGAAGAAGAAGAAGAATAAGAAGAGGAAATTGATGATCTGTATGAAGCCAGGGTTAGAGGATTGTTTTTTCCTGAAATAGAATGGAGTATTCAAGAAAGAGACAACATTCACATCAAAACACTTAGTGTGATCAAAATAACATAGGACTAGATTGCCAAAAAAAAGTGTCCTATTCAGATGAGACACAATACACAAAGATATGCAATTATCGCCCATACAAAAAATCCTATTCCATCTTCTAACATTGATGTTTCTGTTGCAGGTCTTTCCAAAACTAAAAGTAAGAAAATTTCTAATTCCAAGTACAATTTATAGAGTGTCCCCTATTTCATCCCTCCTTCATGAATCAAAAGAACAAGGTCTAAGAAATAAAACATTGAAGTGGCTAGGGAGAAGGAGGCAATCAACCTGGAAGAGATGGATAGCCCACTGTCAGAGAAGAATGCTAAGAATACACCCTCTAAAGATGTCAAAGCCCAGAAGGATAACCAACCTGACACAGGGGATTCTTTAGTTGTTGTGACTACTGGGTCCACACACGTAATGACCACCCCATGCAAACACTGCCCCTACACTTAAGTGGATAGAAACATCAATTAGCCAGAAGTGGAATGTTCTGCCTATCACTCTACCAGTAGAAGACATGGTCAACAAGTGTTTGGGAACTACAGTGAAACCAAAAAGGATTAGAATTGAGTCCATAATCGACATTGATGAAAAACCAAGGCATTAGATTGTTGAATGTGTGGTTCCTAAAGATGATAAAGATCTCACTGAGGCCATGATCGATGACTATATTGTTGAAAAGATATATCTTGGAACTACAACTAGGTGGTAGATGCAAAACATGTGGAAAATTATTTTAAAAAGATACTCCACAAGACTTTTAAAGATGAAAGTGACAAAAAAGAGTTGAAGGCCACAATCAAGAAACTGACAGAAGTCATACAGGAAGTTTAGGACCTCATTCCCATGCCATTAGCCCAAATGCCCCAATCATTCGATCCTCATTCACCCAAGATTAGAAAAACCCTGGATTAAATCTACAGGAATAAGCTCATTGTCGTTGTGTTCAGCAAGTGGATACAGGGTATGATCCAACGTGGGGGTAGTTACATAACTCAGCTAATCCAAACTCAGGGAACTATTACAACATTAATTTGTGAGATACAAACAAAGTTAGTTGAATGGGAAAAAGAGGAGAAGAAATGAGCTAATGTGATGAACGAGATGTAGGAAATTGAAAAATATGGAGTCACTAAATTCCTCGCTGAAAAGCTCATCCCAGGTCTAGATGATAACATTATGTATGTATCAATTAAAAGCATTGAGCGGTGGAACTCAGTTATCAAGTTAGTGCATGAAGGATCTACCCACCTGTTGAATGAATTGAAAGGACTGACAAATACCACACAAAAATATTTGAAGTGTCTAAACATCAATCTGATGGGGGAAGGCGGCCAAACCATTAAAGGGGCAGAGGAAATGAACCAGGAGTTTGAAAGATAAATCACAACAATAAGGGATAATAAAGATTTTACCACTGAGTATTTCACATTAATGGCTAACATTGAGGCCATGTAAGTGGTCTGCATCGATCACCTGGAGTCTCATAAGAAGAAAATCTTCCAAGTGCACAAAGACAAGAAGGTGTTGAAGTAGAAGATCATACATATCACCCTGCCACATCACTACATTATCATCAGTGTTTCAAGCATGCACAAGGAGTGGAGAAATGCTCGGGCCACCAATGTTTCTCAGGACCAGTCTATGGACTCCAACTCTTCTGCCACTCTGTGATCGTGCTCCACCGATCTCAGAGTGCCTTCAACTGTCATGCCCATATTTTATTTTTATCATGCTTTTAGTTTAAAAATTATCTCATGTCGAAACTCTAGGAGAGTTTCTAGGCTTTAATTATTATTTTTTAAAACTAGTGGCTATATATAGCCCACAAAAACTTGGAAACGACCGATAAGAATCTTTGGAGTAGAATAGAATTACTTTCATGCTTGTTTAGTTTTAGTAGTTAATATATTTGGGAGATACTTCTGAAGATGTTTTTTTGAATCAATGAATGAAAAATATTCCTCTCCTATGAATCTGTGCATTTATGGTGGTGAATTGATATCTATTGGGATATCTTTGGTTGATCAAAATATTTTATGGAAGTAAATCTATTCTTAAATCTTAGTTTTTCAATTATATTCAGTTTTACATTTTCAAAGGAGTGTAGAAATTGAAGTTTGTGAGCTTCGTTGAACTTATATATGATTTCTTTCAGATTGGTAGTCACGACATGTTTATGTGTGAGTTATTGTTAATGCCCTATTTAATTTTTGGTCAAAAGTATGTCTCTATGAATGCAGTTTGATTGTTTGAATATTTATTGAAAATCTAATCGGGAGCTGTACCATAATTCAAATGATCAAGAATTACACGCATTTGATCCAACTATTAGTATAGGTTCATTGTTTTTAAAAGGGATATGGAGTAAGAAATTAGTGATATGATATAAAGACAAAATCCATTTACTAACATGAGCGAAAGGGAATTATCTGGTGATCTCGTAATAAGGAAAGATTAACACACCACACACATAAAAGAGCTTATGTACAATGTCATTTTCATATATGACGATATTAACACTTCCTTTGAACCAAAAATAGTAAATTGGTGGCTATAATTCATAATTTTATGTTCTAAGGATTTGAAGAATGTGCAGTTAATCATTCTTCTAATTAAGGAGTGAATATTCCCTCCTATTCCTATTTGGCATTGCCATAATATTTGTTCAGATGATTAACATGGATAATGTGATTTTTCTTAAACATCCTTGGTGCTTCACTGTCCTACTCCTTATAGGATGTTCCTTGCTTCTTGGCTCTATTTTTCTTGCATTGACATAAAATTGGAGTAGTTTTAATTTCTATTGTTCCAAACAGGACCCCTGAAATTTTAAAATTGATTTATAGGAAATGTCTCAGCACAATCATGTTATCAAAGGATGAATCAAGCTTCTTCAATCTTGCATCTCACCAATGATATGCAATCTGATATACCTAATTGAGCTACCAAATTCTCTATGCCCAATGGAATGACATTAGAAATAAAACCAAAGATCACGAGTTCTCTCTCAACAGGCCAAGATCCCCTGAAAGTCGCCAAAATCTGTACATTCTATCTACATCAATCAACCCCGACAACTTTTTCTTAGTAAGCACTCCTCGAAACATCAAGTGCTCACAAAAATATTTTAAGAACATATCTCATTTCATAATTTCACAGTCTATAGAACTTAAACGGGTCAGCCAAGCGGGATTTATAGCACCTCTATTTCTAGCCTCCCATTCTCAGCGCTCGTTGAAATGATACATGTCCTGTGTTCACTCTCACAAATAAAGGGGAACACTTGTATTATATTTAAATAATATTCCTTCTTACAAGATGTTTACAAACAACCTTTTCAAAATATGTCAAGGTGATCGACCTATTATCAAAGGTTATCATAAATTTGTAGTAACCTTCAGAAATTATGACTATGTTCGTCCATAACTTGCAGACATGCCAATTACATCAAATCAAAGGGACACACTTGACCCCCCATGCTGAGAGAGTAAAAATAAAATCACGTCAAATTATTTGGCATGCTAATAAATTTTAAGAGAGAGTAATTGAGTTGAATTGAAGAGGCACGAGGGTTGGAATCTATAAAACCAAAGGCCTGCACTATTTTGAGGGTTTCAATTTGATTCCTCTTAAACTCTCATTTGGAAGAAGACTAAAGAAGACTTTTTTGGAAATACTTGTAAGTTCATAGAAGTTTTAATTTCAGTTAAAAGGGACTCCCTGGCTTTCTAACCAAAGATGTATGTTGTAGTTTCAGTATTATGGAACTCATTCTCCAACCTTGGCATGTTTGCTCTTAATGAAATATGGGGACTTTGCCCTTGTATCCTTTCTCTTTTTATTAATCAAAGTGTCCTATGCTGGATTATTTTATGTTTGATCCAATTTACTTATGTTGATGCAATTGTTTTCTATTTAATTTGGTCCATTTCTGATCATGGATGGTTCTTTCTCCTTATAATGTATCTAGAATAGAGGATGAATTGTATCATTTACAACCTTCTCCTTAGGAAGATTAGTTAGGATGAATTGTATTGTCAGTGTTAACCGAGCATAATGTTTGTTCACCGAGTGGTTAGTGAAAAGTATTTATTGCAATGCCCTAAGTCATTTGCTATAAATTTAATCAACATGAACTCATTTGTTTACACCGCGATCACAAAGCAGAACATAGAAAAGAGAACAAAGTTGCAGCAGAGCATTTTGAGCATTCTACAGAGATTTAAGTGCATTCCAAGCACAAAGAGGTTAGCCAGTAAGAAATTGAACTTACCAAGTTATTTGAACATCATTCGTGCAAGCCCTAAAACCAAAAATCATGACATCTACATCTCGAACCATGAAAGCAAAGATGGAGAAAGATAAAAATATTATTTTGGTGAAGAACTCCACTTGCATCGAGCCTAACTATAAGATCCATCCACAAGTTGCAGCCCAACCATATGACAAAGGCACATTTTCATCTATCTTGCCTAGGGTTTTGTTAGTCCAATATGTGCGTGCCTACATTCACTATAAAAAAGGTGAAATCAGAGACTTTGAACTTATTTCCACTTATCAATCACTTTGCACAGATGATAAATTTAAAGAAGATCATAAACATTTGGAGGTTAAATGGTTAACCAATGCCCTAAATTTCCTGAATGTATTCAAGATCGAGTGGATCTACATTATTCTGAGTCATGTACATGATGGAAATTTATAGCTAGATGAGCCCAAGAAGATAAAAAAGGATGTTATTCATGCCATGACATGGTATCCTATATGTGATAAATGAAAATCCTTAAGGAAGCCTCTGAGAACCAAAATAGAAAAGCTAATAGGAGCTGAATGAGATGATAGAGGTCTAAAGATCAATTGCATCAGTGATCCTGAATTGCGATTCAAAGCTTATGTCATTGGCTACAAGATATTCCAGTCTAGCAGACTAAACAATATTGCTTGTAGAGCTATTGATATAGCATACAAAATTGTAAATAAAGGAGTATAATATGACCTAGTCGAGCTGTTGCAAAGGCAATTTGAAGAAAACATGAAGACCATCAGATCAACAAGATGAAACACATGTAAGTTTGGTTCACTACTACTATGCATATTTTTCTACTTGCAGAATTTCTTTCCACCCGTCGGTAAAGTAAAGTGGAAGTCAAACCAACCAATTACAATGCAAATCAATGACTTCATTACAAGTCTAGGAAAGAACTTTGAACATGTTATGAATGAGTATTTATCTAAGTTCAAAGAAAGGATGGAAAATAAATCTAGAATACCTATGCAATTAGTGGAAAAATACAAAGATTAAATGTTTTTTGTATTTGATACCGATACAACTCTAATCAAGGCAACACAATCAAGGAAAACATGGATACCATCATTATACTATGAGTTAGATATTAATATTGCCTCTAAAGCTATTGAAAAATTGTTGAATGAGCTTGTTGATAAATCTGCCATGAGATTTGGCACATTTGATGAAGCACAGACCCGAATCACTATTGCTCTACAAGTTCAAAAGATGGGCAGGAAAAAGACTAAAATTGTGAAGACTTCGAAGATAAAATTTGTAATCAAAGATGAAGAATTAGACAAATCTGTAGGTGAAATTGAGGAGCAGACTTTAGTCGGTCAAGATGATGAACCTGAACATGATATTGATGCCACCAATTCAGATGAAACACAAGATAAGGCACCTAAGGCCAAAAGGGGGAAAATTATAAAGACTGAGTCTCCATCATAGATCAGATCAAAATCGACGACTGTGGATTCACCACCTTTGAAGAAAGGTATAGAAAAAATAACAAGACCCTCACCAAAGCTCACTTACCAAACAAGAAAAAAAAAGTGTACTACCGAGAATCTTGTACCGAGGAAAAGGAAGAGATATGTAAGGAACAAAGATGACAAGGATGCTTTTGATGACAATCCGAATCAATTCAAGGTTCTATAGAATAAGATACCTCATACTATTGATGAAATTTCAAAAGATATCATTACAACCGGATGACTAGGACATCCAAATATACATGCATATTCTGATCTGACTACCTAGAATAAGGACAAACTTGAAAAAGAAATTATAGGTATGATGATCGAGTTTAAACAAGTTCCAGTTGAATTTTCTACCTACCTTCCTTCCGAGTTGTATGATAATATATCAAAATATTGGTCCTATGAACTTCAAACTGAGAAACAGATGAGAGAAGCAACTGTCACTCTTATTAAAGCTGATTACACAGTTGAGTAGATAAATGATATAATGAAGCAGTATGCCAAACAATTCCTAAGAAGGCACGGGCACTGAATATTCTACAAGGAAATCTAAAGGAAGTAGATATTGAGAGCACAAAAATATGGAATAAAATATTGAATCCACCTAAGGAAATCTAAGATACAGAGGAAGAAATAGACATTGCATCCAAAGTCGACACCGAGGAAGATTGACCGAGCATAGAACCAATAAATGTTGATGATGCAGATGTTGAAAATGTATTAGATGGAATTCCTCAACTATTGACTAACATGAGTCACCTAGAGATCACATTAAATGACATCACTAAAGCTGATCCTAATGATAAAGCTAGGGAAGATGATATAGTTAGAGCACCCGAGACCATGAATGAATAAGACACATCAAAGGTCGCCCGAGCCAAATATACCATGTCAATTACCTATGTTGATACATACAACTGAAATTTAAAGTGAAGCACAACAAAAGACACCCGAGCAAGCCACTGATACAACTGAAGATAAGGGTAATAAGCAAGGTAAACAAACCAAGCATAGTGGTGGGACAACCCAAGGTGATGCACCAAAAGATACCACTCATGCAAAAACAAAAGGTGAAGATAATACAGATAACATAGATAATCCAGTAGATAGATACTTCTACTACAGATACAAAGTCAGTTGTCGAGGCACCTAACCAAGTCCTCACACCAAGTACCGAGCCGATAAATCCTAAAACCGAGCACAAGGATCAATTAGCATTAACTTTATCTCCTTCATCTAGCATTCAACGAAAGAAAACGAAGAAGAAGAAAGGAAGAAAAGACGCAGTAACATTAGTTCAAATCATTAAATCGAGCATGATAAGGAAATGATAGCACCTGCCATATGAATTTAAAGAAACACGGTTCTTCTTTTTGGCCATCATCATTACCTTGTGTGAAATATTTCATCACTAATGTGTGGGATTGGAAGTACATTATGCAGGCAAATGGCAGAACATTTGCATTACACTATTCACATGGCTTCCCAGGTGTGAAAGAAAATGCTTATTGCAACGTCATTATGGGCATATACGGATGGGGGTTTACCATATCTGCTCATAATTATCAATTACAAAGAGTACATCTTTAGGCTATATATCAAGATACAACTTGCATCTTGAATTTAGGGTGTGAAAATGTCAAAGATGATAGATGTTTCTGCCCTGTGTGAATCTTGTCACAAACAACATCAGGCAATTTTGCCGAAGAATTATCACATCTGGATCCCACCAAGACTTGATGAAACTGTATTACCGATTCAAGTGGATGACTCAACCTTGGATATGATGTTTATCATACACTCTCCCTCAATTCAGCGGGCTATTAGGCAAGTAATTGGTGAAGAAATCCTGGTTTATTCTGCAACGCATTTCCTATATCCTTCGAATATGGATTCCATTTTCCTCTCCAACACTATGGAAATTATGCAATCTCCTCACCTCCTTTAGTTGTTGGCTTCCAAGGTAATACGACTGTAGTTTATTGCAGATAATAAACTAATTGTGGCTATGCAAAATTATGATCTTTGGAGAGGGATGGCATTAGTGGGGGGCTTGTTTTTTCACTCACAACTACTTCAAAAGCATGAAGTCCTGGTCACATATGAAGCCCTAAAAAAAGTAGTTGAAAAATGTAGCTCCTCTCACATGAAAGCTGCATTATAGGTCACTGCTCATGTTCTTGGTTTTCAATTGGAGGATAGAGCGAGGAAAGTTGGGTATGCGATATTGGACCTTCTAAGATTTTCAAACTCACCTCAAATCCTGGGACCGCATCAGGCATCATCAACTCGATCGATTTCAAGGGGGGATGAGTGGAATGCTTGGCTATCTCTAACTCCTCCCCAATTGTAGTCCTCTCATGATACTAAACAAATTGGGTTGGGATGGTCTCCCAAAAATTCAGTGGACAAGTGTGTTGGCTGGAGCTCGGCGGTGCCCTCACAGTCTAATCGTGGTTGGGATATGGTTTCAGAACATTGCTATATTTCAAGTAGTCAAGGTGTTTCAGATCATGGGTAGCTCAAATATAGGACTCAAGTTGATCCTAAGTCATGCAGTGGCTCTCAAGACTGTGATGACATGGAGGAGTGAGTAGTGGAGTTGAATCTTTTTGGGTTTTTTGATTTTTTGACAAGTTGATTATCTGGTGATTATACATTTTCACAACTAATTTTCTAATTTGGATGCATACTCATGGGAGGTAGATTATACTCCATAATGTATTCATGATGAGAAGTCATCCTCCATCAAAATTGTAATTATTTGACATTTTGATTTTGACTATGTATTAAAGCGATAATTCCAGGTTTTCTTCCTGATTCTTTCCCGGTTGAGCTTTTTTTGAATCAGTTTTTATTTATAAAATATTATAGTGGCTTGCCCACTTTTGCCTAAAAAAAAAACATTAGATGAAATCATAGAGATTCCAACATGGGATCCAAGAACACTCGATCTAGAAACATTGAAGAAATATGGTGAATTATGCACCAGGAAATCAACACGGGATAAATTAAGGCAAGAACATAAAAATGCACAAGCATTAGAATCTACCAAGGAGATTCTATAGCAAGTTATTCCTGACTTAGCTATCAATGAAACAACCCCCATCATTGATCGACTTGCACTGCTTATCAAGTCCATTAACAAACCTGATGTTAATGCCGAGCAGAAATTGGAAGAAAGAGCAGAGAAGAAGATACAATACAAATTCACAGAGAAGATCAGCCAGGAAGTGGCAGTCAATAAGGTAACTCTGTCTGAATTTGTAAGTGGTTTAGAAACTGTTATATCTGAAGCCATTACAATTCTACAGAAGCTATGCACTCTAGATCACTTCACTACCAAGATTAGTGAAAAGATAAAGCAAATAGATCAAGATCTAAAGGATAGTGCAACCAGTATATCAACCGAGCAACATGCATTGCCGATGATTTACAATAAATTTCTCCAAATCAAGTGGTTGAGATTCAACTGAAGAGGAGAAAATTAGAGAGCAAGCAACCGATCTATAGGAAATGTTACTACTGCATTTGGTGATGCTGCAAAAACATGTGACATTGGCAAAGAATTTAGTTTCCATCCCAGAATTGTCAATAACTGACAACATATATGATATGCATGCTCAGATTAACCTAGAGTAGTTAACCCTCAAGCATTTAAAAGAGGAATGGGAGAAGCTACTGGAAACTCTTACGAATGACCATCCTAACATTTTTGAAAAATTGTAAGTTATACTCCTTTTGTCATTAATTTCAAAAAAGGGTGAAATATATGTATATAAGTATAGAAAAAGGGGGATACTATAATCATGATGAGTTCATATACATCTACCGAGCATGTACAAAGGGGGAGTCATTATGTATAATATGTATAGTAATAAGGTGTTGATACTAATGCCAAAGGGGGAGAATGTTACTCCAATTAAGCATTGGAGTTTTCATTAGTATTCAAGAACTCAACATGGAAAAACGGTAATAGAGTCACAAACAAGACAGTTAGTATATTCACCAAAGTGTAGAGTTAACTGAGAGCACTGATCACACCTAGAGTTAATTGAGTACAGTGATACCTGAGTAGACAGACTGCAGACATACTTTATTGAGCAGTAGACAACACCGAGCTACACAATATAACTAAACAACAGTGTAACCAAGATACACATACTACACCGAGCACCCAGAGACAACATTAACTAAGTGGACCAGAGGCCACATAAAAGTTTGTTTTGGCACATTATTTTATGTAACAAATTTTTTGCCAACCTTGATAACAGTTTACAAGATCGAGGATAACATTAATTATGAATTTACAACATTAATTGTTTATATCTCCTATGTTAGATGATCAAGGTAAATTATGTACACCATTGATCTTGGGTTAGGGATGTAATTGTAAAACCCTAATTAGGTCATAAAGTTTGATATATAAATATATAGATGTTAATTTCATAATGTGTGTTGATCAAGAAATGATCAAGTAGCCGCCATACTACAGACATCAGAGACCAGACAAGGGATTTAAAGTACAGAGACTACATTGCAGCAATTAGTTTTCAAAACAGAAGTAAGGCTACCAAGCAGAACATAGCAGAAGCTATTATTATTCACATTGAGGTGATATGTTTTGAATGTACTTAATGGATCTGTATCAACAATATTGAGATTGTATATGTTTCAGATCAAACTTATGTTACTCTCTAACAATTGTAATAGAACCCTAAATCTCTTAATAGAGTAGACTTAACCATCTTTTTGTAAATCTCTTAACCGAGTGCACACATAACTTGTGTTAAAAAAGCCTCACACGAAGTAGATCTAATCAATATCATTGTTACTCCTAACAAGGTAAGATCATAATAAGTGATCATTCTTTATAAGCTTTAACATGCTACTTTATTTACCTAGTAGTGAAGTTTTGTGGGTCTCATCCCCACTGTAGTTTTTACCTTCTAACATAGGTTTTCTCCAATACCAAAATATTAGTGTCATGAGTACTTAATTTCATGTATGTGTACTATTTACTTTACATGCATTTACATTTTAGCAGAGATATTATATGTTTTTTGTATGCAATATACCCAGTTGGTTAATACAAAATAGTGGTTACAAAGAATTGATTAAAAAGTTTTTAGGGTACTGATTCACCCCTCCCCTCTCAGTACACACCCTTTCCATTATCCCAACATCTAGAATAGAGGATGAATTTTATCATTTACAACCTAATCCTTAGGAAGATTAGTTTTGGAGGTTATTATTCTTTCACTTAACCCTTATACGAACTATTTATGTCTAGGAGAAAGAGCCCATTCTGATGACATATAATCGACTGAATGTTTGATAATGCTAAGTTGAAGACAATGCAAGGCATTAAATCAGTTAATGGTTTGTATTTTCATTGATGTCAACTTGATATAATCTGTATGGTCATGTACATAATGCCAAAGACTTTAGAGAATCAATGGAACAAAGGTTATGCTTTTAGAAATGCATAAAAGTCAAGTATTCACTAAGTGATAGACAACACCGACGGAGTGCACACCATCAGTAAAGCCAAAGAAGAAAAGTCACAGTGATACCCGACGTACTGAAGACAATGTTGCCCGATGAAGAAAACCATAGGTTGCTCGACAAGTAAAAATCCAATGATGCTCGACAGATGGAGATCCCAAATCTAACTGGAGTCACATCGACGTAACTGGCAGTTGTAACCAATGACTAACTAAAGAGTTGACCGACGGAACAAAGAGTTTAGAAAATGACAAAATATCTAGCTGACAAGAGCTAAAGATAGACTTAACTGGTTGTTTTCATTATTTTATTCGACCAGAGTTAAGTGATTGATTTAAAGAATATTTGTATGGTTAGCAAGAAGATAACTACGAGATAAATCAGGAGTTATGCTTTAAATCAGATTGGCTGGATTGTTTTTGACACCAAGAATCAAGAATCAAGAAATAGTGAATATCATGTCTATATAAGAGACAAGCTTAACTCATTTCAAAATAACAAAAAAGGGGAGTGAATAAAAATAAGATGCCGAAGAGAAGCTAATGAAGTATAACTTCATATAGTACTGATCAATCAAGCTGAAGGAAGAGCTAAGGAATTCTATAGACACCGACAAATAGTGAGCACAACATCACAGAGCAGAAAGTGTGGAGCACAGAGAATTGAATTGATATATTGATTAGAGAGGTAATGTACTTAAATAGATTTGAAAATCTGTAATTCAATTTACATTAGAAACATGTCATTTTGTTTTAGTTTAACCATTGAAGCATCAAGTATCTTAACAGAGTAAGACTTAATGGTCTTCTATATATTGAGGTACATCCCAAGGAGTGCCAAAAAGGTTGATTCATGAAAGTAGCATTAGATTTTCCTAAAGCCTATTGATAATCTAAGAAAGAGGCTGATTCAAGGATGGTAGCAAACTGAGTTGTTCGACACTAATCGACAACCTATTGTATGCACCCTAAAATGGTCGCCTAGACTATGGGCCCCATTTATCATTTTATCATTTTATCAAATTCCTGAATCAATGTTTTGCAATATTTTCAATTCAAATCAATTTCCTTTATGAAATTGTAATTAATTCAATTATTTCAATATTTCCTAAGGTTTGATCATTTTTATTTAATTAAAAGATTTAATCTCCCTTTTAATTAAATGAAATTCCTCTTATTTAATTAAAATATTTAATCTCCCT
>MU226447.1:2747389-2789622 GCA_018584345.1 Thuja plicata
TTTGTCCTATTTCCTTTTAACAAAGTCTCAACTATCAATGATACAATACATTTGATGCCCTAAGCTATCAATACAAATGATGCCTAGCTAGAAGCTCACGGGCTGTCCATTTGATAACCACAATCAATATTTCAAAAAAATGGATATCCTTGAGCACAAGCACCAATAACATCAAATAATGGAGTTAAAGCACGAGCTAGGGCATGACACCAGTACAATGCGGTCATTTCAGTGACAACAATATACAATGGCATCATTAAACACATATGCCAGTAATATCAACAAACATGAATCCAAACATTTGAATACAGTGAATCGATATCCTTGAGCAAAAGCACCAATAACATCAAATAATAGAGATAAAGCACTGGCCAGTAGAATGTGGTCATTTCAGAGATCAACTCCCTCAACAATAAAATGAAATACATTTGAATATGATGCCAGAGGCTCAAAAGATGAAGAAATCACATACCTTCTCCCACGCTCAGATGTCGCTCCTTTTCTCCCGCTCTCCAATCAAAATAAAAATGATGAGGCTGTTTCACTTTTTTTTTTAATGTATACCCCAAATCTGTTGAAATTTCGATGGTCAATTAAATACCCATTGAAATACTGACATCATCGGGGCCTATTACAAAAAAAAACACCAAATTCGTAAGAAAAAGTTACCCATCAAAAACTTCTATCAAAATTTGGCCCAAAATGTTGTAGTGTTTATTGATTGAGTGTAAATTTAGATTAGGTTAACTTTAGGGCAAGGTATGTGTATAAATAGTAAGTTCGACCTCATTCCAAAGGCCGAAAAAATTGATGATTTTGTAGCCCATAGTTGTAGCACCTTAGCATTTCATTTCTCGTAGTTGCAGAGCTCAATGCTCCTTAGTTATTAGAAGCTCTCAGTAGATAGATGCTCCCTTGGAGCCATTATTGTATGCACCAATGTTTCTAGAAACCTATTAATGAAGAAAGAAGAGTTCTGGTAATGAATTTGTTAGCATTCTGATCTCTATGTTAACATTCTTTTATGTTGTATGTTTCTGATGTCCCTTGCTCTAATATTTTAAATAGACTAACAAACTTATTTTCCCCTCACTATTCAATATGTATGAACTGATGGTTCTATATTCATTCAATATTTTAGTGTAGCATGTTAGAGCATGGTTGATGTTTTAAATGTATTAGCATAACTATAGGTAGAATGGAATACTTCTAACCATGTCGTATGTTTTGAAGTTTGTTTTGATAATCCAAATGCTTGCAGGAAACCTTGACTTACCTAAATCCCCAGAGAAGATGAGCCAAGAAAACCAACTATCCCCCTGAACAAAATAGTCACACTCCCAACTAAGCTCCCGCACTGTCGAGACCCAACTCTCACATTCTTGAAGGCCCAGAGAATTTATTCCCTGAACAACCTTTACAAGAAAAGTTGACTGGTACCCTGGTACCTAGTGACAACTCACACTCTGTTGGTGGACCGGTCACAAAGTCCCGTCAACAGAAACTGGTGCTAGAAGGAGGGCATGAGCTCATCCCCTTCTGAGGATTTAGACTTTACACCGCTTTAGGTTTCCCAAAGCCATAGTTTTAGGAGTCAAGACTTTAGTGGGATTGGATCTTTTTCACCTGCTCAATTCAAAAGAGTCCTTAGATCAACCCTCACCTCAGAAGGTTTGTTGAACTTGAACCTCTTGCTCGAAAGAAAAGGACCGCAAAATCCAAACAGCCAACTAGCCTTTTTGGGAATCTACCACATCTTAGAATACCCAAGTCTCCCAGACAATCTCAGGGATTAACACTCAATCTATCAAGAATCCAACACCCCTGATGGATGCATACTTTGGAAACACCAGGTCCCCTATGGGACAATTTTTGGGTGCCACCAACAATCTTCCTTCGCACCCAGAGAATATTTGTCCTTGATATGAGCACTTAGGCTCATGAATAGAAAAAGAGCATCTGCAGGCATACGAAGATGCCATGAACTGACACCAAATCCAACATCATGATGTTGTGACCCAGATGTTCCCTCTGTCCTTAGGAAAGAACAAGCTGAATTGGTACCTTAACTTGTCTGCCAACTCCATCAATAGTTGGAAGGACATGGAGGACACCTTCCTAGCAACCTTTCGCATACATTTGGACCCAACATGGTCCCACATCCAGTTCATCTCTATTAGGAAGGAACTAAATGAACCCCTTGCAACATTTAACCATTGGTTCCAACGTGCCTTGAAGCGGTGCACGGGTCCTTTGTCACATCTATAGATGTTATCATCCAGACATACCTTAACATGATGGACCCTTTTGTTTCCACTCTCCTATGGAGAACTACCACCCCCACTAACCGGGATACTCTAGCGAAGGTTTACAACCTAGCCTTGGAGTTGTCTTGCGGTCTGAACAAATCGTCTGGCAGGATTGGGCAGAGCATGCCTTTCAACATGATACCTAGCGGAACTTCTTACATTGGAGGATATAACCCCAATCAGGAAATGGGTACCCCTGCAATGGCCATGAATCCACCACCACCGATAGACCAGCAGGCCCGGTATGTATACCCATCACAAGTCTAGACAACACCAGGTCTAGAATTTGTTCCCTGGAACTAGCTGCAGCAAATGCAATAGCCACAGATACAACCATCTAGAGTGCCTTTCTTCCAGTCATCTATGGCTAGAGGACTGTCTCCCTTGACTTTGGTAGTTGCTACCACTTTCCCCAAGAACCAACCGCAACAACCATCACACTGTGACGCTAACACCCATTTGTCTACCAAGGTTGAATCCCTCTGGCGATTGTTGTCCTCACTGACTGTGGACATGGGATAGCTAAAGTCGGGGTCTTTTATGCCCCATAACTCTAATTCCCAGAGAGGGAATATCTTCTCTAGGCAATGAAATACCAATGTCAGAGGAAGAAATTACAACAACGGGCCTCCGCCTAACCAAAAGCAATGGAATAACAATGCAAATATCGAATATCCTCCTCCAAACCAAAACACCACTCAGGAAAGTGTTGGACCCATCCATTCTACATAGCTTGAAGAATTCTACCCCATGAATAACTAGTGTAGATTGCACAACACCGGCTCTCATTTCGAGGTGAACTGTGCCACCCTAGAGAAGGTCATTATGATCTCCCAGTTGGATAGGCAATAACCTGTCAATCCTACTCCCCCAAAATCACCCACGCAAGAGCCCACTCATAGTGCCTTCACTTATGAGACCGTCTTCTTTGGGGTAGACAAGGAAGACAAAGAAGAACCCAGACTATAGGGGTTCTTTGATGAATCTATTCTGGCCTTTAAGGCCAATGCCTTCACCAACCCATAGACTCCTTAAAACACTTAGAGTGAGGCTGGTAAAGGACCAATTTACATGCTAACACCTCCTAAAGATACCCCTCCCTGGGATAATACAATTGATCTCCCCTTCCCTTCAAAAGGCCCTAACTCTAACCAAGCTACTGATCACCCCTTCCCGTCAAAAGGCCCTGACTCTAACCAAGCTAAGGACCTGGCTGAGGAAAGCCAACAATTCCTGGGGGAAGGTTTGACATCACCAAGGCGTTAGAACAAACCACCACCTCCATGACATTGATGGAGGTTTTGTTGAACTGTCCCAAGCAAAGGAAGTCTCTTCTGAAGCTCTTGGGAAACCTGGAAGCTGTCAATCACCCACCCAAGACTGTCAATTTTGAGGACGCCAATGTGTCTATCTTCTGGGGAAACACTAAGGATCCTCCCTTCTTACTAGGTCTCAACATACAAGGGAAGAACCTACACAACTACTTGGTAGATTATGGTGCTTCGGGCAATGTCATGCCCTTATCAATATGCTAGAAGCTTGGACTACATCCCACTCCATCCAAAGGTGCAGTAGTCCAGCTGGACAAGACTGCTATAAAAATAGTAGGTGAGCTGAAGAAAGTCCAGATTTAGTTCATTCAAGACCCTATGATATCAAGCATTATAGACATCCAAGTGGTGGACATCCCAGAGACTTACGGGATGTCACAATTGGTCCAAGGCCCTTAATGGGTATTTCTCCACCAACTTCTCCCACTTGTGGCTCCCCTGGGAGGGAGAATCTAACCAGATTCGGGTAGAAAGTGAACCTAGGATGAAAAAGGCCCTTACCGAAGTCGGGAGGGTGAATGAAGTCCTCTTCTCTGAGACTTCCCCCTAGGTGTACCGAGAACTCAAGATCTTAACATTTGATTTCACCCCAGGGGAGGAAACCATAGTTTCTCAATGAATTCAAGACCTAAACGACAAATTAAGGGGTGAGCTTAACTCATAGGGTATTGCAGCAACTCCCACTACACTCTTGGCTGGCACATGGTGCAAGGTGCATTATCAGAAACATTATAAACTAGAGTGTGGCCCTTGTATTTCCACTGCTACCCATCACCTCAATGCCCTCTGGGAGAAAGAACACAAAGAAAACATGCCTGGACCCAGTAATCCACCCAGCAGCATCCCAGTGGTGTCACTTGCCAAGGCATCCCAACTATAGACTTCTCCAAAGGAAAACCTCACCCACATGCTATCAAAGCTAGAGGAAGCTCCTCCCAACCTTTCCAAAAATAATCCAAAGGCCACTTTTCCTTCTCAGCCCCAGACAACAAACAATGACTTGTGGACCTTGAAGTTTGATGGGTCCCGGTCTAAATAAGGCTGCAGAGCCAGAGTCGAATTGATCAACCTGCGAGGAAAATCCTTCCTTGCATCTTGCAATTTGTAGTTTAACTACACAAACAACATCATGGAGTATGAGGCCTTGGTCCTCAGACTCCTATTTGCACTAAGAAAAGGAATCACTCGCCTCCGGGCCCTACGTGATTCAGAGTTGATTATCAAGTAGGTTTGGAGCCAATAAACTTGTCATGATAAAAGGTTGGCCACATATCACAACCAGGTGTGGAGCCTCATCAAATATTTTGATGCCTTTGGCATTGAACTCATTCCCCTAAAAAGAAACTACGTTTCGGAAGCCCTTGTTGTATCTGCCAACACCCTTGATCCAATGGTTAGCTCCCAGCTCTAGAAATTCTCCATTGAGATGGTCCCCACCCCGTCCATTCTAGATAATGTCACCCACTTTCAATTCTTTGAGGATGATCAACATATTCTGGCCTTCATGTCCAATTTTGGTGTTTTCAAGGACCAGATAGTGGAAGAGAGAGATTACGAAGATACTGGGCAAGGTGAAGAAGATGATGGAATCATAGACTTGCCAACCAACACCATCCCTAAGGGGATGGTAGCACTAGAAAAAATCTTTGACTCAAACCCTTGGGGCTGGGAAAAGATATCATCCTCCTATGAGGGAGGAAAATTCAAAAAGGTTAAAATCAGCTAGGCTGGTGAAGAGAAATTAGTACACATTGGCACCTCCTGCTCCCCAGAGGAAAAGGAGAAGATTCTCGTAGTTCTCTGAGAATACATTGATGTAATCGTGTAGGGGTGTGAGGATCTGGGAACCTATGACACATCCATCATGACCCATACCATCCCACTAAAACCAAATGCTAAGCCCTTCTAGCAAAAGTAAAGACTGGTAAACCCACTGATCGAGCCTCTAATTTATTAGGAGGTTCAGAAATTGTTGTCAGCCCAGATTATCTTTCCTATCTGACACACAATGTGGGTTGCCAAGCTCGTCCCTATGAGGAAGAAAAGCCACAAGATCTTCCTTTGCATGGATTTTCAAAATCTAAACAAGGCATCTAAGAAGGATAATCACCCTCTCCCCTCGCTAGATGAGGTGCTTCAAATCATGAATGGGTCACAAATGATGTCCTTCCTGGATAGATACTCCGAGTATAACCAGGTCATGGTTAAGTATGAAGATAGAGACAAAATGGCATTCACTACTAAGTGGGGAACATTTGCATACCAGAGGATGCCCTTTGGCCTGATCAACGTAGGGGCCACATTTCAAAAGGCTGTGGATATTGTGTTCAAAGGCCTAGTAAACCGATGTATAATCATCTACATGGATGATTTGATCATCTTTTCCCAAGATAGGCATGATCATTCTTCCCACCTCGCCCAGATTTATGAGAGATGTCACCGGTATGGGATATCCCTCAACCCTAAGAAATTTATATTTGGGGTCACTCAAGGGAAGCTTCTTGGACATATTGTCTCTGAGAAGGGTATATACATTGACCTTGAGAGAGTTCAAGCGCTACTAAATCTATAGTTGCCCGGCAGCAAGAAAGAGATGAGATCTTTCTTTGGGAAGATCAACTTTGTCTGGCGGTTCATTACTAGATTCACCAATATAGTGAAGCCACTCAATGACATGATGAAGAAGGATACAAATATTGAGTGGAGTCCTAAAGAAAAGTGGGCATTTGCCCAGATTAAGAAAACAATTATGGAGGCACAAGTCTTAGCTAGCCCAGACTATTCCCTCCCATTTCACATACAATCCTTTACTTTGCCGCATTCTGCCATGGTAGTTTTGACCCAGAAGGTTGAAGGGGAAGAATGACCAATAGCTTTCATGAGCTCCCCTTTTAACAACATCAAATTCTGGCATTTTCCTTTGGAAAAGAAGGCCTGTTCCCTCGTTCGCACCGTGAAGAAATTTCAGCATTACATTCTCTGGAGCAAGGTGCATGCTATCATCCCAGACTAGGTTGTTAAGTCTCTACTTCTACAAAGTGAATTGGGTGATCGACGAGGGAAATGGATGGCCATCCTCCAAGAGTATGATTTGGAAATGAAACCCATGGAGATAGTCTGAGGCTGGGGACTATGTAGAGCGATGGCAGAAGGAACTCCTGACATTGAATGCCAAAATTATACAGTAGAGTAAATCACTCAAGATCCATGGTATACTGACCTGGTGTACTTATTGTTGAATAACCAATGCACGGAGGGGCTACCCCCAAACAAACATCACACCCTACAGCTAAAAATTTCACACTTCATGACAAATAAATGGAACACTTTTTCACCAAAATTATGAAGGGGTATACCTCAGGTGCATAGATAGGGACCAAGCTGTGAAGATGATTGAAGAATTTCATGGGAGGTTTGGAACTGGGCATAGCTCAGTTGACGCCACCACCCATCAGATCCTCTAGGCTGGATACTATTGGCCTTGTATCTTTAAGGATGTCTACACTCACATTAGGAGATGCCATACTTGCCAAACAGTGATACATCATGAGCGGAACCCGGCCATGCCTTTGCAGCTGGTCTTCAAAGCTAGACCCTTCGCCCAGTGGGAATTTGATTTTATTAGGGAAATCAACCCCAACTCATCTACCAACCATTGGTATATCTTGAATACTACTAATTATTGCACCTGGTGATCTGAAGAAATTCCTTGCAAAAACAACATGGCAGACATAATTATTAAATTCCTGGAAGAAAACATTGTCACCCGATTCAGAATGCCATTTGCTATAGTATGTGACAAAGGTCTGACATTTTCTTTGGAACAATTACTTGAATGGACCTATGATAGAAAGATCACTTTAAATTTATCTAGAAACTATTATCCCCAGGGAAATGGTGTGGCTAAATCAACCAACAAAAATTTGTTAGAAGTGATCAAACATTTGTTAGAACAAAACCCCCAGGACTGGCACCAAAAGCTTAAGTTCACCTTCTTGGCGAATCACGTCCAAATAAAGCCAGCTTTGGGGACTTCCCCATTCCATATGGTTTATGGACAGAACCCAGTATTCCCTATCAACTTTAAAATCCCAATCTTATAGTTCATGCAAGAATTCAACAACTGAGATAACATTGTGGAGGTTCGACTCCTGAACCTGGTGCAAATGGAGGAAAAAAAAGATGCAGCCCTTGAACATTTTGCATGTCATCAAGCAGTAGTGAAAATATGGTTTGACCAAAGAGCCCAGTATAAGGCCTTTCATATTTCATACCTGGTCCTCTTGTGGGACAAGGCCCAGGAAAAGAAGGGAAAGCACACAAAATTTCAACAACTTTGGCTCAGACCATATCTAATATATGAGATCTGCGGGACAAATACTTATCACCTCAACACTATGACCAGAGAAGCCATCCCATTGCTTGTCAATAGTTATTTTCTCAAGCACTACTTTGAGTGAGGTAGGTGGTGAGTTTTTCTGAAGTTGTACTATATGTAAAGTATTGCTTGTAAATATCTTCCTCGGTGCTTCATTTGGGGCACCTTTGCCTTCTAAATAGTTTTGGTGGCCGTCCTCTAGGATAGCCTTTTCTTTCATGTTTTCATTTGTTTTTGGTTTCCCTTTATTTCCTTTTGTTTTCTGGGTTCCCAGTGCATATACTTCTCTTTGTAGACAGGTATGCTTCGCATAACATCTAGTCTTTGGAATGATACCTTGTGTATCCTGGTGAATTTGGAATCTATTGTTAGCATGGTGGAATTTGTTTATGCTCTGGAGTTATTTTGTAAGTATGGTAAAAGGTTATGGGTAATCTTCATAAGGTTCACATCTTGATATTCTAGACATCAGTAAACAGAAAATCTAAGAAGCAAGTAATCAGACACCCCGAGAGCAGATCGGTTGCACTAGTTGTTCACCAAGTCTAAAAATCGTTAAAATATCCCAAGTCCAGAATGTTCTCTCCTATTTGGCAATTTGAAAGTAGATGGAAAGGTGTGTTAGGGATTTTTCTTGCATGAAACACAATGCTTGATAAACTACTTGAACACCATACTCTTTAATATTATTTCAAGCCAAGAAAAGCCTAATTGCTAAGGATTGAATAAAATCCTTCTTTGTTTTTGAGCTCCACATATACTCAGGCAGGTTTTACCTCTTTATGATTACTGATTACATAGTATATATGAATGTGGACACTGATTTTCTATTAGGATTTTATTTAACCAACTTATGAGTCAATTTGCAAATGATCAAGCATAATCAAATACAAATATTAACTATACAAATCATGATTGTCAATATTGCAAGACCAGTGATATAAGGAATTCCATCCCTCTTCCTTTTAAGGAGGGATAACATAGTTGATTCACTCTCCAAGGAATCACTAAAATGGACAATATCATGTTGATATGAGTTTAGCTCATTTGTTCTAAAAACTAAATGAAATTGATTGAAATGATTTTGATATTGGATGAGGAACAAACTGCAAACTATATCCTAGACCAGTGCCTACTCCTTGGGCAAAGAGTCAATGAAAACATGAATCAATAGAGATAAACTAATGAAGATACTGTAGAGTGCCTTACAAACTAAATGCAGTTGAGATAGAATGCCTTACAAACTATCCTCTCATATCCATATCACTGCATCAAATCCTTACAATAATGTTTTTCTCTCTGAAATTATCTATGATACTTAGTCCTCTCCTTGAAAGGAACTCATAAACAATTAGACACACTACCTTGTAGCAGGTATGTTTTGGATGCCTTACAAACAAACCATACTAGAGAACAAACAAAATATAAAAGAGACAAGACAATATCGAAGAGGGAAACTACACTGTATTTCATTAATAAATTATGCTTCAAACATATCCAGACCTTAAGCTTTCAAGAATTTACAAAAGACATAGAAGTCTAACTTGCAATAAAAATTCATCAAACCAATAGGGACCTGCTCTGAACATCTGCAGGGAAAAAACCTAATAGAATATAGGAAAGGAACCCTCAAAATAGAGAGAAGAGGGAAATAAATATGAGAGAAGAAACCCTAGGAATCATGCCTAAAAAACACCTATCCTCCTCATCAAATCTAATTTGTTTTTATTTTCCTTTTATCCATAAAAATTTGAATTCCAACGGTGATCTCAGTCTTCAAAATCTGATTTTTCTTGTCTTTTACTTCATTCTGAAGAAACAAATATGATCTTACCTTGCACAAATCTGATTTCTCACTGTCTTTTCACCGTGAATGCTTTTATAAATCTGATTTGATTTTTAATCTCTGCAAAAATATCTGATTTCATTCTCCAAAAACATCCTCTGGGAAAACTTCTTCAACATGATTTGTAATAAAATACCTTTTGAAGACTATGGCAAAAGATTATGCCCTAATTTTTCCTCAATATTTTAATATTTTTCAATTTGAAAACATTATCTTTGTGTCATATTTGTCCAGATTTGATTTAAAAATTTGCACAAATAATGATTTTAAATCATTTATCTTTTACTATTTCTATGCATATTATCCATTCTCTTTTGAAATTTTCCATTTCTGCATTTTATGCCTAGAATCGACTAGAAATTGACATGTGTCACCTATTGGTTGGCTGCTCCTTAACTGGTCTTTAACTGCTCCTTAACCCTGGTTCTCTTTTTCAAAGAAGTCTCTAAATCTCTTGATTTTTGCATTAACCACAGTTTGATTTGGAGATTTGGAGACTAGCTTTAGTCTCCAAGTCTCTGAATATTTGGCAGTTTACCTTTGACATCATGCGACCTCGCAACCACACAGTCTCATGATCTCATGATCTTTTTGCATTAACCGCTAGCATCCGGCAACCTCACGACTAACCACTAGTGGTTAACTCAGCGGTTAGTGTCCAATTCTCTTGATCGTGGCAGCTAACTGCTCCTCATCTCCTGACTTCGTGACTAGTCACCACGTGTCACCTCCGCCATGTATCTGCCATGACACCACTTTTCCATGTCACCATTTTTTTGCAAAATTTGGTCATCATTTGGTCGAGCATGGAAATAGAGGTGCCAATCACCAGTAGCCTGCACACAGACAGCCTCCACTCTTCATCTTCAAAGTCATATGTATCTGTTCATGCTTATAAATATCACAAATTTCCACTGTGGGAGCAATGTGGGATAATTAGTTTGAGTGTTTTAAAGATTTTTTAAATTTGGGTCCCACTATACACTTAATCTGTCCAGCCAAGAGGCCCACCAAATGGCCTCTTGGTTATTTTACCTATTTCATATATAGTTCCTTTTAGTATACAAATACTAAAACTTCCCATGCACAGACAATGTGGGATAAAGCGTTTTCATTGTTTTCAAGTTTTCAAGCCTCCTCCCCTTACCTGCGCAACTTCTGGCGGACTTGCCTTTTTGTTCTTTGAATGTTCTAGCTTGCTCCTCCTATTGTCTATGCTGACTTTAGTTAGTTTTAAAATGCATTTCCATGTCTTTGAAATGTTTTAAAACCATCCTTAATTCTGCGTAGCTTTATGGATTTCAGTGCACATTCTCCATACTACAAAGTGCAGGCTTCCTTAGTCTTTAAACACACAAACATTACTTGGCCTTCAACCTATCAAATGATGGTCTCTCCATGTTTAAGTTCTGTGTAGACCTCCAGTTTGGCATGCCTTGCATGGTTTATGAATTAGCTTAAAACAATGCTTGGCCTTTTCTTTGCTCTGTGAAATGATCTCCTTGGTCTTTGTTTATGAAAACTTGGATTTGGAAATAGCATGGAAAAATGATCAACTAGATTGAGAAAAGTCTAAAAATATTTAGAGAACTTCATTTCTAGGTCTACAATTCAGAACAACTTTCAATTATGCCTAACCTTGAAACGGGTGCAAATAGGGAGACCACAAAGTAGGTCACTTAATTCTAAATTCTGCACATTCAGTAAAACTTTAATAAATTGGAAATGGAAAGGCCCTGGCAAAGTGGATAACTGGATTGGTAGGAGTCTAAAAATCTTTAGGTAGGTACACTATCATGTTTGCAACATGGGGGAACATTCAATTATGCAGTTCATTCAAATGGATACAACTTGTAGAAACTCAAAGTAGGCTATTCAACAATCTGGGTAATCAGAGAAACAAGACAGCTATACAGGACCAACTTTGGGGAAACTGAAAACCCATCAAACAGACTTGAAATGGCTTGGGTTCTAAAAAAAAGACTCTCTGATACATATGATAAACATTCCCCAAGCAGTGACTTATGGAACCTAACAAGGTGTAAGATATTCAGAAGCAAACTAGGTCTGGAACAGCAAAATGACACTTTAGCAAAAAAATGCAGATTTATGTAACCACCTCAAAATGACAACTCCCTAAACATGCTAGAATTGAAATTTAGGAGCTGGAACCCACTGCATATGTCAAATTAAAGGTACTGAACCCTCTTCCCAAGTGGTATATCATGAAAATCACCAGGCTACTTTTTACAAACACTCCAACTAAGCCTTCTCACGAAAGTTTTTCAGGGTAATCATTTTGCCTTATAGAAATTTTTCAAAATGGTCACTCCAAATTTGTGGCAAATTTGAGAGTACCAACAAGGTAAAAGAAGTACCACTATTAAAATTAGCTAATCTTAAGGTTCACAGTGAAAGAAGTATCACCTTTCCATCCAGGAAAAAAAAAGAAAAAGAAAAGAACTGAAGAATAGAAAATTCTGGTATCTGGGGGAAATGTGCAAGATATGATGAATTTGGTTTGATGTACTTAGTGCCTCCTCTATGCTTCTCTTGGAGTTCATTGGCTTGGTTTTCTTCCAAAGCACACACTTCATAGCTGATGAAAGACTGAAAGTTTGAATCAGTGATGAGTCTGATTCTCCCAGATGCCTCACACCTGGCAAGCAGAATACTCCACGTAAAGGTTAATTTTGGTTTTAGCTAACCAAAGATTCTGAAGTTCTCGAATGCACTAAGGCATCCATCCTAGATAGTCACAATTTTTTATGCCATGCATACCCATCCCTACATTTTATAGGCAAAATGTTGGGTCTCCCTTTTCACTTTTTCTTTTCCTTTGGTTTCTTTTGTTTCCTTTGTTCCCCTCCGGGCTTTGCTTCCACATGGGTTGTTTTTCTTTTTCTTTTGTCTTCTTTTATCTTTGGGGCCCGGTCCCAGAGTTTTGTTTATTCTTTTGAGTTGAACGGATCCTGGACTTTGGGATTCTCTGCTGTCATGTCTTCTTTTGTTAGAAGGTGTGGTTGCATGGAATCCCCGGGTCCAGATTCTGGAGGTTTGCTTGTCCCAAAGTTTGCGGAAAGAAAGAAACACTTTTTACCCTAGGGGTATAAATTGGAGTTACCTGTCATTTTCACATTTACCATGGTTAAACAATTAGAGCACTCAGAGTGATTTCAAAGTGATTAAGGTGATCTAAATGGTGTTTTGTTCCCATGCTTAGTGGTTAATTAAACAGTGATTTGCAGTGCTTATTTGTGGTTTCTCGAAGGTTAACTCATTACAGAGTGCCTCCTGTGCTCACCTTTCTCAAATTTCCTATGCCTCCAAGTAAGCCTTCTTCGGCTCTTCTCTCTTTGGTTTCTTGGTTCTCGCTTGTTTTGTCTTGTTTTCTTTTTGTTTTGCTTTCATTTTTCTCTCTGGTTTTTCTTTATGTTGCCTCCCATTGGTGGGTTGGCCCTGCCAGAGGGTTGTCCGCCCTCTGTACAATTGTAATAGTATGTTTTACTTTGTATATTTTCTAAGGGTAGTGTGAATGCTTCTATACATATTTTACACTCTATAAATTTTTTCTATGTATGATAGTGTAGGTGTTGTTGTACATTCTATAAGCTTGGTAATTTCCTATTTTATAGTGTTTATATGTCATGGTTTTGCTGTCAACTTACAAGTTGTGCTTCGGCCCTTTGTACATTGGGTGTATATTCTCTATATATCCCTCCATTGCATTGAGCCCATTGTGCTCCATCACGTCCAAACCAATTGTCGATCTTGTCAAAGAGGTATTCGCTACGGCTCAAACTCAGCACCTCACTGGTTCGGGCCATGGCAATTTTCTCTCTCATCTATCATGTCACTTTAATGGCAGGATTAATTTCCCATGAGTGGGCATTCAAATCCCATCCGATCTAGCATTTACTTCCCCCATGTCAACCCATTTGTCACCATTAATGTCATTACGTCACCTGTCGCATAGCCACATGACGACCCATGTCAGCCAAGTATGACTTCCTACCAGTCACGTTGACAACGGCTAGTTCTTCCAAACTCTGGGTGTTGAGAAGCCCCTAGGGTATTCATTTCATTTTTGTCACCTGAACCAATGCCTTAGAACCCTTGGGTGTTTATCAGAATTTGATCCATGATTAACTTTAAAATATCTGGGATTTTAATGTATGCTAACACTTTTTTTTGAAAAGGTGTGAAATGGTGGTGAATTCCCTAGAGTCCCTAAAAGTATTATTTTTATTGTATCATATATTGACAGTTCTCCAGTCTTGTAGGTTGCAGATAGTTTTATCAAGATGTCTGACGTGATCGCTCCTCTTGATAGCCCGGAGCTTCCAACTACCTCCACTCGGGCAGTTACAAAGACAAAAGCCAAAAATATGTTGGCCAAGCTGTCACTAACCTCCAAGTACCCAAAGGAGGGTGTTCTTTTGGGGTCCAAAGTGGACTCCATGTTCCAATAAATAACAGATATAGAGCCCAGACTATGGGCTGAAATGCAAGGCTTGGTTCAAGCCATTTACAAATAGAAGGCTGACAGAGATACTATGGCTGTCCACCTGGTCGGCTCTAGAATTATCAGGGCCACAAATTTTCCTTGCTTAGTGCAAGAACTAGAGCTGATACTCCAACTGGAAATGCTCTACAACGCCTCCACTCAGGTTGTTTTTCTCATCGATCCCCGGTTTCTACACTATCAAGCAACTATCGTCAATATGGATGCTACTACTTTAGCTTCAAGGCTGGGGATCCCTCAATTCTACAGAGCCACTATTCTCTCTTGATCCACATCACTAAAGGAGTTTGAGGAGGCTTCTCTCCTCTCCCAGAAATATCTTAACACCCACTAGCTTAAGTCCCAAAGAAGGGACTACAAAAAGATGAAATTGGAGATTCCCCACGGGGATTTTAAAGAACCAATCCAAGCACGCATTATATTTCTATGCAGGCTCTTTGGAGAGCCCCATGCCCAAGATTTATCAACATGGATGTATTACTTTCTCTACTTCACCACCACTCATAATCAAACTTTCAACTAGGCGGCTATCATCGTCAACCATGTGGACACGCAGATGAAGGGCATCCTCCCGACCTCAAAATTCCACATGACATCATACGTGTTATGGGTACTGGACCAATAGAGACCAGATTTTCTAGGTTTGCAGATAGTGGGCATTCTTGGGAATGGGTTGGGCCAGTTGACACCCTGGGATCATTATCCCCAGGTCTAGTGGGAACTCAGTTTCCCAAATTTTTGTAGGGTAAATGATGCCTTCATTTACCAAAATATTTTAACACTTACTCAGGATTCCAGATATCGGTTATCACAAGGGGCAATGAACCTAGTGAATACCTATGGGAATTACTTCATTTAATTCCAGCGGCATACATATATTTGGGTGACCAGCTTCTCCAAAAAACCCTATCTTCTTCCCCGGTATTGCGGGGATAGAATCATTCTTTTAGAATTTTGTTGGCAGATTTTGGAGCTGCACGCCCTCTTCACCCTAAAGAAGGTTACCAATGTCCCATTCCCAATCTCTTGTGGGAACTATTCTTGTAGTCTAGCTATAGAAAAGGAGGAAGATAGTGAACTAAAGAGTCTGGGACTGGTGGGATTCCACCATACCAGAAACAATTTTGATCCCCTTGGTAAAATAACAACTGCACTTCCCCGGGCGTCCCCACTACACAAAGAAGATATTTAAGATTTCTAGGTGGTCTACCAGGACAGTTTTGATCTTCAAGCCCACCAACATTCATAGATGTCTAAAGGCTTGATGAAATACCTCGACCTTCAGGGTTTCCTGAAGGGTTTTTCAGATGACGGGCCCCTGGAGGACCCATTGTATAAAGAACAGGGGTTAGATACATTAGACCTCCCTCTGATGGATTGGATCACCCCATAAGATTTGACAATTGAGGGGGTATGTCACCCCATTATAGAAAATAGCCACAAGTATTTTGAGGGGGTGTGCCCCAAGACCCAGCACGAGAAAGGGGAAGGAGAAAGAAGGGCCCCTGATCCAAGTACCTCCCAAGGGTTTGATCCCCATAATGGCTCAAATAGAAGAACAAATGGAGGCATCAAGGCTAACAAGTCAGAAGATAAGTGCAAAACTCTCCTCTGGCTTCCTTGCAACTCCAATAGCATCTTCTCACCCTGCGGGATCCCCATCATTGGTCACACTCATGAGAAGGCAGACATTCGCTGAGGTGGAGTCTGCAAATATTTTGTCTGTCGGGGACTTTGACAAAGGAAGGTTATCAAGGTTATCGAAGATGATGATCCAGGAACATGATGCCGTGAAGATAGTAGATGAATTCCAGAATGTGGTCGAAGAGGTTGAAGAAAGGCTTGAGGTTGTCTGTGGCCAGTGGGATAGCATTAAGGACATTGATGAGGATGGTGTAAGTTAAGTTTTGGAGGCATTCAAAAATGGTAAAGGGAAATAAGATTCTCTAGATCTCGGACTAGATTTTCACCAGCAAGGTGCATATTGAACATTCTTTATTCTTTGAGCGCAAGCTCCCGAATCCTGGAGTTCTGCATCCACATTTTTACATTCTTTGGATGACCCGTGTCCAGGTTCCCCAGAGCCAACTAGTCATCATCAAATAGTTAATAAGGGTGTCAGGAAGTGGGTGACCCCAGCAAGGCACATTGAATCCAGGGATGGTTTTGATGGGTGGTCTTCCCAAGGCGCCGCTCCAATATGAAACACATGGCACATTGGAGATAGTGAGCCATTTTTGTATTGATGAGGCATGTAGCCTCGATCCCCAGGGGATCAAATTTCTTCCATTTCTCCCTCTGGCTCTCTTCTCAAGTTCAATTCTTCCATACCTCTTTTCTTGTCTTATTCTTTTGACATGTCAGACCTCCATTCTTCTCGAGGTTGTTGTAGCATAGTGCAGGTAGTACCGGCCATCGAAAATTGTATTTTATTAATTGAGTGTAAAGTTAGATTACGTTAAATTTGGGGCAAGGTATGTTTATAAATAATAAGTCTAACCTCATTCCAAAGGTCACAAGATTGATGATTTTGTAGTCCATAGCTATAGCACCTTAACATTTCATTTCTCATAGTTGCAGAGCTCAATGCTCCTTAGTTCTTAGAAGCTCTTATTAGATAGATGCTCCCTTGGAGCCATTATTGTACACATCAGTGCTGCTGGAAACCTATTAATAAAGAAAGAAGAGTTTTGGAAATGAAGTTGTTAGCATTCTGATCTCTGTATTAATGTTCTTTTATGCTATATGTTTCTGATGTCCCTTGCTCTAATATTTTAAGTAGATTAATGACCTTCTTTTCCCCTCGCTATTGAATATGTATGAACTGATGGTTCTATATGCATTCAATATTTTAGTGTAGCATGTTAGAGCATGGTTGATGTTTTAAATGTATTAGCATATCTATAAGTAGAATGGAATACTTCTAACCCTGGCGTATCTTTTGAAGTTTGTTTTGATAATCCAAATGCTTGCAAGAAACCCTTACTTACCTAAATCCCTAGAGAAGATGAGCCAAGAAAATGAGGTATCCCCCCAAACAAAATAGTCACACTCCCAACTAAGCTCCTGCACTGTCGATACCCAACTCTCACGTGCTTGAATGCCCAGAGAATTTATTCCTCGGACAACCTTTATAGGCAAAGTTGGTTGGTACCCCAGTACCCAGTGACAACTCACACTCTGTTGGCAGACCAGTCACAAAGTCCCATCAACAGAATCACTCTTATCTTCTTTTACCTTCACTCTTATCTTTTGAATTCTTATCGATATCACCTTGTTTATTTCATGATGACACTTTGTCTCACTGATGGGAAATCTTCATGCTGACTTCTGCAAAATGTTTCCATTTTTATTTGTACCTCTGATCATACATTTTCTCACTCTATTATATAGATTCATCATCTTCATATAATCCCCCTTTCATCTTCATACTATATGCTCTTCTCTTGTTTGCATACATATTCTCTTCTTTTGTCAATTGCCTCTATGAAATACATATTCTCCCCCTTTGACACCAATGCCAAATATGTCTAAACATTCAGTCATCTTTGTTGATACTTGATTGGTCTTTTCTTGTTCTTTCATCATCCTCGTATTACAACATCATACTAAGACTTCTCCCCTATAGAGTATTCTCCCACTACATCAACTCATACATATGAAATTATGATAAACACATATGATCTGATGCAATCAACACCATCCTTTAATTAACTTTGGATAGGGGAAGAACCCATAATCTACCTCTGAGATACTCAAAGGTATCCTTTGGTAATGGTTTGATGAATATATTAGAAACTTGTTATTTATTAGACACATACTCAAGCCTTACCTCCTTCTCCTATACCTTTTCTCTTAGGAAATGACATTTTATTGCAATGTGCTTTGTCTTCGAGTGCATCACTGGATTCTTAGAAGTGTTTATTGCACTAGTGTTATCACAATAGATAACAATCGGTTCTATGACCTTCTCATGAGTTCCCTCAAGAATATGTTTTATCCATACCACTTGCTGATAGTTAAGAGTAGCAACAACATATTCTACCTCTGTAGTAGATTGAGAAATACAATTCTTCTTTTTACTAGTCCAGGAGACTAATCTTTCATTGAGAAAGAATGCTCCACCACTTGTACTTTTCCTATCATCAACATTTCATGCTCAGTCTGCATTAGTAAACATATTCAAAGAAAAATATCCATCCTTACCATACCATAGGCCATGATTTTTAGTTCCCTTGATATATTTGAAGATCCTCTTTACTGCAACCATATGTGAGTCCTTTGGATTTGATGAAACCTTGCAACAATATCAACAACATGTGCAATATCTAGTCTACTATGTACAACATATTGTAGTTTACCGATCATGGATTTATATAAAGTTTCTATTGTGGATCCACAACACACACCCCATTTTAGGTCCTTAGACCATGGGGACACCCCTTCTTTTATTTTTTTCCTTTTTTTGTATCTGCCCCTCGTAGAGATCCAGTCAGCCACCGGGAAAGATTACTGAAACCAAAGCAAATAAAGGAAGAACCCTTTTTTGGCCTTTCGGCCCTTTCGGCCTTTTGGAGGACTTAGGTCCTCCAAAATTCTGAAATGGTCGAAAGGCCAAAGACCTGACCTTTCAACTCTTTCAGACTTTCAGAGGACTTAGATCCTCTGAAATGCTAAAATGGTCGAAAGGCTGAAGACCCGATCTTTCAGTGTTTTCAAACTCTAAAAATACCGAAAGGCTGAAGGCTTGGTTCTCTTTTAGGTCTTTTTGGTCTTTCGGGGTCTAAAACCCCAAAACTGCTGACATCAGCCCACGGGTTATAAAAAGGGGTAACCTCCCTTTTTTCATTTCACTCTGCATTTTTATGTGTTTGTGCTCTCACTCGCGTTTTGTCTTCTCCTCCTCGCCAACCACCTCCTCTTCCAAGCCACCTGGTTGCCCTCCCTTTGCTCGATCAATCGAGGTAGGCTCTCTTCACTCGTCCTCACTTGGTGCTTTCAGATTTACCTAGGTTTAGGGTCTTTTTGGTGCCCCTAGTGCCTGTCTAGCCTAGGGCACTTCATTTCATCACCTCTATTTGGGCTTCTGTCTTCGTGCGCCGACAGGGACGTCCTTCCCTGTCGGCCCTAGGGTTTTCTGGTGTCTTCAAGTCTAGGTTTAGGGTTTTGCATTTTTGTCAGTCGTGGTGCTTACCATAGGTTTTTATCCTTTGAAGGGCCGAAAACTAGATCTTCATTCTCGCCAAGTACCGTTTTGGACGTTTTAGCCTTTCGGACATTCAACAGGTCTGAAATTCTGAAAAGCTGAAAGTGAAACCTTCAATCAGTCCATCCAGGCTCCTCACCATGTTTGGATGATTTGGCTTCCTTGAGAAAACCCCTCCCAGTTCAGTGTCTGAAACTCTGAAACCCTTGATGGACTTGGCCCTACCATTTTGCATGTTTGCACTTTCAGACTTTTTGGTCTCTGAACTAGTTTTCGGTGTCTGAAACCCTGAAAGGTCCGAAAGTGCAAAAACTTGCACTTTAACTATTTTTTAGCTCTCTTTACTTGCTTTCATAGTTTAATTTTTTTTTCTTGTTCAAATAAACTACTAATATTTATCTTTTCTTGCAGGAATGACTGAACCCAAGATAACATCCCCAATGAAGTATCAAGACAAGGGGAATCCCCCTAGCTCAAAGGTGGGGAACAAAAATAGCGAGGTAACTAACACCAACATTGAGAATGTGGATTGGAATGAATTCTTGACCCAGTGCTCCCAACCGGAAAATATATCTAAGGAATGTACCTCATTAGTCCTATCTATGCTAGTAAATGCAGTTGCACACCCTGTGGCTATTTCATCTTTAGAATTGATCATCACCCTAGCTCATCATTACGATTCAGATAAGAGGGTGGTAGTCAACTCTGAGGATCAGGTGGTGCTAGACATTAGGTTGGATATCATTAAGGACGTCTTTCACCTACACAAAGGCATAGACAAATTCTATGACTTTTATATTGAAAAGGGGACCAAGTGGTTTGGCAACAGGGCGCAAACTGTAAATGAGATGATGAATAAGGAATACCTCAAGAAACCACTTCCCAAGAACAAATTGGACAAGATAGACCTCCATAGAGGTTATATGAGAGATGATATCTAGGTAGCTATAACAATGATAAGCAGGGTGTATGGGTTACCATAGTCCACCCAACTCGAGCACTGGATGATCCTGCTGATAGAGAGGATCAGGGAACGAAAGGCAAGATTTGACTGGGGCACTATTATTAGTGACAATCTGGATGAGCAGTTGACAGTGGTGAAGCATAACCCCAAGTTTTACATGAGCACTTACATAGTGTATCTATTAGCTGCAAGGGTAGATTATCCTGGCCTCACCAAGAGGGGAAGAGAAACAATGAGGAGAGAAGTCGACAGCTCCTAAATATAAGAAGGCTCCCCCTCATAAACCAAGAATGGTGTATGGTCATGAATGACCAGTCGAATATGGCTCCAATCCTAGGCCTAAGAAAACTAGAATGATGGGCCAAATTGACCCACCAGCAGGGTCGTCACAACCCCAATCAGGAGAAGGCCCATCTACCTCTGGCCAATCTTCCCCCACCGCTGAGAAGAAAACCTATAAAAAGAAGAAGAGTTCTGACTCTCCGCAATTAGAAACTATACAAGAAGAGCTTGAGGAAGGGGACACAAGTGAGCCCTTAGTCCAGAAGACCAGGTTGCAGAAGAGAAGACAAAAGGAGATTAATAAGAAATATAAAGAGGATCCCAAAGAATAGGACAATCCTTTGGATACATTGGGACCGGATGAATTCATGCTTTCTAATTTTGAAGGACTAGAAGGCTTTTCAGATCAGGGCAAAGATACACACACTAGGGGACCACCGCTCATACAACCCCAGGTAACCCTCACTCCACCACCGTTCATACAACCTTAGGTAGCCCTTACTCTTCCACCGGTCCAGTTCACCAATCCTCCAGTGAATGTTGCTGCTCCACTAATAAGCTTTGATTATGCTCCAGGGCCTAAAACCTAACACAGTGGGGTAACTCTAAGTTTAGTAACAGGGAATGTAGCTAGAGGGAGTTATGTTTTCACTCCACCACCCCACATACTTACTCCACCAACTTCCCTACTGACTCTAACACCTCCTCCTGCATCAACCCCGCCTCCGTCTACTACCACCATCTCCTCATCTCCAACTCCAATCATACCAACACTTATTCCCTCAACATTAAACCCTCCAACATGTGCCACCTAGGTTTCAAGAGAAGCCATGAGTGCTAAGGACACACCACCTTTCCATACCATGCTAGAGGCCATGACTGGTCTGAAGTCAAAAGTATCAATTGATACTTCCGCTGAAGAAGCCCAGGACAAAGAAGAGGATAACGTGGTAACTGAACAAGGAGAGAAAGAAGGAGGAAGGGAAGAAGGAGAAATTGATGTGGATGCTGAAAGGGAAGGAATCAACAAGAAAAGGGGAAAGAAAAGGAATCAGAAAAAGAAACAGAGCCAGAAATACAAAGCCTCACTTCGATCCTCCAGGTTGCACCATATGAACCTATAACTACATCTGGTAAACCTACTTGGTTTACCAGGGAGATACAACCTAGGACAAGAACCTACACCAGTAAATTGGATGGAGAGGACACAAGTATGACATCAGTGAGACAAGCTTTCCACCAAGCAGAAATCAACACGCCTACAAAGATCATGTCATATGTAACTCAAGACACTGGGTGTCATTGGAAATCCCAGATAGCTATCCCTCCCTCGAGCACTTCTCAGATGATAGTTTCATCAGAAATTTATACATTCAAGGAGGTAGATTTGGGCGAACCCACAAGAGAAGGGAGCAAGACACTAGCAGCTTTAGGGCTGAAGCATGCTCTAGGGTTCATGAATAAAGATGAAGAAACCATCAAGGCTTTAATAGACCAAAATGAAGCATTAAAAGGGTTCATCCAAAAGATGATGGGTTCCATTGACCCAAATTGTTTAGAGGCTTCACTACAGGCCATGCTTGATAAAAGGGCTACACCAGATTTGCCAGCAGGTTTTGACTCCCTCATTTATCCAGGCGAGCGCCGATTGGATAAATGACTTCAAAAAATTTGGAGAGAAGGCCATCCCATCAATATTCAGACCATATAGGACCATATTGGTTGAGGTTAATTCACTCATTGACCTGGTGGAAGATGACGGAGGTATGGATGCTGAGGTAGCTAAGTGACAAGCAGTTCTCCAGGATTTGGAGGTAATTTGAAAGCAACACTTCCAAATTTTGGTAAAAGTCTATGAGGGCGAATAATTAGATAAATTTGAGACTTGGATCAAACAGATGACCAAAATAATTAAGGTCTATAAGAAACACCAGGCCCTTATAGATGAAAAGTGGGAGGAGATAATAAAATGGATCAAAGATATAGATACCTTCTTCACAGGGGTTTGCCTCAATGTTTACCGAGAATAAAACCAACAGGCTCTACATCCCTCCAAGGAAGTGGTCCAACAGTTTAGAGACATTCTGGCTGGAGTCAATACCAAGGAGGCCTTGTAGCAACTATTCTACATGAAAGATGAAATACACAGGATGTCACAGCACGAAGAAGAGATCACATTCTTCGCTTCTGAATTGACTATCTTCAGAGAGAAGCAAGAACAAAGGGTCACAAAGATAAAAAGGAAAGAGATCAATTTTGAGGAAGTCCAGGAGATAGTGCAGAGGCTCTGGGTAGCTCACCCAAAATTTTTCAATGGATAAAGCTCCAAGGTTCAAATACCGAGTAGACAGGGCAAGATTTTCAACACTTGGCTAAATTTTGCCAAGGAAGAGTTTTCGGCCTTTCAGCCTCTGATTTTTTGGCCTTTTGTCCCCGAAAGCAAGTACATTTTTTAGCCTTTCAGCCTTCAAATATTTTGGCCTTTTGGCCTCTTCAATGTTTTTTGGCCTTTTGGCCCACAACAAGTCCAAACTTCTAGGACCTCCGAGTTTGATGATTTTGAAGAACACCTGAGAAATTTTAAAGGCATCAAAGTTTCGGGGTAGAGGCGAGGTCCAAAAAACCTGGGGTTTCAGCAAGGTCACTTTTTTAGATACCAATTAGACTCCAGATCATATCCATGGGAAAATTGAGTTTCTTTTGGAAGGACTAAAGGTTTCCTATCAGTACCCACTGCCAAAAATAGTTCCAGGTGAAGAATCCAAGAAGCATACACCAAGATCAAGAAGAAGACTCCCAGTTCACATAAGGAATTCTCCTCCTTTCTCTCTCTCTCTTCTTTGGCATATTTTTCCCTCTTTGCAAAATCAAATGGATTGTAAAGGGTTTAATAATCCATGAAAGTTACATGGTATGAGTTAGAAATAGTTTACCTTTAGCAAAGTTCTAGTTTTAGTTCTATTTCTCTAGTTTAGACTCTCTGATGCCCTAACTCCAAAAATCAGAGTTGTGGATCAAAACTCTATATATTGTAATCAAAAAGCAATGTAAAATGTTGACTTTTTAATACAATAAAGATCTACATTGGGTGCTTCATTCATGGTGTGTGAATTACTGCTATCTATGAGAATTTATTGAATGTATGCTTGCATTATTCTTTATTTTCAGAGAGCCCTTTGTGTTATTGTGTTTCAAATTCATGCTAATTTTAGTTGAGTTTGCTGTCGTATATCTACCTTGCTATGATGAATGCATGGAGGAGATCATCTTTGGGCTTAACAATAAATCCATCTCATGGGTGCGCACATCTTAGTGGCTTCACGATTTGATAGATTTTGAATATCTTGGACGAGTGAATATGTCTTCTCTCCAAACGCTTGCACCTGTGGAGTAGTGAATCATGACTTGGTCTAATTTATGCTTCGTGGGTTGTTCCAAATCTCTCCAACATTTAATTCACAAGGAAGGGTTTATGGTAGTTTATGTCCTTATGATTTCACTTTTCTCACAATTTACTTTATTTCTCGTTACCCTTCCCTCTTTAAAATGTTGTCATTAATTCTGAAAATTACCATCTTAAAAAATACAAAATTGCATTTTATTTAGAACACCCATATTTGTTAAAATAGAAAATACCAAAAAGAGAGAACTAACAATATTTTTTGCAATTTTTTGTCTTGAACATACCAGCAAAGGCCCCCTCATGAACAATCACATTTATCTTCAACTGAGTAACCAAGCAGGTTGTGACCCGACCCCAGAGAACCTTGGGAATAACTTTGTTATTCTTTCAAGAGAGGAATTTGAATCTCGAGATCCTAGAAAGTTGGCTTGTGTTAAAAAAGCACTCAACAGTTTCATTTACCTCTTTTGATTCATCCTCCTTAGATAGTTTGCATCCTATGACCATAGGTGTTCCCACTAGTTTTGAGTCTTGCATGCCAAAAGTTTTCAAAATCTCCTTCACATACTTAGATTGACTAATGTATATCCCTTTCTTTATCTATTGTAGTTGAAGTCCAATGAAGAATTTGATTTCTCCTATCATAGACATTTCAAATTCCTTCCTCATTTCTTCTGCAAATGACCTTCTTAGTGCTTCATTTTCACCAAATATTATGTCATCAAAAAACAATTCAACAATCAATATCATGTCTTCACTTTCAGATTTTAGATATGCATTCTTATTGTCACTAGTCCTTGTGAAACCTATCAGAATAAGATAAGCATGTAGCCTTTCATACCATGCTCTCAGAGCTTGCTTCAATCTGTACAATGCTTTATGCAATTTACATACCATGTCTTTACCTTTTTCAATAGAAAAACCTTCAAGTTGTTCAATGTATACTTCTTCTAACACCATTAAGAAAAGCATATTTTACATCCATTTGATAGACCTTAAAACCTTTATAAGAAGCATATGCTAAAAATATCCTTACACCTTTAAGTCTAGCGAAAGGTGAAAAGGTCTCACCATAGTCCAGTCGTCCTTCTTGTGCATACCCTTTGCAAACTAGCCTAGCCTTGTATTTTATCACTTGTCCTTTCTCATTCAACTTATTCCTAAAAATCCATTTAGTACCTATAACATTCTTGTCAGTAGGTTTTGGTACTAAAGTCCATGTATTATTCTTCTCTATTTGATCTAATTCCTCTTTCATATCCTTAACCCAATCATAATTTTCCAAAGCATCTTTAACCTTTTTAGGTTCTAATTCATATAGTAGACAAGTGCTTTACCTTACCTTGCTCCTTGTCATCACTCCAACATTTTTATCTCCAATAATATAATCATGTGTTTGATTAATGTTCACATACCTTGGGAGTATCGGTTTTGTTCTCTGGTTAATTTCATCATCACTCATCGATAGTGCATCATTCATCACTTCAGTCATCTTTGGTATTGTATCTAGCTCCACCGATTGAACATAGACAAACCCATCATAGTCTTCTAGTTCCTTCTTGATATCTTCCTCATTTTTATCATAAAATTCATCAATTCTAACATTGGCACTTTCAACCATCTTGTTAGTACACTTGTTCAAACATTTATAATCTTTTCTTCTAGTAGAATACCCTAGAAATGTTCCTTCATCACTCTTAGAATCAAATTTACCATTTTTTCATCCTCTTTTATGTAACATTTACTTCCAAAAAATTTGAAATAATTGACACTAGGAGTATGACCATACCATAGCTCCTAAGGTGTTTTGTTTGTACCTTTCTTAAGTTGTACCCGATTCAAAGTATAAATAGCAGTACTTAAAACTTCTCTCCAAAATATTTGAGCCACTCCCTTTCATATCAAACATTTTCTTGCACAATCAATTATGGATATGTTCCTTCTCTCTAAAATTCTATTTTGCTAAGGTGTTCTTGGTGCTGACATTTGTCTCTTGATTCCATGTTCTTCACAAAATGTTGTGAACTCAAATAATAGCCATCGTTCTTGAGTAATCATTGAAAAACAAGATAAATTACTTATCTCCATAGTAGCTCTTAGTTCTCATAGGTCAATACAAGTCAGTGTGTACAAGATCAAAAATGTTCTAAGATGAATAGAATTCACTAGTAAAGCTAGAACTAGTCAACTTTCCCAACTGACATAGCATTTTCAGGCTTAGCTAAAGTAGGCAAACCTCTACCACATCTTTGCTTACTGACCTTTACCAAGTTATCAAAATTAACATGACAAAATCTTTTATGTCATAGTCAAAATTCTTCAACTTTAGCAAATAAGAAGTGTTTATTAGTAGAGTTCAATCGGAATAGGTTACCTCTAGTCCATTCACCAGTAGAATCAAATCTCAAGATGTTCCTAAGATCTTGCAAACACCATTACTAAATTCCAGTCTAAAACCTTTGTTAATATTCAAATGAGCAACACTTAACAGGTTATAATTTAATCCATCATCCCAATAAACATGATCACAATTAGTGTTATTGAACCTTTACCTCTTACCACACATGGAGAACCATTACTTAAATAATATGCTTAGTTCACAAATGGAATCTCTACACTTCCTAAACTTGTAGAGTTCTCAGTCAACTCATAAGAATTCAGTTCACCTTTCTTCACATGTGTCTTCTTCATATCACTTATGACTTCATCAACATTATTAATCTACTTTCCTTTCCTATTCTCTGACTGATTAGGAAATTTTTTCCTAAACCAACAGTCTCTAAACAGATGACCTATCTTATGACAGACAAAACATGCCATGTCAGTTGAATTCCAAGGACCAACATTACCTATCAGAGTTCTCATTCTGAAATTTATTGCTAGGTGTCCATAGTTTCCATATATTGAACATGTAGCATTGAATT
This sequence comes from Thuja plicata, assembly GCA_018584345.1. Taxonomy (NCBI): domain Eukaryota; kingdom Viridiplantae; phylum Streptophyta; class Pinopsida; order Cupressales; family Cupressaceae; genus Thuja; species Thuja plicata. Next base: position 2,774,558 of record MU226447.1, read on the forward strand.
GTCTTTCCCTTCTAACAGTATTCACCAGTGTAACAGGTGACCTAGGTGCATACACTCTTGACCTACAATATATAACTTTGTGTCCATATTTGTTTCATGTGAAACAATATCCATCAAAGTTACCATCATTGGATCTACTGCTAGACCTAGATATAAAATTGTATGCAGTATGACCATACTTGTGAAGATTATAGGAATAACCATTAAAAGAGTAGGGTTTATTCACCGGTTTTCTCTTTCACACATTTGTATTATGACCAGGCTTTCCAAATTTATAGCAAGTAGGTTTGTTAGGTTTCTTACCTGATTTGATTGGATCTACCTTCTAATATATTTGTGTCTCCTTAGGTTCATATTTAAAGGACTCACTGATTTCAAATGGTCCTTCTCTTTTATATCCAAGATCGGTTGTGTCTATGGGTCTTCTTTGGCTCTTTAGTTGTTCATAAACTTTTTTTGATATTTCATTGTATTGCTTCAACTTTTCATTTTCTTATTTCTTGGTTTTCAATGTCTCATTCTCCTTTCTAAGCCTTTCATTCTCACTTATTACTTGTAGATTCTCTACAACAGTATCCTATATTTGACTCTTATATAAATAAAATTCATGTCTTAGGTTAACAAACTATTCATCTTTGGCCTTTAGGGAATCATCAACAATTTTCTTGGCAGCTTCTATAGTCTTCTCTACATCTACAACCTTTTCTTTTTCTTTAAGGACTTCACACATCCTAACAGACTTACTTTCAATCTCTCTTTTCAGATTAACCACATTTTCATTGAGTCCCTTGTTCTTAATCAATAGATTTGCAATTTCCTCCTCAGACTCTTTAGATGCACTACCTTCAAACATTTTTTCTATGTAGTCTTGTCTTTCACTCAATTGCTCCGTAAGTTCTCTCCTTTTGGCAAGTGACTTATTCAGCTTTTCCTGCAGCTCAATGATCATCTTGTTTGCATTCTCAAGTTGCATCTCATACAAATAACCCTGCATGATAGTGGATCTTTATCCCAAGCTATTAGGCTTATCACTAAGAGGACTAGGACAATGATACCGATTGTTGGAATTATTAGGTATTGAGAGGGGAAGTGAGTCAGTCCAAACAGGTAATAAGCAAATTCGACCACTAATCTAAATAACTACAGAACTACTTTCCAAACCACAAAGCATATAAATGATGCAAACACAAAAGAAAGTAATATCAAGCATCCACAACCTCATCACACATGACATGGATATTTTATCATGGAAACCATTGGTTAGAGGGAGAAAATCACAGTGAGGATGACACCCACAAGCCCACTACTACAATAAATGAGTTTGCCATGTTAGGAGCTACAATCACCCTTTCTGAGGGTTCACTATGTTAGGAGTGACTAGTACACTTTTAGGAATACAATCAGATCAGTTATGATGTACCTTGCTAGAGGATTTCAAAACCCAATTAAGAGTTCACCTAGTTAAGGGATTTACAAAAAGAACTTGTTAAAGTTCACCCGATTAAGGGATTTTTCTTGCTGTAACTATTAGGGAACAACAAGATGAGTGATATGGATGTAGCACTGATTGCTTATCAAATCCAAGATGTTCTCTATACTCTACAACTTCTCATTTCTCTCTATCTATCAGTTCTCTTATCACAACCACAAATTGAAATCACAGAACCCTAAATGCATCACCATAACAACAACCTTTCAATATGAGCAGTTCCCAATATATACATAACTTGCACCAACATTAAACACACCAAAAATGATCTTAAAATAATTTCCCATGAAAGAACCACATGCCAAAGTGATAATCTTGATGTATAACACATTTTATCATGACCACATTAGATCAAGATAAGAATTGCAAGTTATATCTCCAAAGTAGTCAAACATGTTTTGACTTCTCCAATGCAACACCTTGAATCCATCTTAAATGATTGCATTGATCACATAAATGTCAAAAAATTATATCAATAACCTCTATTCCTTATGATCATATCATTAGATATCATCGCACATACTATTTCTCTCACTGATCTATGATTTACCAACTGTTACTCAAGAACTCTTGAGTTCTACCTATCTTAATGTATGTGACAACAAAAATGCTTTTACGGATCAACCAAATGAGTTGTGATTGGAACCACACCAAAATCTAAACATGTTGAAGTTGTATCTGTGACCACTCCTCATAATTCCACTTCTACCATGATCGTCACCAAAGTGATGTTCTCCCTATCTACCGATCTTAGTTATTTGCTACATTACCTTATTATCGATTGTGTCTTTACTTCACTTGTTGTATTTCATGACTATACTGACTTAGTTTCCATGAATGACAACCAAATAAGTGACTCCTTATGACTGCACCTCAAGATCCATCAGAATACCAACAATTTATGTTAAATATTTTTGTGGTATCAGATTGGGGCTCCATAGCAAAGGGATAATGTATTATGGTCCATAAATTTGATGTTTTATAGAAAAGGATGAGAAAATTTCTCATGTACAACTCTTGGAATATAAAAGAAAACATTTATTGAAGGATTTCCTTTTAATGAGAATGATTAATGTTAATCAGACTAGCAATGCATGAAGGAAGAAAATTTAGGACTTGGCTTTGATAAATATGTTTTTAAGTTAAGGCTATGGTTTGTAGTCTTCTCAGATCTCTAAGCTATGGTATTTTATATAGGACATTAAGGCGATGTTAACAATTGCTAGCCCAAATTTTGTGGAAATTGGTAAGTAATGAAAATAATTTAGGCTAGAAAATCCTACATTATTATAAAATGAGTAGCCTAAGGGAAGCATGGAATATATGTTGTTGGATAGTATGGAAAGAAACCTACAATTCATTAATAGCTAGTGATAAAATTATATAATATCACTAGTTCAAATGACATCTAGCTGCCAATAATGATTGAGGAGATCAAGGCTGGTGGAGTGTCGAAGGAGGCTAGGGTTTTAGAGAGATGATTTTGGAGGGCATTGAGAACCCTTCACAAGTCCATGTGGTAGTCAGCAAGGATGGTTTCTCCCATGGAAGCCTCCTAGTCAGGCTTGGGAGCCTCTAAAAAGAAACGGGAATTTCTCTACCCAGACAACTCGAGCAGAAAGGTACAAATGTTGAGGGGATGATAGAAATCAATGGGGCTACTCATGGATGATCAATGGGTTTAAGGGAGGTTTTAAATTAGTGGAATCAGTAGTTTTAAATTAGTGGCTCCCAAAAGATCCCTTTGTTCCAACCCAGAAGATAAGGGAAAATCCAACAACAGTCGACAATAGAGTTATTTCAGTTCGCATAGAATCAGAGGACTAGAAGGAGGTCATTCAGGCTCTTAGGGAGAAGTCTTTCTTTATGAAATGGGGGGCACATGGCCTACGTATACCAAGATTCAAAAATGGGTGGACAACAACTCGGGTAAGCATTTTTCATTGAAAACTCTTCCTGATGGTTTCTTTTTTGTCATAGCTAGCAACATAAGCAAAAAAAGTTGGATCATGCACAATGGTCCTTTCATGATGGGAGGCATAGAATTTTTTTTATCAAGGACTAGTCTCCAAACTTCAACCCTAAGTAGGCATCTATAGAAGAGGTGTCCATTTGGATAAGGTTGTATTACCTACCTCATGAATACTAGTACGAGGAAACTCTAAAGATAATGGATAACAAACTTGGGAAATACATCAAATTGGATGAAGCAATTGAGAAAAAGGATTTCAGTATGCATGAGATAATTTGCATTTCTTGGAGGCCTCATCCCCCTCTCCCACATGCTATAGATATTTTTACTAATGAAGGATATTAGAGGAAAGAAATTGAAGTTGAAGAAATTTTGAAGAAATGCAGTAAATGCAAGGAAATGGCACACGGCTGAAGAGTGCTTGACTGATAAGAAGGGGAAAGGGATAGAAAGCGATAGACTAGCAGCACTTACTCGTCAAAATGTAGAGGAGGATGTTGGGCAGGTGATGAACACAAATGGTTTGTAGTAGGACATAGACGAGGAAAATGTAGATCTTCTTCCTTCTAGGGGAGAGTTGAATAACAGTTTTCTTGGGGGACAGGATCGGGAAGGAAACTCAAAGGCGGGGACTTTGAAGGTAGATTATCCTAAACCACAATCTCTTCAGGGGAAGATAGTCAAGGTAGAAGAGAGAGTTGAAATAGAAATGGTAAACAGCGGTGTGGAATCACCATCTGGTGGGAATATCAGTGATTTGGTTAACTTAGGACTTCAAGTGCCAGTAGAAGACAACCTAGATATTAAATTCTCATCATCTCAAGTTGATATCAGACTGGAGAATGTTTGGGAGGAAGGAGAAATGGTTTTGAAGGTGATTCATAATGAAAACTTGATAGAAGTAGAAATATGGGCTGAAAAAGAGGGAGATATGTACTAGCTAGTGGTATCAAGTCAGGAGTAAAATCGACTCAGAGAGGAGATTTTCAAAAAAAAATCACATGTCTCCTATGTGTGAGGAAGAAAGTAATAGAGAGGAAAATCAAGAAGGGGAAGATCAGGAGTCTGCCTAGGATACTATTGAAGAAGAACTAGGGCTTACTGATGGAGAAGGAATTATCGAGAATAGAATGATCTAAAAATCTAAGTCAAAAATTAAGAACGCAAACATTGGCAGTCAAAAAATAAGGGGCAGGAAATCGGTCCAACAGTTGCTAGAAGAGGCAGGTAAAAAATAGGGCTAAAGAAAGCTTATATCTAGGAGATACTTGTTCTCTCCTGGGATGCAATGAAGTTCCTTACATGGAATCTAAGGGGTTTTGATGCCTCTGACAAGCATTGGCTAATCAAGTGATGTTTTTATAATTTGAAACCTGATGTAGTGTGTTTACAGGAGACCAAGTTAGATCAAGAGACAGCGGAAAGAGTTCTAGGTGTTTGTTACTGTTGGTCATGATGCTTTGTGAGTTTGGAAAGTGCCTTCTGAGGCTTGGTTATTCTATGGAATCCAAGAATGGTCCAAGCGGAAGGGATTGCTCAGGAAAGACAATGGAAACTTGTTAAAATTAAATTATTTCAGTCAGGTGTTTTAGTTTTTTGTTTAATGTTTATGGCCCTACCAAAACAGAAGATAAGAAAGAGCTTTGGGATAGGTTATCAGAGGTGATGGGTGGGTTGGATTTGAGTTCAATAATTATTGTTGAGGATTTTAATGCTACTTTAGATTTTTTGGATAAATGTAGTGGAAAAGGAGTTATGAGTAGGATTGGGCATGACTTCCATAATTTTGTGAAAGAATATGGGATGTGGGAAGTGAAGACAAAAAATGGAGTCTTTACCTAGACCAACCAAAGGTCTGGATTTTCAAATATTGTTGAGCGTTTAGATAGGTTCTTCTTGGCTAGTGAATGGTGTGCACTACCTATGATATTTTAGGCTGAAATTCTACCTATTACTGGTTCATATCACTTCCCAGTTGCATTTATTTTACGAAGGGATATGACACCTTTAAGATGCTCTTTCAAAATGGAAAAAATGTGGTTTAGAGAAACTGGTTTTTATGATATGGTGTCTCACTAGTGGAAGAATGTGCTGAAGGTAGAAGGTAATAGAGGCTTTTAGAATTTTTAAAAGCCACAATATCTCAAGATAAACCTTAAAAGATGGAATAAGGATCATTTCAAGGAAATTTTTGTAGAAAAAAGAAATTTAGAAGGGCGTCTATAAGATGTAAATAGTAAAGTGATCGAGTAAGGGATGGATGAAGTTGATTTCCTAACTGAGAAGGATTTGAAAATGCAGTATGGAAAAATACTCCTACAAGAGGAGGTTTTGTGGAAACAAAAATCTAGGGAGAATTGGCTCAAGGAAGGTGACAGAAACACCAAATTTTTCCACAACTCAGTTAAAGCATGGAGGTTGACAAATAGAATATCCTCAATCATACTTTAGGATGGTTTGGTTTCCTTGGACCCAGATGCCATCAATGGTGAGGCATTCAAATTCTTTTCAAATTTGTGGCAGGCAAATGATCAAGAAGCTAATGTTGATGAGATTTTAGATGGGATCCCTTCCATTGTCATGGAGGAAGATAGCATAATGCTTATGGAACCCATCCAAATGAAAGAGATTAAATCTATTGTTTAGGGGTTGGAGGGAGATAAGGCTTCAGGCCCTGATGGTTTTCAAGCCAGTTTTAATCAAAAAAATTGGGGAGTACTAAAAGAACTTTTAGAGGTGGTGGAGGAATCAAGATTAAAAGGTTTTGTTTTGAGGGATTTCAACAATACCCTAGTTTCTCTTATCCCCAAAAAGGAGAGGGTGGAATCTTTTGAGGAGTTTCATCCTATTTCATTTTGTAACATAATTGAAAAAATTATTACGAAGGTAGTTGGCAATAGAATTAAAAGATCCTTGATAGGCTTATATCTCCAAAACAGAGTGGCTTCATGCCCAATAGAAGTATAGTAGAAGGTATCATTGTGATGCATGAAGCAATTCATTCAATAAAAAATGTTAAGATGAAGAAGATGTTACTAAAATTGGATATCAAGAAGGCTTACGACTGAGTGGATAGAGCTTTCCTTTTCAAGGTATTTGAAAAATTTGGGTTTGATGAGGGTTGGATTAATTGGATCAAAGGGATGACTATCAAATATAGAGTTTCAATTTTAGTCAATGGGAGCCCTCAAGGCTTCTTTTCTACATCCCAAGGACTGGGGCAAGGTGATATGATTTCCCCTTTCTTTTTTATTTTGTTGGTTGAAGTCTTGGGAAGAATGTGTTGGTAAATAGATTGTTCTTTTATGCTTTAACTCTAGAATACCCAAATATTTAAGAACAATTGAATACAATAGTTGGGAAATTGTGACTAAACAACTAATTTCCCTCTGAATTTGAAGGTACAACTCCCTTAAGTAAATGATCTTCAATGAATATTGATTCTTCCTATTCTAACAGGGGCATGTTCTTGACCCGAGAATAGAAGAGGTAAACCAAGCTAAACCTAGACAGGAAATAGCTCAGGCAGGATAAGTCCAATTATATCTCTAGCCGATTTCAAGACTTCATCAATCATATGACTCCTTAAAACTGGTAATGCAATAATTGATAATGAGAATGCAAATGCAATACTTAGAGATTTAATGATATAGTAATAATGAATCAATCTATTTCACAGGGACATCTACTAGACTTAGAATGACAATAGATTTCTCACTAATTAACTATACCGAATCATAATACATAATTCTAGTTCAACCACAAACTGTAAATCTAATTCCAAAGAGACATTGAATTTAATAGATAGATAGATGCAATGCAATGAAATAGTTAAATAAATGGCATTCAGACATACAAATTTGACTTAGCAAAATGCTATCTTTCACACCAAGATTTAGCCAACCTCTTCATTTATTTGGAAAATATTACATATAGGGTTCCAGATTTGGACCGTTACAAAAGGGTAACCAAAATGGTTCCACTTCTCCAATCAGAAATCATAAACAAGGTTTATATGTTACAACACTATCAAAATTTAACACAAGAGGAAATCTATCTAAGCTATGGTTTACATCCCCTTGTCTAATTTATATCTATAGGCGGTGACACCTGTAATGATTGGGATGAGCTCTTCATTCCTATTGATATGGACATTAGTATATCTGATGAGCCACCTGGAATGTTCTTTAGCCAGGATCTTGATTTCGTCCGTCTGATCCTTCATCTCTTCCATGGATTTAAAGATGCATCTGCTCAACTGTTGGTGGTTTGGCACCTTGTCCAAATGGGTGGAAGACTGTTCTGCCAGGCTATGCACATAATCAGAAAATGATTTCTGCATACTAGCCAATCCAATCATTTCTTTTCCCTGACCACTTTTATGTGATTCTGCATGAAGAACTTGAAGGATTTTAAAATCTTTGCTCTGCTCCTCCTTGATCTTGACATCTATTTTCTACAACCCTATTTCATCTTGGATGATCATATCGATCTTAAATTCCAAACTTTGAAGCCATTCGATCAAGGGTTCATCTCCTTTCTGTAATATATTGGCCTTTGGTGCCTACTTGGTCTTCATTTTGACCACCACGTGCAGCATTACTATGCATTATTGACATCTCACTCTCTCTAATGCAAGAGTCTACAGATTCTTGTCAATATTATTCCTCTTTGTTTCCATCCTTATGAGAGAATTACCTAGTTGTTCAACAACTACCAGTCCCTCAAATTTGAGCCTCTCAATCCACCTCTTGTCAATCTTCCCAAAGTGTCTCTCCTCTTGTAACTTGGCTAGGATGGCTTGGTTCTCCACAGCACTGGGATCAAAAGTGGTCTGCACACTGGGAATACTATCTATCGGAGTGATGAGTTGTCTGATGAAATTAGTCAGCTCAGCTACTTCTACTTTAAGTTGAACTTTAGCATTTTTGAGCTCCTCGAGCTCTTCTTATATTACCACATTGGTTGACTTCCACCAGTCTACCTTGGTGTCATGCCGAGCAAGCCCCATGTCAAATGATTGCAACTGAAAATTAGAGGCGGTCATATCTTTGATTCTGCCTTCCTTTGTAGGCTTGGCCACCTCCATAGTAAAATGCCCTATTTCAAGATACTAACCAAGTGTAGACATTGTCTTCAATTTATTTTTTTTACCCACTATGGTGTTGGGTTGCAAGGCCCATAAGAGAGTATCTTTGCTGGAAGTCCCTTCCTCTACTCTCTTCCTTTTATGCTCTAGAGTAAGTTCTATCCAAGATTCAACACTGGTGACTTTGGAAGCAGAAACCAACTCTTCTATGAAAAGCTTCCTAATGACTGTAGGAGTAGATTTAGGCCTGGAAGAAAATGGATTCACTGATGTTGGAGAAGAGGAGACCAATCTAATGACTTGAGCAGCTTCTTGTTGCTTCTCAACCCTCTCATCCAATTTTGTGGCTGGGGTATTGGAGGTATCCACACCCACCTCTACTACAATAGGAGACCCTCATCTTGGAGTTTCTTAGGTCAAAGTGCCGACTTGTGTATCTAAAGCAATATCTTTAGTTGATTGCTCAGGTCCTGCACCTTTAGTGGGCTCTTCTATTGCCTTGGCCAAGTCTGTAGAAACTGCTTCTTCTATCGACCTGATGTTTGGAAGCGGGCCTTCTCCACACATTTTATTTGGTTGGACCTCTTTCTTAGGAGGCTCATCACCTCCACCGGTTGGCTAAGATGAACCTTTGGCCATAGTTGGGATTGTTACTGATGAAGTTGTTGGAGTGCTTGAAGTATCTTTTGTCAGGGTTCACTTAGAAGGAGGCTTCCTTTCTGACCTCTTTCTTTTTCCTGTAGTCTATTCGACCACTACTCTGTTCTTCTGTAAATCCCACCCATTAAGGTTTCCAAGTCATTAATGGCCTGCCCTAGCATGGGCTCTGAGCTTATAGGGAGTGGCTTTATTTTATCCAAATATTTATTATCATACATATGTTGACCATCATCTTCCCACCCCTCCACTTCAATGTTAACCTTGAACTTTTTGATCTGTTCAATGGTTAACCTGGCGTAGAATCTCTCTCAGCTCTCTAAGTCATATTTTCAATTATCTTAGTAGTCTTAAATATCATCAACATGATGAATTGCATGACTCATTTGCAAGAAATCTCAGGCATAATTTACAAGATCGTACTACAGCCTCAATACATCCTATGTCTCCAACTGAAATCTTTTTGAGAATGTCTTCAAAACATTCTTTTCCTTAGACTGGGATGCGCAACTGTAAGCTCCAATGATCATCGGGAAATTGTATCCCTTCTTTCTAGCATTAGCATAGATCTGGTTCACTTGGATTGCTTGCCTCATTACCTTGACCAACACAATCATATCATCAGGATATCTGGGCAACTTCAAAGGGAAGTCATCAAATCTTGCAAGATGAATCCACAAATTTAATGAAAAAGCACCCAAACTGGCTGATAAAAGCCATGGCTTTAGGAGAAAATCTCCTTTCTGGGCAACCTTGTATCTCCCTACACAGTCTCATTGTGAATGTATCATTAACTCAAAGATATTGAGCATAACTGTTATTTAATTGTAGACATGGGAAAAATGCATAGCTTTTAACATCAATTAGGAACTCTTCTAATCTAGGAAGCCCTGGCCAAATTTGATTTGTGGCTAATATATATATATAAGGACTGAAGACATGTAGAACTCATTCTAAAGCTTAGCTCTACTTAGGGCACTAGAGAGATTTTTTCTTACCATAAGAGCCCAATCAATGAAATGGTGTTGAGAACAAATCACCTGGACTAAGAAGAAGTGATGCTCAATGAAGTTCAGTGCATCACTCTCACCTCGGATCCTATGAAGTAGCACCAAGATGTCTATAATATTTGGCTTTATATTTGTGTCATACAATGTTTTGGGCAACTTTCCTTTGGCGCTCCTCAGCTCTTGAAACCACGACTTCATTATTTCTTTCTTCCACACTGCCTTCTTTGCTCCATATTTGGTAACCGGCTGACAATATGTCATTTTTGAATATTCAGCCTCCTCTGGAATGCGCAGGGAGTTCTAGACAGAATCTTGATCAATAGATAGAAGCACCATGTCGTTGGGTAGGATGATTTTCTTGGTCACTCTCGAACAAGCTTAGGAGCTTGAACAGAAACACGAAAACTAGTAGCTTCTACCAACCCGCTCTCCTTTAACTTCTCAATGAGAGGGTGTATCTAGTCTTCCTTCAGTCTAATCTAAAAGTTTTGCATATCGAAGAATTTCAAGGAGGTATATGTTATCTTATGCTAATAAGATGTGATACCATTCATCTCATCAAATTCCATGAATCTAGTAGCCATACTTCAACTGATTATGAATTGAGAATGAAGTATATCCCTCAGGAGTGCAAGAACAATGAACAACTATTTCTAAGAAATTTGAATTCAGAAAATTCATCAAACAAATGGTAGCTCCTGTCTAGAATACTTTACTGATTTTATAACTTTTGAATTCTTACCGTTTAACAACCGACTTCTCGTGCCACATGAATGGAAAGACTAAGGCATTGATGAAAAAGTCATTTATAGAGTAAAATGGATTTATTTGAATTAATTACTTTACCCCTATAGGTCGTTAAGAAACATCCTTTCACTTTAGTAACCATAACGGTAACTTTTTGGAGGCAGTGGAAAATCACTTTTCCACTTCCCTTTCAGTGGAGAAATGCCTTTGGAGTGCTTTCGACTCAAAAATCTGCCAAGGGAGAAATTTAGCTCATTGAGATGCTAAAATGGAATGTCTTGATTTCATCATCTTTCTTTATGCCCTAGATCACTCAAGAGATTGATTATTCTTCAAAAATCCTCCATTTTAATGGTTTGGTGGAAAACATACCCCGTAGGTCGAAACCTGCCTGTTGGAGTAGCGGAGAAGCCATTTTCTGCTTTTCTGCCAGTAAGCTTGCATCTTGAATTCTTCCTTGTTCAATCATTCATCTTGCTTGAAATAGATTTGTTCTAAATGCCTAAAGCTTTATAATTCCCAAATCTCTCATTTTCAACTTCCACTGACCTTTAATACTTTAAATTATGTTTGTTATAGAAAACGCACTCTACAGGTGATTTTCCACCAAGGAGAAGCTCAGAACTAATTTTCTGCCAATGCTGCAAAGGGTATGTTAAGGGAAAATACTTTGAATACATATAGAACCAATGTTGGAACCCTTTGAAACATGAACTTTACCAGATTTGGGAACTTAACCTACCCAATTGTTGGTAAACACGTTGTTCTTCTATGCTTTAACTCTAGAATACCCAAATATTTAAGAACGACTGAATACAACAGTTAGGAAATTATAACTAAATAACTAATTTCCCTCATAATTTGAAGGTACAACTCCCTTAAGTAAATAATCTTCAATGAATAATTATCTTTCCTATTCTAACAGGGGTGTGTTCTTGACCTGAGAATAGAAGAGGCAAACCAAGCTAAACCTAGATAGGAAATAGCTCGGGTAGGATAAATCCAATTCTAACTTTAGCCAATTTCAAGACTTCATCAATCATATGACTCCTTAAAACTGGTAATGCAATAACTGATAATGAAAAATCAAATGCAAGACTTAGAGATTTAATGATGAAATCACAATGAATCAATCTATTTCACATGGACATCTCCCAGATTCATAAAAATGCCAAATTTCCCCCAATTAACTGTATCAAATCATAATACAAAATTTTGGTTCAATGACAAACTGTAAATCTAATTCCAAAGAAACATTTGAATTTAATAGATAGATAAATGCAATGTAATGGAGTAGTTAAAGAAATGGCATTCAGACATACAAATTTGATTTGGAAAATAATACATATAGGGTTCCAGAGTTGGACCGTTACAAAAGGGTAACCGAAATGGTTCCACTTCTCCAATTAGAAATGACAAACAAAAGTTTATCCGTTATAAAACAATCAAAATTTATGACAAGAGGGAATCTATCTAGGCTTCCGTTTACTTCCCCTTGTCTAACTTGTCCCTATATGCGGTAACAGCTGTAATGACTTGGATGAGCTCTTCATGTCCATTAACATGGACATTGGTATATCTGATAAGCCACCTAGAATGTTCTTTTTCCAAGCTCTTAATTGCATCCATCTGATCCTTCAGCTCTTCCATGGCTTTAAAGATACATCCGCTCAACTGCTGGAGCTCTGGCACCTTGTCCAAATGAGTGGAAGACTTCTCTGATGGCTTATGCACGTAATCAAAAAATGATTTTTGCATACTAGCCAATATGATCATTTCTTTTCCCTAGCCACTTGTCTGTGATTCTGCGCGCAGACCATGAAGGAGTTTAAAATATTTTCTTTTCTCTTCTTTGATCTTGACATCTATTTTCTACAGCCATGTTTCAGCTTGGATGATCATCTCAATCTTAATTTCCAAACTTTGAAGTCATTCGATCAAAGGCTCGTCTCCTTTCTATAATATCTTGGCCTTTAAATCCTCCTTAGTCTTCATCTTTACTGCCACATGAAGCATCACTATGCATTCTTGGCATCTCACTCTCTCAGATGCGAGAGTTTGCAGATTCTTATCAATATTACTCCTCTCTGTTTCCAGCCTTAAGAGAGCATTACCCAGTTGCTCAACAAATACTATCCCTTCAGACTTGAGCCTCTCGATCCATCGCTTGCCAATTTACCCAAAATGTATGTCCTCTTGCAACTTGGTTATAAAAGCTTGGTTCTCTATAGCACTGGGATCAAAAGTGGTCTAGGTGCTAGGAACACTTGCTATCAGAGTGATGAGTTATCTGATGAAATTAGTTAGCTCAACTACTTCTACTTTGAGTTTAACTTTAGCAGTTTTGAGCTCCTCGAGCTCTTCCTCTATTACCACATTGGTGGAGTTCCACAAGTCTACTTTGGTGTCATGTCGAGTGAGACCCATTTGAAATGATTGTAACTGAAAGTCAGAGGCATTCATATCTTTGATTCTTCCTTCCTTTGTAGGCTTGGCCACCTCCATAGTGAAATGCCCTATGTTAGGATCTCGGCCCAGTGTAGACATTGTCTTCACTTTCTTTTCTTTACCCACTATGGTGTTGGGTTTCAAGGCCTATGAGAGAGTATCCTTGGTGGAAGTTCCCTCCTCTACTCTCTTCCTTTTCCATTCTTAAGTATGTTCTATCCATCATTCAGCACTGGTAACTTTGGAAGCGAAAACCAACTCTTCTATGAATAGCTTCCTGATGACCGGAGGAGTAGCTTTAGGCTTGGAAGTGAATGGATTCACTAATTTTGGAGAAGAGGAGACCAATTTGATGACTTGAGCAGCCTCTTGTTGCTTCTCAATCCTCTCATATGAGTCTATGGCCAAGGTGTTGGATGTATCCTCACCCACCTCTACTACAATAGGGGACCCTCTTGTTGGAGTATCTTGGGTCAAAGTGTCGGCTTGTGTATCTACAGATATTGCTTTAGCTGGTTTCTCAGGTCCTACACCTTTGGTGGCTTCTTCTGTTGGCTTGGCCAAGTCTACAAAAATTGCTTATTTTGTTGACCTGACATCTGGAACCGGGCCTTCTCCACATGTCTTCTTTGGTTGGACTTGTTTCTCAGGAGGTTCATCACCTCCACCGACTGGCTGAGATGAACCTTTGGCCATAGTTGGGAGTATTACTGAAGAATTTGTTGCAATGTTCAAAGTAGCTTTTGTCGGGTTCCTTTGAGTAGGAGGCTTCATTTTTTACCTCTTTCTTCTGCCTGCAGTCCATTCGACCCACTGCTCTATTCTTTTGTAAATCCCACCCATCACGGTTTCCATGTCGTTAATGGCCTACCCTAGCATGGGCTCTCAGCTTATAGGGAGTGGCTTTATTTTCTCCAAATATGTATTATCATACATATGTTGACCATCATCTTCCAATCCCTCTAATTCAATCTTAACTTTGAACTTTTTGATTTGTTCAATGGTTAACCTGGCATAGAATCTCTCTCAGCTTTCTAAATCATCTTTGCAATTAGCCCAGTAGTATTCAATATCATCAACATGATGAATTGCATGAATCCTTTGCAAGATATCTCGGGCATAATTTACAGGGTCATATTGTGGCCTCAAGACATCATATGTCTCCAACTAAAACCTCCTTGAGAATGTCTTCAAAACATTCTTTGCCTCAGACCCGGATGTGCAACTGTAGGCTCCAATGGTCATCGAAAAATCATAGCCCTTCTTCCTAGCATCAGCACAGATTAGGTTCACTTGGAGTGCCAGCCTCATTGCATTGACCAGCATAATCATATCATCAGGATATCTTGACAAATTTAAAGGGAATTCATCAAATCATGCAAGATGAATATATGATATATCCACAAATTGAATGAAAAATCACCCAAATTGGCTGATAAAAGACATGGCTTTAGGAGAAAATATCCTTTCTAGACAACCTTGTAGCTCCCTGTACAGTCTCATTGTGAATGAATCATTAACTCTGAGGTATTTAGCATAACTGTTATGTAATTACAGGCATGGGAAAAATTCATAGCTTTTAACATCATTTGGGAACTCTTCTAATCTAGGAAGCCCTGGCCAAATTTGAATTGTGGATAATATATATATATA
>MU226447.1:2789689-2799918 GCA_018584345.1 Thuja plicata
GTGCTGGGAACATATCACCTAAACCAAGAAGAAATGGTGCTCAATGAAATTCAACATGTCACTCTCACCTCGAATTCTATGGAGAAGTACCAAGATTTCTACAATCTCTGGCTTTAGATTCGTGTTGTATAATATTTTGGGAAACTTGCCTCTGGCACTCTTCGGCTCTTGAAACCATGCCTTCATTATTTATTTCTTCCATACTACCTTCTTCACTACATATTCGGTGACCGCCAGACTATATGTCATTTATGAGTATTCAGCCTGCTCTGGAATGCGCATGGAGTTCTGGACAGAATCTCGATCAATGGGCAGAAGCACTGTGTCATTGGGCAGGAGGACTTTCTTGGTATCAAGATTATACTGGGCTATGCACTCCTGAACAAGCTCAAGAGCCTCGATGGCAATAGAAAAAATGGCCACTTCTACTAACCCACTCTCTTTTAATTTCTCAGTGATATGGTGCATCTGGCTTGCCTTCAATCTTCCCTAAAAGTTCTGCATATCAAAGAACATTAAGCAGGTGTCTGTAATCTTATGCCAATCAGATGTGATGCCATTCATCCCATCGAATCCTATGAATCTAGTAGTCATACTTCAATCAATTGATCTCTTAGGAGTGCAAGAGCAATGAACAATTGTCGCTAAGAATTTTGAATCGGGGCAATTTGTCAAAAAAATGGTATCTCCTATCTAGAATACTTTTCTGATTTTATAACATTTGAATTCTTACCATTTAACGGCCGACTTCCTGCGCCACACAAATGAAAAGACTAATACCATAATGGAAAAGCTTGTTATAGAGTAAAACGGTTTTATTTGAATTAATTACTTTTACTCCAATGGGTCATTAAGAAACATCCTTTCATTTTAGTAACTGTAACGGTAACTTTCTGGAGGTAGCAGAAAATCACTTTTCCGCTTCCCTTTTAGCAGAGAAATTCCTCTAGAGTGCTCTCTACTCAAAAATCCACTGAGGGAAAAATTTAGCTCGTTGAGATGCTAAAATGGAATGTCTTGAATTCATCCACTTTCTTTATACCCTAGATTACTCATGAGATTGATTCTTCTTTAAATTCCTTCCATAGAATGATTTGGCGGAAAATGCACTCCGCAAGTAGAAACCCGCCGGTTGGAGTAGCAGAGAAGGCATTTTCCACTTTTTCACCAATCAGCTTACATCTTAGATTATTCCTACTTCAATCATTCCTTTGCTTGGAATAGATTTGATCTAAATTCCCAAATCTTTCTTATTCCCAAATCCCTCATTTCCAACTTCCACTGACCTCTTATACTCTAAGTCCTATTTGTTGCGGAAAATGCACTTTGCAGGCGATTTTCCGCCAAGGAGAAGCTCAAAACCAATTTTCCGCCAAGCTGCCAAAGGGAATGCTTTAAGAAAAAACCTTCAAGTGCATATAAAACCAATGTTAGAATCCTTTGAAACATGACCTTTACCAGATTTGGGAACTTAACCTACCCAATGAAACACGATCTTAGAGACCAATTCCTCCTGGCTCACAAAAAAGAAGGAAATTTAGGGAAATCTGATAAAGGCCTCCTATCCTAAGAGGATAGCTAGACTTAGACTCAGGACTTATACAAAGCTTTGAAGATCACTACTACACATTAAACATCCACTTTGTCTCAAAGGTATGTAGACCAAAAGTGGGGCAACAGTTGGCTCTGTCTGGGGACTTGGGCATTCACATGTCCAAGCAAGGAACTCAAATCTTTGGTTTTGTAAAGCTCAACAAAAAGGTAGCTCACAACAAAACTAAATCAAGACACAGAAAGGAAAGCAGGAAGGAAACCTAACTAAGGAAAATAAAAATAGGAACTAAACGTAACTATTGTACAATATAGGGGTTACCTATTTTAAATTCAGACCTGATACAGCTTTAAGTCCTGACCATTGTCTGTCAGGGGTAATGCTTCACCATCTGGATAAGTTAGCTTAAAATAATTCCTCTCGAATTCTTGTTTTATCTTAAAGGGTCCTTTCCACAATGTTTCAAATTTCTCATGCATACCTTTGGGTGCCCTACGCTTGTCCCATAAAATCACCATAACTCCCTCCATAAATTTTTGGGTCTGCTCTTTTTATCAAACAAGTTCTTCACATGCATTTGATGTTGTGTGATATGGTCTACCATTTTCTCTCTTTCTTCTTCAAGTTTTTTCAAGTAAATAATCCTCTTTTCTAAACCATCTTCACATATGCCATCTTCTACTATTGTTCTCAGTTTGCAAGTCATCAATTCTAATGGTAATGGAAGACTAGCTTCAATTCTATAGACAAGTTCAAAGGGGGGTAAACTAATGGCTCTTTTAGGATTCACTTTGTCTACCCAGAGAGCCTCATGGATTTTCTTGTGCCAAGTTCTCTAGTGCTCTGCTACAAGATTTTTGATGATGCTCACCAAATTTTATTACTGGACTTAGCTTGACCATTTCTTTGAGGGAAATAGTTAGATTAATGACTAATCATAATGCCATACTCAAAAAAAATCTCTATAATTTCTTGGGAAGAAAAGTATGTGGCATTATCCATAACTATCTTAATAGGCACACCAAACATTACCAGGATGTTCTCTTTGACAAACTCACATACTACCTTCGAAGTAGTTTTCTTGGTTGCATTCACCTCCACCTATTTTGTGAAGTAGTCAGTCACAGTAATTATGTAGGTATGGCCTATGCTAGACGTAGGATTTATAGGACCAATAAAATCAAGACCCCATTGTTGAAAAGGGCCTTCAATTATCACTGGTCTAAGGGGTAGCACTGCCAACTATGGTTTTCCAGTAAACATTTTACATTTTTCACATCTTGCTACCCAATGATATACATCTCTAATCATTCCTGGCTAGTAATAACACTGTCTCACTATCTTGAACGCAGTGACTGACAAGGAGAAGTTTCCACCACAAGCCTCATTGTGAAACACCCTTAACAACTTCTCTTGAGGTTGTTTGTCAACACACCGGAGGAAAGTTCCATCTATGGATCTCTTATACAATCTATCTTCCCAAATTATATATTTAGAATCCTTCATTTTTAGATCTCTTCTTTGCTTCGAAGTCAATCCTTCAGGGCATTCACCGTATGTCAAGAAATACACAATATTTTCAAACCAGGGATATTGCATACTTACGAATAGGACCAATTGCATATTTTCAGGGTCTTCATCCTCTATGTTTTCCGTTGTTGCCTCGCACAGTGCATTTCCTCTCACTAATTTAGTGGGCTTGATTTCTATGTCATATTCTTGAGTCTTAGCTACCCAAGCTCCTCTGTTATTACATCCCACGTCTTGGTGAGTCAATATGATTTTTACTACAATGTCAGACACATATGCAAGAGAGTGAGAGTGTAAAATGTAGAATCTAAAATTCTTTAAAGCTTTTACTACTGCGAAAGCATGTTTTTCAGTCTGAGAGTATCTCAGCTCATGATTTTTTAGAGGAGTGCTCATAAAAGTGATAGGATCTTGACCTCATTCCTCGTTCTCCTGCATGAGGATGGTTGATAGAGTGTGTTCAGAAGATAACAATAAATTATGAAATCCTTCTTGTATTCTGGATGAAAAAACACCGGGGCATTGGCTATGGCGTTCTTGATGCTTTGAAAGATTGTTTATCAGAGTCATTCCACTTGAAATTTACATTTCCTTTCATCATGTCCACTATGCACTTGGTAATCTCAGAAAAATATGGAACGAATCGCTTGAGAAATTTCACCTGACCGAAAAATGATTTCACTCTAGTTTTTTTCACTGGTAAGCTCAATTGTTGGATTGCTCTCACCCTTTCTGAATAAATTCTTATGCCTTCCTAGGAAACAATGTAACCTAGCAATTTCCCTTCAGTCATGCAAAAATTTGACTTTTAGGGATTCAATGAAATCTCATCCTCTCTACACCTTTGCAATACTCTCCTTAAATCATTTATATGATCTACTCTTTTTTGGAAAACACAGTGAGATCGTCTAGATACATACCAATTATTGTGTTCTTCATATCACTAAAATAAATATACATACCTCTTTGAAAGGTAGCTTCAGCATTGATCAACCCAAATGGCATTTTGTGGTATGCAAAGGTGCCCCACGGAGTAGTGAAAGTTGTTTTATGTTGATCTTCTTTTTCCACTTCTATTTGGTTGTACCCTGAGAAACTGTCTAACATGGACATCATCTCAGCTCCAACTATGGTCTGCAATAGATGATCCATGTTGGGAAGAGCGTAGTTGTCTTTCAAAGAGGACTGGTTGAGATTCCTAGAGTCTACATAGATCCTTATTCCTTCATTCTTCTTCCTCATAGGTACTATATTCGCCACCCAGGTAGAGTGATGAATAGGGTATATAATCCTTTCTTTAAGCATTTTATCCACTTCCCTAAATATAGCATCAGCAACTTTGGGATTTTAATTTCTATATTTTTGCCTAAATGGGGCAGCCTCAGGTTTTAAGGGAATCTAGTGTTTGAATTTAGCATTCATAAATCTTTTGAGATCCTCATAACTCCAAGTGAAAACATCTTGATATTCCAGGAAGAGTTTCCTAGTCTCTTCCCTTTCTTCTTTAGTGCAGCATTTCCCAATATTGATCATCTTTGGATCCTTTTCACTCCTGATATTAATTCCTTTGTGCTCACCATTTGTAGGACCTCTTTCAACTCTCTTCTTCTTAACGAAAGTATCATGTCTGTTGAAAAATTTTTCAAGGGTAACTAAGTGGGGAGGGATGATATTACCTTGTAGGTGGATGATATCTGACTTATCTTTCTTCTGTTTGCA
Source organism: Thuja plicata (assembly GCA_018584345.1). Classification (NCBI taxonomy): domain Eukaryota; kingdom Viridiplantae; phylum Streptophyta; class Pinopsida; order Cupressales; family Cupressaceae; genus Thuja; species Thuja plicata. The sequence continues at coordinate 2,794,491 of MU226447.1, forward strand.
ATGACAGTTTCCCTGATGACTATTAGGGGCATATTTATGGAAGTCACCACCTCTATCCAAGAAGAAGATGTGGTTCTTGTCATCTTCAAACACTTGTCAATCTTCCACATTGTCAAGTACAAATGGTCGATACATAACCTCTACTTGGTACTTCTTATCTTTGAACTCCGGGTGAGTGAGGAGTAATGAAGCTGACACTGTTGTAGAGTCTTCCTTGGAATTCAATTCCCTCGATATAGATTCAATAAAAATTGCATCCGATGCTTCTATTTCATCCCATACTTTGTTTCGGTAGTTCTTTAATCTATGATTCTTTACGGAGTATTGGTTTTTAACTTGGCGTACAATTAGCTCAGCATCACCCTGAGCTCTAAAAATTTTCACGTCTTTTTCTTTTACAGAAATGATTCCTAATAGCAGGGATTAATGCTTAGTTGTATTTTTAGTGTTTCCAAACTCCAATTTGTACGCCATAGGTTCACATATGCCATCTGGGGATATAAGGACTACGCTTGCACCAGATCTTGATGATTCACAACTACCGTCAAATTTGAGGGTCCAGATATCTAATGGTGCTTCTTTAGTAGAAGACCAATCTTCTTCTTCTTCTCCTAGTTTAGACTCATCAACATGACCATCTGCAAACAGCATATAATTTCCAAATTCTAACTCCTGATATAGAATCTGGACTTTGGGATCATCAGACTTCAACACTGTGAATTTTGCTTTTTCTTCTGGGACTAGTTTTATATTTTTGCCACCCACTGGGATCAGGGCTTGAGACCAATATAGCTTTATTTCCCCTCCTAGATCTCTATAGAAACTCTTGCTTACTAATAAGCCATAACTAGCAGGTATATCAACAACAAGTATTGTTAACAGCATTTTCTTCTCAAGATGTGCTGCTAGAGCCACTTAGGCATCTTTGATTTGTCCAAATAGGGGTACTTGTTTGGAATCCATAGAGTAACACCTACTATGAGTTTTAGTGAGGGTAAGTCCCAAGGCTTTAGCTACAGTTGATGGCATTACATTGTCTGAGGCTCTAGATTCTTATGCAATTGCTTAACTTGCAACCATTAATATACAATGACACATAGAATGGGTCAGGACTTTGGCCTCAGAAAGTGGCCAACACAGATGGTTCACCTTGCTCAATTGGGCCTGCAAATATAGACTCATTTTCTATGGTGGTCATGGCATTTTGATTTACATTCTAACTCCCCTCTTTACAGTATTCTATAATCTTTTGTAGTTCTACAAGATTGGACTTAAGATAGTCTATGGGGGAAATCTAAATTCTAGAATCTCTACAAAATTGAATAATGTCAAGAGATTTTCTCCTTACCTAGTTGTAGAACCCTCACTCCTTGATTGGTTTCCTTAGAATTTGAAGTAGATGTCTCATTATTCTTTGGTGGAGATGTGGAAGTAGGTTCTTTATCTTTTTGACTCCAGGTTAAGACTATATAGGAGGTCTCATCTATGGTAGCATAACATGTTGCTCCTTACTCTAAATCTGATTCATACTCTAAATATAAGTTTTCAGAGTGGCCATGTGAATATGAATCTGGTTCAATGCCAGAAACTCCAGCATTCCATTCGTCAATCTAATGCATTTTCCAAGCACGAGCTACATTGGGACAGCTTTCTCCGTCATGATCTGTAGTTAAATGGAATACACACATGTTCCCCCTTTTAGGAGGAGCTTCTATAGCTAACCTTTGTGGTGGAGCAGTCAATTGTAATGTCTTTCCATTGGCATTCCCCCCTTCATTGTTTCTTCCAGGCTACTCTTGAAAGTTTTGTTGATAGGGATTATTAAATCTAGGAAGCTGCCTGTTGAAGGCGATGAATTCATTGGATAGCTTTTGAATCATCTCATCTGATGATGTGGTGTTACTAGTATTGACTCTAGATTGTATCTCTCTTTTCCATTTTCCCGCCAATATCATGTGGTCTTCTAATTTCACCGCAGTTCTTTGAGCAAGGTCCGAAGGGGCTAGATTTGTTCTCCTCAGATCATAACTAATATCAGGAGGCATAGCACTTATGAAAAATGTTTTCAAATTCCTGGCAGTAGGCCTGTCAGACGTTGGGATACGATTTAGAAGCTTGTTGAATTTAGCCACAAAATCTCTCATAATGATAGAAGGTTCTTTCTTGATGGAGGTCAATTGTGTTAGTAGTGCATGTTCATCCTCGGCAGTTTTAAATCTTCCTTCAAAAGCAACTCTCATGGAAACCCAATTTGTGATAGAGGAATTGGGTAAGTGGTGAAACCAATCAGCAGCACCTTCAACAAGGGTTTCAACAAATAATATGACGGCCACATATTCTTCTCGCATGGCTAAGATATTCACTAAAGCAAAGAATACAGCAATATGTTCATTTGTAGATACTTTCTCATCTCTAGAGAATTTGGGGAAGTTCTTTCTTGAACCTGAGGGAACGGGATTATATGCTGCTAGTTACAATGGTCAAACTACAACAGCCCAAGGAAATGCCATAACTACAGGAGGTAGATAGGGTGTTAGATTGATGACAGGAGGAACAACTACTCCATGCAAAGTTAACACTTGACAAGTGGTAGACAAAAGAGTTGATTGTTTGGGAGGTGAAGGAGGTCTACTTTTTCTCTTAGTATTTTTGTCCTTCTGACGGGGTACTTCAAGTAGAGCAAAATCAAGGTTTGCAAGTCCCTCAAAAATTGGATCTATGTCACATTCCTTCTTTGCACTCCTGAGAAACCTCTTATGCTCTAGGGTTCCAACTATTCTTCTAGTCTAGCTTCATGCTCAGCTTGGTGTGGTGCCCTTCTTATGTTTCTCCTTTGGATGGCTATTTCAAGTGCTTCTATTCTGGCTTCTTTGTGTTTAGCACTTGACAAGCATTTCTATAGTGCTCAGTGTTTCTTCTATATCTCCAGACAAAAGTATTCAGTGAGGAAATAAGATCCTCTTGATCATCTTGGAATCCAAGATTTGGTTGGAGAAAAGGAATTATGTTTTCATGGGGAAGCACCATCTTTCTCCATGTTATGCTTCTTTTATAACGACTATTTGTCTCCCCAGTAGAGTCACCAAAAATCTGTTGGTAAACACATTGTTCTTCTATGCTTTAACTCTAGAATACCCAAATATTTAAGAACAATTGAATACAACAGTTAGGAAATTGTAACTAAATAACTAATTTCCATCTGAATTTGAAGGTACAACTCCCTTAAGTAAATGATCTTCAATGAATAATTATCTTTCCTATTCTAATAGGGGTGTGTTCTTGACCCAAGAATAGAAGAGGCAAACCAAGCTAAACCTAGACAGGAAATAGCTCGGGTAGGATAAATCCAATTCTAACTTCAGCCAATTTCAAGACTTCATCAATCATATGACTCCTTAAAACTGGCAATGCAATAATCGATAATGAAAAAGCAAATGCAAGACTTAAATATTTAATGATGAAATCAAAATGAATCAATCTATTTCACATGCACATCTCCCAAATTCATAAAAATGCCAGATTTCCCCCAATTAACTGTATCAAATCATAATACATAATTCTGGTTCAACCACAAACTGTAAATCTAATTCCAAAGAAACATTTGAATTTAATAGATAGATAAATGCAATGCAATGGAGCAGTTGAAGAAATGGCATTCAGACATACAAATTTGATTCAGCAAGATGCTATCTTTCACACCAAAATTTAGTCGACCTTTTCATTGATTTGGAAAATAATACATATAGGGTTCCAGAGTTGGACCGTTACAAAAGGGTAACCAAAATGCTTCCACTTCTCCAATTAGAAAAGATAAACAAAACTCTATCTATTACAAAACAATCAAAATTTAGCACAAGAGGGAATCTATCTAGGCTTCGGTTTACTTCCCCTTGTCTAACTTAGCCCTATAGGCGGTGACAGTTGTAATGACTTCGATGAGCTCTTCATGTCTATTAACATGGACATTGGTATATCTAATAAGCCACCTGGAATGTTCTTTTTCTAGGCTCTTAATTGCATCCATCTGATCCTTCAACTCTTCCATGGCTTTAAAGATACATCCACTCAACTGCTGGAGCTTTGGCACCTTGTCCAAATGAGTGGAAGACTGCTCTGACAGCTTATGCATGTAATCAAAAAATTATTTTTTCATACTTTCCAATCTGATCATTTCTTTTCCCTAGCCACTTTTATGTGATTCTGCGTGCAGACCTTGAAGGAGTTTAAAATCTTTTCTCTGCTCTTCTTTGATCTTGACATTTGTTTTCTACAGCCATGTTTTAGCTTGGATGATCATTTCGATCTTAAATTCCAAACTTTGAAGCCATTCAATCAAAGGCTCATCTCCTTTTTGTAATATCTTGGTCTTTAAATCCTCCTTAGTCTTCATCTTTACTACCACATGAAGCATCACTATGCATTATTGGCATCTCACTCTCTCAGATGCGAGAGTTTGTAGATTCTTATCAATATTAATCCTCTCTATTTCCATCCTTAAGAGATCATTACCCAGTTGCTCAACAAATACTATCCCTTCAGACTTGAGCCTCTTGGTCCATCGCTTGCCAATTTTCCCAAAATGTTTTTCCTCTTGCAACTTGGTTATAAAAGCTTGGTTCTCTACAGCACTGGGATCAAAAGTGGTCTAGATGCTGGGAGCACTCACTATCGGAGTGATGAGTTATCTAATGAAATTAGTTAGCTCAACTACTTCTGCTTTGAGTTGAACTTTAGTAGTTTTTAGCTCCTCGAGCTCTTCCTCTATTACCACATTGGTGGACTTCCACAAGTCTGCTTTGGTGTCATGTCGAGTGAGACCCATTTCGAATGATTGTAACTGAAAGTCATACGCAGTCATATCTTTGATTCTTCCTTCCTTTGTAGGCTTGGCCACCTCCATAGTGAAATGCCCTATGTTAGTATCTCATCCCAGTGTAGACATTGTCTTCACTTTCTTTTCTTTACCCACTATGGTGCTGGGTTGCAAGGTGTAATGTCCCCGCCAGGGAACCCATAAGGAATCAGGTCTATGACCTAAAATTACAATTAACAAATTTTTTTTCCTAACATTATAACTTAACATCATTACCATTTACAAGAACATTCCTTAACGTTCCCTTAATGAATTCAATTACCATTATTAAATATTTCATTTTATTACTTAATCAAAAAAATTCTATTCCCATTACAACTTCAATTTACATTGATTCCATTTCACATCAAAACCAAATACATTAATGAACTAGTGGAATTAATTTTCCTTACCGACTAACACGTAATTTACCCTTGGAAGTAAAACATGCACACATTACTAATCACATCCACTAAACACATTTATTCTTTCATATTTTTTTACTCCTTAACATTATCTATGCTCAACCCAATTGCACCATCAAAACTCAATTAAACTTTTCCAATAAGAGTCCTT
>MU226447.1:2803376-2828981 GCA_018584345.1 Thuja plicata
CATATTTATGTAAATATTATTATTTCCCCTATTAAAATATGAAGTTATGGTGAGTTGTAAGAGGTTCGGTTTAAGCAACCATCTCAAGAAGGATCATTCTCACATATAGCTCTTCCTAATTTCTAGTCAGCATAACCAGGACTTGACAGGGTTGGAGGGACATTACACAAGGCCTATGAGAGAGTATCCTTGGTGGAAGTTCCCTCCTCTGCTCTCTTCCTTTTCCATTCTAAAGTATGTTCTATCCATCATTCAGCACTGGTAACTTTTGAAGCAAAAACCAACTCTTCTATAGATAGCTTCCTAATGGCCGGAGGAGTAGCTTTAGGCCTGGAAGCGAATGGATTCACTAATGTTTGAGAAGAGGAGACCAATCTAATGACCTGAGCAGCCTCTTGTGTCTTCTCAACCCTCTCATATGATTCTGTGGCTGAGTTGTTGGATGTATCCTCACCGACCTCTACTACAATAGGGTACCCTCTTCTTGGAGTATCTTGGGTCAAAGTGTCAGCTTGTGCATCTACAGATATTGCTTTAGCTGGTTACTCAGGTCCTACACCTTTGGTGGCTTCTTCTGTTGGCTTGGCAAGGTCTACAAAAATTGCTTCTTTTGTTGACCCAACATATGGAAGCGGGCCTTCTCCACATGTCTTCTTTGGTTGGACTTCTTTCTTAGGAGGTTCATCACCTCCACCGGCTGGCTGAGATGAACCTTTGGCCATAGTTGGGAGTATTACTTAAGAATTTGTTGCAATGTTCAAACTAGCTTTTTTCAGGGTCCTTTGAGTAGGAGGCTTCCTTTCTAACCTCTTCCTTCTGCCTACAATCCATTCTACCCACTTCTCTATTCTTTTGTAAATCCCACCCATCAAGGTTTCCAGGTCGTTAATGGCCTTCCCTAGCATGGGTTCTGAGCTTATAGGGAGTGGCTTTATTTTCTCCAAATATGTATTATCATACATATGTTGACCATCATCTTCCAATCCCTCCACTTCAATGTTAACTTTGAACTTTTTTATTTGTTCAATGGTTAACCTGGCATAGAATCTCTCTCAGCTTTCTAACTCATATTTGCAAATAGCCTAGTAGTCTTCAATATCATCAACATGATGAATTGCTTGACTCATTTTCAAGGTATCTCAGGAATAATTTACAAGGTCATATTGTGGCCTCAAGACATCATATGTCTCCAACTGAAACCTCCTTGAGAATTTCTTCAAAACATTCTTTGCCTCAGACTGGGATGCACAACTGTAGGCTCCAATGGTCATCACAAAATTGTAGCCCTTCTTCCTAGCATCAGCACATATTAGGTTCACTTGGAGTTCCTACCTCATCTCCTTGACCAGCACGATCATATCATCAGGATATCTTGACAACTTTAAAGGGAAGTCATCAAATCATGCAAGATGAATATATGATAAATCCCCAATTTGAATGAAAAAGCACCCAAATTGGCTGATAAAAGCCATGGCTTCAGGAGAAAATATCCTTTTTGGACAACCTTGTAGCTCCCTACACAGTCTCATTATGAATGAATCATTAACTCTAAGGTATTCAGCATAACTGTTTTGTAATTGCAGGCATGGGAAAAATTCATAGCTTTTAACATCATCTGGGAACTCTTCTAATCTAGGAAGCCCTGGCCAAATTTGAATTGTGGCTAATATATATATAAGGACTGAAGACATGTAAAAATCATTCTAGAGCTTATCTCTACTTAGGGCATTGGAGAAATTTTTGCTTACCATGAGGGCCCAATCAATAAAGTGGTGCTGGGAACAAATCACCTGAACCAAGAAGAAATGGTGCTCAATGAAATTCAATGCGTCACTCTCACCTCAGATTCTATGGAGAAGTACCAAGATTTCTACGATCTCTAGCTTCAGATTCATGTTGTATAATGTTTTGGGAAAATTTCCTTTGGCTCTTCGGCTCTTGAAACCATGCCTTCATTATTTATTTCTTCCATACTACCTTCTTCGCTACATATTCGGTGACTGCCTGACTATATGTCATTTTTGAGTATTCAACCTACTCTGGAATGTGTACGGAGTTCTGGATAGAATCTCGATCAATGGGTAGAAGCACTGTGTCATTGGGCATGAGGATTTTCTTGGGATCAAGATTATACTGGGCTATTAACTCCTGAACAAGCTCAGGAGATTGGATGGCAACAAGAAAACTGGCCACTTCTACTAATACACTCTCTTTTAATTTCTCAGTGATAGGGTGCATCTGGCTTGCCTTCAATCTTCTCTGAAAGTTCTGCATATCAAAGAACATTAAGGAGGTGTCTATAATCTTATGCCAATCAAATGTGATGCCATTCATCCCATCAAATCTCGTAATCTAGTAGTCATACTTCAACCGATTGATCTCTTAGGAGTGCAAGAGCGATGAACAATTGTCGCTAAGAATTTTGAATCTGAGCAATTTGTCAATAAAATAGTATCTCCTATCTGGAATACTTTGCTGATTTTATAACATTTGAATTCTTACTCTCTTCTTCTTAATGAAAGTATCATGTCTGTTGAAAGGTTTTTCAAAGGTAACTAAGTGGGGAGGGATGATATTACCTTGTAGCTGGATGATATCTGACTTATCTTTCTTTTGTTTCCCATGACAGTTTCCTTTATGACTATTAGGGGCATATTTATGGAAGTCACCACCGCTCTCCAAGAAGAAGAGGAGGTTCTTGTCATCTTCAAACACTTGCCAATCTTCCACAACAGATGTTCGATACATAACCTCTACTTGGTACTTCTTATCTTTGAACTCTGGATGAGGGAGGAGTAATGAAGCTGACACTACTATAGAGTCTTCCTTGGAATTCAATTCTCTTGGTATAGATTCAATAAAAATTGCATCCAATGCTACTATTTCATCCCATACTATGTTTCGGTAGTTCTTTAATCTATGATTCTTTACAGAGTATTGGTTTTTAACTTGGCGTACAATTAGCTCAGCATCACCCCGAGCTCTAAAAATTTTCATGCCTTTTTCTTTTACAGCAATGATTCCTAATAGAAGGGATTCATACTCAGCTGTATTGTTAGTGTTTCCAAAGTCCAATTTGTATGCCATAGGCTCACATATGCCATCTGGTGGTATAAGGACTACGCTTGCACCAGATCTTGACGATTCATAACTATCATTGAATTTGAGGGTCCAAATATTTCATGGTGCTTCTTTAGCAGAAGACTGATCTTCTTCTTCTCCTAGTTCATTCTCATCATCATGACCCTCTGCAAACAACCTATAATTTCCAAATTCTAACTCCTGATATAGAATTTGGACATTGGGATCATCAGACTTCAACACTGTGAATTTTGTTTTTTCTTCAAGGACTAGTTTTATATTTTTTCTGCCCACTAGGATCAGGGCTTGAGACCAATATAGCTTTATTTCCCCTCCTAGATCTCTGCAAAAACTCCTTCTTAGTAACAAGCAATAAATAGAAAGTATATCAACAACAAGTATTGTTAACAGCATTTTCTTCTGAGGATGTGCTTCTAGAGCCACTTTGGCATCTTTGATTTGTCCAACTAGGGGTACTTGTCTGGAATCCATACAGTAACACGTACTATGAGCTTTAGTGAGGGTAAGTCCCAAGGCTTTAGCTACATTTTATGGCATTACATTGTCTGAGGCTCTAGAGTCTATTATGTAATTGCTTAACTTGCAACCATTAATATACAACGACACATAGAATGGGTCAGGATTTTGGCCTGGGAAAGTGGCCAACATAGATGGTTCACCTTGCTCAATTAGGTCTGCAAATATAGACTCATTTTCTATGGTGGTCATGGCATTTTGATTTACATTCTAACTCCCCTATTTACCGTAATCTATAAGCTTTTGCAGTTCTACAAGATTGGACTTAAGATAGTCTATGGGGGAAATCTGAATTCTGGAATCTCTACAAAATTGAATAATGTCAAGAGATTTGCTCCTTACCCAGTTGTAGAACCCTCACTCCTTGATTGGCTTCCTTAGAATTTGAAGTAGATGTCTCATTATTCTTTGGTGGAGATGTGGAAGTAGGTCCTTTATCTTTTTGACTCCATGTTAAGACTGTATAGGAGGTCTCTTCTATGGTAGCATAACATGTTGCTCCTTACTTTGAATTTGATTCATACTCTAAATATAGGTTTTTAGAGTCACCATGTGAATATGAATTTGGTTCAACTCTAGACACTCCAGCATTCCATTTGTTAGTCTAATGCATTTTCCAAGCACGAGCTACATCAGGACATCTTTCTCCATCATTATCTATAGTTAAATGGAATGCACACATGTTCCCCCTTTTAGGAGGATCTTCTATAGCTAACCTTTGTGGTGGAGCAATCGACTATAATGTCTTTCCATCGGCATTCCCCCCTTCATTATTTCTTCCAGGGTGCTCTTGAAAGTTTTATTGATATGGATTATTAAATCTAGGAAGTTGCCTCTTGAAGGCAATGAATTCATTGGATAGATTTTGATTCATCTCATCTGATGATTGGTGTTACTAGTACTGACTCTAGATTGTATCTCTCTTTTCAATTTTCCTATCGATATCATGTGGTCTTCTAATTCCACCGCGGTTCTTTGAGCAAGGTTCGAAGTGGCTAGATTTGTTCTCCTCGAATCATAACTGATATCAGGAGGCATAGCACTTATGAAAAATGTTTTCAAATTCCTGGCAGTAGGCCTATCGGCCGTTGGGATACGATTTAGAAGCTTGTTGAATTTAGCCATAAAATCTCTCATAATGATAGAAGGCTCTTTCTTGATGGAGGTCAATTGTGTCAGTAGTGGATGTTCATCCTCGGCAGTTTTAAATATTCAAAAGTAGCTCTCATGGAAACCCAATCTATGATAGAGGAATTGGGTAAGTGGTGAAACCAATCAGCAGCACCTTCAACCAGGGTTTCAATGAATAATCTGATGGCCACATCTTCTTCTCGCACTGCTAAGATATTCACTAAAGTAAAGAATGCAGCAATATTTTCATCTGTAGATACTTTCTCATCTACAAAAAATTTGGGGAATTTATTTCTTGAACCTAAGGGAACAGGATTATATGATGCTAGTTGCAATGGTCAAACTACAGCAGCCCAAGGAAATGCCATAACTTTAGGAGGTAGATAGGGTGTTAGATTGATGACAGGAGGAACAACTACTCCGTGCAAAGTAAACACTTGACAAGTGGTAGACAAATAAGTTGATTGTTTGGGAGGTGAAGGAGGTATACTTTTTCTCTTAGTATTTCTGTCCTTCCGATGGGGTACTTCAACTAGAGCAAAATCAGGGTTTGCAAGTCTCTCAAAAATTGGATCTATGTCACATTCCTTCTTTGCACTCCTGAGAAACCTCTTACGCTCTAGGGTTCCAACTAGTCTTCTAGTCTAGCTTCACACTCAGCTTGGTGTGGTTCCCTTCTTATGTTTCTCCTTTGGATGGCTCTTTCAAGTGCTTTTTTTCTGGCTTCTTCACGTTCCAGCACTTGACTAGCATTTCTATAGTGCTCAGTGTTTCTTCTGTATCTCCAGACAAAAGTATTCAGTGAGGAAATAAGATCCTCTTGATCATCTTGGAATCCAAGATTTGGTTGGAGCAAAGGAATTATGTTTTCATGGGGAAGCACCATCTTTCTCCATGTTATGCTTCTTGTATAACGACTATTCATCTCCCCAGTAGAGTCGCCAAAAATCTATTGGTAAACATATTGTTCTTCTATGCTTTAACTCTAGAATACCCAAATATTTAAGAACAATTGAATACAACAGCTGGGAAATTGTAACTAAACAACTAATTTCCCTCTGAATTTGAAGGTACAGCTCGCTTAAGTAAATGATCTTCAATGAATATTGATCTTTACTATTCTAACAGGGGTGTGTTCTTGACCCGAGAATAGAAGAGGCAAACCAAGCTAAACCTAGACATGAAATAGCTCAGGAAAGATAAATCCAATTCTAACTTTAGCCAATTTCAAGACTTCATCAATCATATGACTCCTTAAAACTAGTAATGCAATAACCAATAATGAAAAATCAAATGCAAGGCTTAAATATTTAATGATGAAATTACAATGAATCAATCTATTTCACATGGACATCTCCCAGATTTAGAAAAATGCCAGATTTTCCCCAATTAACTGTATCAAATCATAATACATAATTTTGGTTCAACCATAAACTGTAAATATAATTCCAAAGAAACATTCAAATTTAATAGATAGATAAATGTAATGCAATAGAGCAATTAAAGAAATGGAATTCAAACATACAAATTTGACTCAGCAAGATGCTATCTTTCACACCAAAATTTAGCTGACCTTTTCATTGATTTGGGAAATAATACATATAGGGTTCCAGAGTTGGACCGTTACAAAATCCTAACCGAAATGGTTCCACTTCTCCAATCAGAAATAATAATAATAATTTTATCCGTTACAAAACAATCAAAATTTAGCACAAGAGGGAATCTATCTAGGCTTCGATTTACTTCCCCTTGTCTAACTTAGCCCTATAGGTGGTGATAGCTGTAATGACTTGGATGAGCTCTTCATGTCTATTAACATGGACATTGGCATATTTGATAAGCCACCTGGAATGTTCTTTGTCTAGGCTCTTAATTGCATCTGTCTGATCCTTCAGCTCTTCCATGGCTTTAAAGATACATTCGCTCAACTATTGGAGCTCTGGCACCTTGTCCAAATGAGTGGAAGACTGCTCTGACAACTTATGCATGTAATCAGAAAATGATTTCTGCATACTATCCAATCCAATCATTTCTTTTCTCTGGCCACTTGTCTTTGATTCTATGTGCAAACCTTGAAGGAGTTTAAAATCTTTGCTCTACTCTTCTTTGATCTTGACATCTGTTTGTTGCAGCCCTGTTTCAACTTGGATGATCATCTCAATCTTAAATTCCAAACTTTGAAGCCATTTGATCAAAGGCTCATCTCCTTTCTGTAATATCTTGGCCTTTAAAGCCTCCTTAGTCTTCATCCTTACTACCACATGAATCATCACTATGCATTCTTGGCTTCTCACTCTCTCAGATGTGAGAGTTTGAAGATTCTTATCAATATTACTCCTCTCTATTTCCATCCTTAAGAGAGCATTACCCAGTTTCTCAACAACTACTAGTCCTTCAGACTTGAGCCTCGTGATCCATCATTTGCTAATTTTCCCAAAATGTCTGTCCTCTTGCAACTTGGTTATAATAGCTTGGTTCTCTTGAGCACTGGGATCAGAAGTGGTATAGCTGATGGGAATGCTCCTATCAGAGTGATGAGTTGTCTAATGAAATTAGTTAGCTCTACTTTGAGTTGAACTTTAGCAGTTTTGAGCTCCTCAATCTCTTCCTCTATTACCACATTGGTGGACTTCCACCAGTCTACTTTTGTGTCATGTCAAACAAGCCCCATGTCAAACGATTGTAACTGAAATTCAGAGGCAATCATATCTTTGATTTTGCCTTCCTTTGTAGGCTTGACCACCTCCATAGTGAAATTCCCTATGTCAGGATCTCAGCCCAGTGTAGACATTGTCTTCAATTTATTTTCTTTACCCATTGTGGTGCTGGGTTGCAAGGCTCTTGAGAGAGTATCCTTCGTGGAAGTTCCCTCCTCTGCTCTCTTCCTATTCCATTCTAAAGTATGTTCTATCCATGATTCAGTGCTGGTAACTTTGGAAGTGGAAACCAACTCTTCTATGAACAGCTTCCTGATGGCCGAAGGAGTAGCTTTAGGCCTGGAAGAAAATGGATTCACTGATGTTGGAGAAGAGGAGACCAATCTAATGACTTGAGAAGCCTCTTTTTGCTTCTCAACCATCTCATCTGATTTTGTGGCCGTGGTTTTGGATGTATCCTCACCCACCTCTACTACAATAGGGGACCCTTGTCTTGTAGTATCTGGGGTCGAAGTGTTGGCTTGTGTATCTACAGCAATTGCTTTAGCTGGTTTCTCATGTCCTGCACCTTTGGTGGGTTCTTTTTTTGGCTTGGCCAAGTTTGCAGAAACTGCTTCTTCTGTCAACCCAACATCTAGAAGTGGGCCTTCTCCACATGTCTTCTTTTGTTGGACTTATTTCTCAGGAGGTTCATCACCTCCATCGGTTGGCTGAGATGAACCTTTGGCCATAGTTGGGAGTATTACTGAAGAAGTCATTGCAATGTTTGAAGTATCTTTCACTAGGATCCTTTGAGTAGGAGGCTTCCTTTCCAACCTCTTCCTTCTGCCTGGATTCCATTCGACCCACTGCTCTGTTCTTTTGTAAATCCCACTAATCAAGGTTTCCAGGTTGTTAATGGTTTTCCCTAGCATTGGCTCTGAGCTTATAGGGAGTGGCTTTTTTTTCTCCAAATATGTATTATCATACATATGTTGACCATCATCTTCCAATCCCTCCACTTTAATGTTAATTTTGAACTTTTTGATTTGTTCAATGGTTAACTTGGCGTAGAATCTCTCTCGGCTTTCTAAATCATCTTTGCAATTAGCCTAGTAGTCTTAAATATCATCAACATGATGAATTGCATGACTCATTTGCAAGATATCTTGGGCATAATTTATAGGGTCACACTACGTCCTCAAGACATCATATGTCTCCAACTGAAACCTCCTTGAGAATGTCTTCAAAAAATTATTTGCCTTGGACTGGGATGCATAACTGTAGGCTCCAATGGTCATCAAAAAATCATAGCCCTTCTTCCTAGCATCAGCATAGATCAGGTTCACTTGGAGTTTCTACCTCATCGCCTCGACCAGCATGATCATATCATCAGGATATCATGGCAAACTTAAAAGGGAAGTCATCAAATCCTGCAAGATGAATATATGATAAATCCACAAATTGAATGAAAAAGCACCCAAATTGGCTGATAAAAGCCATGGCTTTAAGAGAAAATCTCCTTTCTAGACAACCTTGTAGCTCCCTGCATAGTCTCATTCTAAATGAATCATTAACTCTGAGGTATTCAGCATAATTGTTATGTAATTGCAAGCATGGGAAAAATTCATAGCTATTAACATCATCTGGGAATTCTTCTAATCTAGGAAGCACTAGCCAAATCTGAATTGTGGCTAATATATATATAAGGACTAAAGACATGTAGAACTCATTCTGGAGCTTAGCTCTACATAGGGAATTGGAGAGATTTTCTCTTACCATGAGGGCCCAATCAATAAAGTGGTGCTAGGAACAAATCATCTGAACCAAGAAGAAATGGTGCTCGATGAAATTCAATGCGTCACTCTCACCTCAGATTCAATGGAGCAGTACCAAGATGTCTATGATATCTAGCTTCAAATTCGTGTCGTATAATGTTTTGGGAATCTTTCCTTTGGTGCTCTTCGTCTCTTGAAACCATGCCTTCATTATTTCTTTCTTCCATACTGCCTTCTTCGCTACATATTCATTGACTGCCTAACTATATGTCATTTCTGAGTATTCATCCTGCTCTGGAATGTGTAGGGAGTTCTGGAGAGAATCTAGATCAATGGACAGAAGCACTATGTCGTTTGGCAGGAGGATTTGATTGGTATCAGGATTATACTATGCTATGCACTCCCAAAAAAGCTCAGGAGCTTGGATGGCAATAGTAAAACCGGCCACTTCTACTAACCTGCTCTCTTTTAATTTCTCAATGATAGGGTGCATCTGGCTTGCCTTCAATCTGCTCTGAAAGTTTTGCATACCAAATAACATTAAGGAGGTGTCTATAATCTTATGCCAATCATATGTGATGCCATTCATCCCATCAAATCCCATGAATCTAGTAGCCATACTTCAACTGATTGATCTCTTAGGACTGTAAGAGAAATGAACAACTATCGCTAAGAATTTTGAATTTGAGCAATTCGTCAAACAAATGGTAGCTCCTGTCATAGTTTTCTGATTTTATAAATTTTGAGTTCTTATCGTTTAACGGCCGAATTCCCACACCACACGAATGAAAAGACTAAGACATTAATGGAAAATTCCATTATAGAGTAAAATGGTTTTATTTGAATTATTTACTTTTACTTCAACTGGCCGTTAAGAAACAGCCTTTCACTTTAGTAACTGTAATGGTAACTTTCTGGAGGTAGCGGAAAATTACTTTTCTGCATCCCTTTTAGTGGAGAAATGCCTCTGGAGTGCTCTCTACTCGAAAATCTGATGAGGGAGAAATTTAGCTCGTTGAGATGCTAAAATGGAATGTCCTTAATTCATCCGCTTTCTTTATGCCCTGGATTACTCATGATATTGATTCTTCTTTAAAGTCCTTCCATATAATGATTTGGCGGAAAATGCACTCTAAGGGTAGAAACCCACCGGTTGGAGTAGTGGAGAAGGCATTTTCCGCTTTTCCACCAATCAGCTTACATCTTGGATTCTTCCTCATTCAATCATTCCTTTGCTTGGAATAGATTTGATCTGAATGCCCAAAGATTTCTTATTCCCAAATCCCTCATTTCCAACTTCCACTGACCTCTGATACTCTAAGTCCTGTTTGTTGTGGAGAATGCACTCTGTAGGTAATTTTCCACCAAGGAGAAGCTCAGAACCAATTTTCTGCCAAGCTTCCAAAGGGAATGTTTTAAGGAGAAAACTTCAAGTGCATATAAAACCAATGTTAGAATCCTTTGAAACATGACCTTTACCGGATTTGGGAACTTAACCTACCGAATGAAACACGATCTCAAAGACCAATTCCTCCTGGCTCATAGAAAATAAGGCAATTTAGGGAAATATGATAAAGGCCTCCTATCCTAAGAGGATAGCTAGACTTAGACTCAGGACTTATACAAAGCTTTGAAGATCACTACTACACATTAAGCATCCACTTTGTCTCAAACGTATGCAGAACAAATGTGGGGCAATAGTTGGCTCTGTCTGGGTACTTGGGTATTCACATGTCCAAGCAAGTAACTCAAATCTCTAGTTTTGCAAAGCTCAACAAAAATCTGGCTCACAAAAAAACTAAAACAAGACACGGAAAGGAAATTAGGACGGAAACCTAACTAAGGAAAACAAAAATAGGAACTAAACATAACTATTGTACAATACAGGGGTTACCTATTTTAAATTCAGACCTGATACAGCTTCAAGTCCTGACCATTGTATGTCAGGGGTAATGCTTCACCATCCAAATAAGTTAGCTTAAATGAATTCCTCTTCAACGCTTGTCCCATAACAGCACCATATCTACCTCCATAAATTTTTGTGGGCTGCTATTTTTATCAAATAAGTTCTTCACATGCATTTGATGTTGTGTGATATGGTCTACCATTTTCTCTCTTTCTTCTTCAACCTTTTTCAAGTAAAGAATCCTCTTTTCTTAACCATCTTCATATATGTCATCTTCTACTGTTGTTCTCAGTTTGCAAGTTGCCAATTCTAATGGTAATGGAAGATTGGCTTCAATTCCGTAGACAAGTTCAAAGGGGGATACACCAATGGCTCTTTTAGGAGTCACTCTATCTGCCCAGAGAGCCTCATGGATTTTCTTGTGCCAAGTTCTCTGGTTGTCTGCTCCAAGATTTTTCATGATGCTCACCAAATTTTTATTACTGGACTCGGCTTGACCATTTCCTTGAGGGAAATATTCAAATGAATGACTAATCATAATTCCATACTCAAAACAAAACTCGGTATTTCCTCGGAAGAAAATTATGTGGCATTATCCATAACTAGCTTAATAGGCACACCAAACCTTACCAAGATGTTCCCTTTGATAAACTCACATACTACCTCTGAAAGTAGTTTTCTTGGTTGCCTTTGCCTCCACCCATTTCATGAAGTAGTCAGTCGTAGTAATTATGTAGGTATGGCATGCGTTAGACATGGGATTTATAGGACCATTAAAATCAAGACCCCATTGTTGAAAAGGGCCTTCAATTATCACTGGTCTAAGGGGTAGCACTGCCAACTGTGGTATTATAGTAAAAATTTTACATTTTTTACATCTTGCTACCAAATGATATGCATCTCTAAACATTACTGGCTAGTAATAACAGTGTCTCAATATCTTGAACGCAGTGACTGACGAGGAGAAGTGTCCACCACAAGCCTCATCGTGAAAAACCCTTAACATCTTCTCTTGTTGTTGTTTGTCAACGCACTGAAGGAAAGTTCCATATATGGATCTCTTATACAATCTATCTTCCCAAATTATATATTTAGAAGCTTTCAATTTTAGATCTCTTCTTTGCTTCGAAGTCAATCCTTCAGGGCATTCACCGTATGTCAAGAAATACACAATATTTTCAAACCAGGGATCTTGCATACTTACAGCTAGGACCAATTGTGTATTTTCAAGGTCTTCGTCCTCTATGTTTTCCGCCATTTCCTTGTACAGTGCATTTCCTCTCACTAATTTAGTGGGCTTGATTTCTATGTCATTTTCTTGAGTCTTAGCTACCCAAGCTCCTCTATTATTACATCCCATGTCTTGCTGAGTCAATATGTTTTTAACTACAATGTCAGGCACATATACAAGAGAGTGAGAGTGTAAAATGTAGAATCTAAAATTCTTTAAAGCTTTTACTACTGTGAAAGCATGTTTTTCAGTCTGAGAGTATCTCATCTCATGATTTTTTAGAGGTGTGCTCATAAAAGTGATAGGAGCTTGAACTCCTTTCTCATTCTCCTGCATGGGGATGGCTGATAGAGTGTGTTTAGAAGAATAACAATAAATTATGAAGTCCTTTTTGTAATCTGGATGACATAACACTGGGGCATTGGCTATGGCATTCTTGATACTTTTTAAAGCTTGTTTACCAGAGTCATTCCACTTGAAATTTACATTTCCTTTCATCATGTCCACTATGCACTTGGTAATCTCGTAAAAATATAGAATGAACCGCCTGAGAAAGTTCACCTGACCGATAAATGATTTCACTCCAGTTTTGTTCACTGGTAAGCTCAATTGTTGGATTGCTCTCACCCTTTCTGGATCAATTCTTTTGCCTTCCTAGGAAACAATGTGACCCAGCAATTTCCCTTTGGTCACACAAAAAACTGACTTTTTAGGATTCAGTGAAATCCCGTCCTCTCTACACCTTTGCAATACTCTCCTTAAATCATTTATATGATCTACTCTTTTTTTGGAAAACACGGTGAGATCGTCTAGATACATACCAATTATTTTGTTCTTCATATCACTGAAAGAAAGATCCATACCTCTTTGAAAGGTATCTCCAGTATTGATCAACCCAAATAGCATTTTGTGGTATGCGAAGGTGCCCCATGGAGTAGTGAATGTTGTTTTATGCTGATCTACTTTTTTCCACTTCTATTTGGTTGTACCTCGAGAAACCTTCTAACATGGACATCATCTCAGCTCCAGCTACGGTCTACAATAGATGATCCATGTTGGGAAGAGCGTAGTTGTCTTTCAAAGAGGATTGATTGAGATTCTTGAAGTCTACACAGATCCTTATTTCTCCATTCTTCTTCCTCATAGGTACTATATTTGCCACCCAAGTAGAGTGATAAATAGAGTAGATAATCCTTGCTTTAAGCATTTTATCCACTTCCTTAAATATAACATCAGCAACTTTGGGATTGTAATTTCTTTGTTTCTGCTTGAACTGGGTAGCCTTAGGTTTTAAGGAAATCTAGTGTTTGAATTTAGTGTTCATAAAGATTTTGTAGATCCTCATAACTCCAAGCGAAAACATCTTGATATTCCAAGAAGAGTTTCCTAGCCTCTTCCCTTTCTTCTTCAGTTCAGCATTTCCCAATATTGATCATCTTGGGATCCTTTTCACTCCCAATATTAATTCCTTCATACTCACTAGTGGTAGGACCTCTTTCAACTCTCTTCTTCTTAACAAAAGTATCATGTTTGTCGAAAAGTTTTTCAAGGGTAACTAAGTGGGGAGGGATGATATTACCTTGTAGCTGGATGATATCTGACTTATCCTTCTTCTATTTTCCATGACAGTTTCCTTTATGACTATTAGGGGCATCTTTATGGAAGTCACCACCACTCTCCAAGAAGAAGAGGAGGTTCTTGTCATCTTCAAACACTTCCCAATCTTCCACATTGATAGGTACAGATGGTCGATAAATAACCTCTACTTCGTACTTCTTATCTTCAAACTCCAGGTGAGGGAGGTGTAATGAAGCTGACACTGCTACAGAGTCTGCATTGGAATTCAAATCTCTTGGTACAAACTCAATAAAGAATGCATCCAATGCTTCTATTTCATCCCATACTCTATTTCTATAGTTCTTCAATCTATTATTCTTTAGGAAGTATTGGTTTTTAACTTGGCATACAATTAGCTCAAGATCACCCTGAGCTCTCAAAATTTTCACGCCTTTTTATTTTGCAGCAATGATTGCTAACAGTGGGACTTCATACTCAGTTGTATTTTTGGTGTTTCTAAACTCCAATTTGTACACCATAGGCTCACATATGTCATCTGGCGATATCAGGAATATGCCTGCACCAGATCCTGACGATGCACAACTACCATCAAATTTGAGGGTCTAGATATATGATGGTGTTTCTTTAGTGGAAGATTGATCTTCTTCTTCTCCTAGTTCAATCTCCTCATCATGACCATCTGCAAACAACATATAATTGCCAAATTCTAACTCCTGATATAGAATCTGGGCTTTGGGATCATTAGACTTCAACAATATGAATTTTTCTTTTTCTTCAGGGACTAGTTTTATCTTTTTTCCGCCCACTAGGATTAGGGCTCTAGACTAATCTAGCTTTATTTCCCCTCCTAGATCTCTGTAGAAACTCCTGCTTAGTAAAAAGTCATAACTAGCAAGTATATCAACAACAAGTATTGTTAATAGCATTTTCTTCTCAGGATGTGCTGCTAGAGCCACTTAGGCATCTTTGATTTGTCCAAATAGGGGTACTTGTTTGGAATCCACAGAGTAACACCTACCGTGAGCTTTAGTGAGGGTAAGTCCCAAGGCTTTAGCTACAATTGATGGCATTACGTTGTCTGAGGCTCTAGAGTCTATTATGCAATTGCTAAACTTGCAACCATTAATATACAACGACACATAGAACGGGTCAATATTTTGGCCTAGGAAAATGGCCAACATAGATGGTTCACCTTGCTCAATTGGGTCTGCAAATATAGACTCATTTTCTATGGTGGTCATGGCATTTTGATTTATATTCTGACTCCCCTCTTTACAGTAATCTTCAAGCTTTTGCAGTTCTACAAGATTGGACTTAAGATAGTCTATGGGGGAAATCTGAATTCTAAAATCTCTACAAAATTGAATAATCTCAAAAGAGATTTGCTCCTTACCTGGTTGTAGAACCCTCACTCCTTGATTGGCTTACTTTGAATTTGAAGTAGATGCCTCATTATTCTTTGGTGGATATGTGGAAGTAGGGCCTTTATCTTTTTGACTCCGTGTTAAGACTGTATAGGAGGTCCTGTCTATGGTAGCATAACATGTTGCTCCTTGCTCTGAATCTGATTCATACTCTAAATATAAGTTTTCAGAGTTGCTATGTGAATCATGAGCTACATCGAGATAGCTTTCTCCATCATGATATGTAGTTAAATGGAAGGCACACATGTTCCCCCTTTTAGGAGGAGCTTCTATAGCTAACCTTTGTGGTGGAGCAGTCAACTATAATATCTTTCCATCGGCATTCCTCCCTTCATTGTTTCTTCTAGGCTACTCTTGAAAGTTTCGCTTATAGGAATGATTAAATCTAGGAAGCTGCCTCTTGAAGATGATGAATTCATTGGATAGCTTTAGAATCATCTCATCTGATGATGTGGTGTTACTAGTACTAACTCTAGATTGTATCTCTCTTTTCCATTTTCCCACCGATATCATGTGGTCTTCTAATTCTGTGGCGGTTCTTTGAGAAAGGTCTAAAGTGGTTGTATTTGTTCTCCTCAGATCATAACTGATATCAAGAGGCATAGCACTTATTAAAAATGTTTTTAAATTCCTGGCAGTAGGCCTATCGGCCGTTGGGATACGATTTACAAGCTTGTTGAATTTAGCCACAAAATCTATCATACTGATAGAAGGTTCTTTCTTGATGGAGGTCAATTCTCTCAGTAGTGCATGTTCATCCTCGGCAGTTTTAAATCTTCCTTCAAAAGTAGCTCTAATGGAAGCCCAATATGTGATAGAGGAATTGGGTAAGTGGTGAAACCAATCAGCAACACCTTCAACCAGGGTTTCAATGAATAATCTGACAGCCACATCTTCTTCTCTCACTGCTAAGATATTCACTAAAGTAAAGAATCTGGCAATGTGTTCATCTGTAGATACTTTCCCATCTCCAAAGAATTTAGGGAACTTCTTTCTTGAACCTAAGGGAAGGGGATTATATGCTGCTAGTTGCAATGGTCCAACTAAAGCAGCATAAGGAAGTGCCATAACTACAGGATGTAGATAGGGTGTTAGATTGACGACAGGAGGAGCAACTACTCTGTGCAAAGTTAACACTTGACAAGTGGTAGACAAAAGAGTTGATTGTTTTGGAGGTGAAGGAGGTCTAATTTTTCTCTTAGCATTTTTTCCTTCTGACGGGGTACTTCAAGTAGAGCAAATTCAAGGTTTGCAAGTCTCTCGAAAACTCGGTCTTTTTCACCTTCGTTCTTTGCACTCCTGAGAAACCTCTTGGGCTCCAGGGTTCCAACTAGACTTCTAGTCTAGCTTCATGCTCAGCTTGGTGTGGTTCCCTTCTTATGTTTCTCATTTGGATGGCTCTTTCAACTACTTTTTTTCTGGCTTCTTCACATTCCAGCACTTTACTAGCATATCTATAGATCTCAGTGTTTCTTCTGTATCTCCAGACAAAAGTATTCAGTGAGGAAATGAGATCCTCTTGATCGTCTTGGAATCCAAGATTTGGTTGGAGCACAAGAATTATGTTTTCATGGGGAAGCACCATCTTTCTCCATGTTATGCTTCTGGTATAATGATTGTTCATCTCCCTAGCAGAGTCGCCAAAAATCTGCTGGTAAATAGATTGTTCTTCTATGCTTTAACTCTAGAATACCCAAATATTTAAGAACAATTGAATACAACAGTTGGGAAATTGTAACTAAACAACTAATTTCCCTCTAACTTTGATGGTACAACTCCCTTAAGTAAATGATTTTCAATAAATATTGATCTTTCCTATTCTAACAGGGGTGTGTTCTTGACCCAAGAACAGAAGAGGCAAACCAAGTTAAACCTAGACAAGAAATAGCTCGGGTAGGATAAATCCAATTCTAACTTCAGCCAATTTCAACACTTCATCAATCATGACTCCTTAAAACTGGTAATGCAATAATCGATAATCAAAAAGAAAATGCAAGACTTAAAGATTTAATGATGAAATGACAATGAATCAATCTATTTCACATGGACATCTCCCAGATTCAAAAAAATGCCAGATCCCCCAATTAATTGTATCAAATCATAATACAGAATTCTGGTTCAACCACAAACTGTAAATCTAATTCCAAATAAACATTCAAATTTAATAGATAGATAAATGCAATGCAATGGAGCAGTTAAAGAAATGGCATTCAGACATACAAATTTGACTCAGCAAGATGTTATCTTTCACACCAAAATTTAGCCAACCTTTTCATTGATTTGGAAAATAATACATATAGGATTTTAGAGTTTGACCGTTACAAAAGGGTAACCAAAACGGTTCCACTTCTCCAATCAAAAATGATAAACAAAAGTTTATCCGTTACAAACAATCAAAATTTAGCACAAGAGGGAATCTATCTAGGCTTTTGTTTACTTCCCCTTGTCTAACTTAGCCCTATAGGTGGTGACAACTGTAATGACTTGGATGAGCTCTTCATGTCTATTAACATGGACATTGGTATATCTGATAAGCCACCTGGAATTTTCTTTGGCTAGGCTCTTAATTGCATCTCTCCAATCCTTCAACTCTTCCATGGCTTTAAAGATACATTCCCTCAACTGATGGAGCTATGGCACCTTGTCCAAATGAGTGGAAGACTGCTCTAACATCTTATACACCTAATCATAAAATGATTTATGTATACTAGCCAATTCGATCATTTCTTTTCTCTAGCCACTTGTCTGTGATTTTGCGTACAGACCTTGAAGGAGTTTAAAATCTTTTCTCTGCTCTTCTTTGATCTTGGCATCTATTTTTGAAGCCTTTTTTCAGCTTGGATGATCATCTCGATCTTAAATTCCAAACTTTAAAGCCATTCAATCAAAGGCTCGTCTCCTTTTTGTAATACCTTGGCCTTTAAATCCTCCTTAGTATTCATCTTTACTTCCACATGAAGCATCACTATACATTCTTGGGATCTCACTCTCTCAGATGTGAGAGTTTTTAGATTCTTAACAATATTACTCCTCTCTATTTCCAGCCTTAAGAGAGCATTACCCAGTTGCTCAACAACTACTAGCCATTTAGACTCGGGCCTCTCGATCCATTGCTTGCCAATTTGCCCAAAATGTCTATCCTCTTGTAAATTGGTTATAATAGCTTGGTTCTCTGCAAAACTGGCATCAAAATTGTTCTGGGTGCTGGGAATGCTCGCTATTAGAGTGATGAGCTATCTGATGAAATTAGTTAGCTCGGCTACTTCTGCTTTGAGTTGAAATTTAGTAGTTTTGAGCTCCTCGAGCTCTTCCTCTATTGCCACATTGGTGGACTTCCACCAGTCTACTTTTGTGTCATGTCGAGCGAGCCCCGTGTCAAATGATTATAACTAAAATTTAGAGGCAGTCATATCTTTGATTTTGCCTTCCTTTGTAGTCTTGGCCACCTCCATTGTGAAATTCCATGTGTCGGGATCTCAACCCAGAGTAGACATTGTCTTTATTTTATTTGCTTTACCCACTATGGTGCTGGGTTGCAAGGCTCATGAGAGAGTATCCTTGGTGGAAGTTCCCTCCTCTTCTCTCTTCCTTTTCCATTCTAAAGTGTGTTCTATCCATGATTCAATGCTGGTAACTTTAGAAGCAGAAACTAACTCTTCTATGAACAGCTTCCTGATGACCAGAGGAGTAGCTTTAGGCCTTCAAGCAAATGGATTCGCTAATGTTGGAGAAGAGGAGACCAATCTGATGACTTGAGAAGCCTCTTATTGTTTCTCAACCCTCTCATCTGATTTTGTGGCTGAGGGGTTGGATGTATCCTCACCCACCTCTAATACAAAAGGGGACCCTCATCTTGGACTATCTTGGGTCGAAGTGTCGGCTTGTGTATCTACAGTAATTGCTTTAGCTAGTTGCTCAGGTCTTGCACCTTTGGTGGGTTCTTCTGTTGGCTTGGCCAAGTCTGCAAAAAATGCTTCTTCTATTGACCTGACATCTGGAATCGGGCCTTCTCCACATGTCTTCTTTTCTTGGACTTCTTTCTCAGGAGGTTCGTCACCTCCACTGGTTGGCTGAGATGAACCTTTGGTAATCTCAAAAAAATCTGGAATGAACCTCCTGAGAAAATTTACCTGACTGAAAAATGATTTCACTCCAATTTTGTTCACAGGTAAGCTCAATTACTGGATTGCTCTCACCCTTTCTAGATCAATTCTTATACCCTCCTGGGATACAATGTGACCTAGAAATTTCCCTTCTGTCACACAAAAAACTAACTTTTTGGGATTTAGTGAAATCCCGTCATCTCTACACCTTTGCAATACTCTCCTCAAATCATTTATATGATCTACTCTTTTTCTGAAAAACACAGTAAGATCATCCAGATACATACCAATTATTTTGTTCTTCATATCACTGAATGAAAGATCCATACCTCTCTAAAAGGTAGCTCCAGCATTGATCAACCTGAATGGCATCCTATGATATGTGAAAGTGCCCCAGGGAGTAGTGAAATTCTTTTTATGTTGGTCTACTTTCTCCACTTCTATCTGGTTGTACCCCGAGAAGTCGTCTATCATAGACATCATCTCAGCTCCAACTACGGTCTGCAATAGATGATCCATGTTGGGAAGAGCATAATTGTCTTTTAAAGAGGACTGATTGAGATTCCTAAAGTCTACATAGATCCTTATTTCTCTGTTCTTCTTCCTCACATGTACTATATTCACCACTTAGGTATAATAATGGATAGGGTAGATAATCCTTGCTTTAAGCATTTTATCCACTTCCCTAAATATTGTATCAGCAACTTTGGGATTATAATTCCTTTGTTTCTACCTGAACGGGGCAGTCTCAGGTTTTAAGGGAATTTGGTGTTTGAATTTACCGTTCATAAAGCTTTTCAGATCTTCATAACTCCAGGCAAAAACATCTTGGTATTCCAAGAATAGTTTCTTGCCATCTTCCCTTTCTTCTTCAGTGTAGCATTTCCCAATAGTGATCATCTTGGGGTCCTTTTCACTTTCAATATTAATTCCTTCATACTCGCTAGTGGTAGGGCCTCTTTCAATTATTTTCTTCTTGACAAAAGTATCATGTTTGTTGAAGAGTTTTTCAAGTGTAACTAAGTGGGGAGGAATGATATTGCCTTGTAACTAGATGACCTTTGACTTGTCCTTCTTCCTTTTGTCATGACAGTTTTCCTTATGATCACCAGGAGCATCTTTATGGAAATTTTCACCGCTCTCCAAAAAGAGGAGGAGGCTCTTGTCATCTTCAAACACTTTCCAATCTTCTACATTATCAGGCACAGATGGTCGGTACACAACCTCTACTTGGTACTTCTTATCTTTGAACTCTGGGTGAGGGAGGAGTAATGAGGCTGACACCGCTAAAGAGTCTACCTTAGAATTCAATTCTCTCAGTACAAATTCAATAAAGAACACATCCAGTGTTTCTATTTCATCCCATACTCTGTTCCTGTAGTTTTTTAATCTGTGATTTTTTATAGAGTATTGATTCTTGACTTGGTGCACGATTAACTCCGCATCACCTCGAGCTCTCAATATTTTCACACCCTTCTCCTTTGTAGCAATATTTCCTAGCAGCAAGGCTTCATACTCGATAGTATTTTTGGTGTTCCCAAACTACAATTTATAAGTCATGGGCTCACATACTCTGTCTGGTGATATTAAGACCACACCTGCGCTAGATCCCGACGATGCACAACTACCGTCGAATTCGAGGGTCCAGATTTTTGATGGTGTTTCCTCGGCGGAAAACTGATCTTCTTCTTCCTTGAGTTCAATTTCCTTGTCATGATCATCTATAAACATCATATAATTGCCAAATTCTAATCCTTGATATAGAAATTGGGTTTTTAGGGTCATCAGATTTCAGCACTGTAAACTTAGCTTTCTCTTCCGGGGCCAGCTTTATCTTTTTGTTACCCACTGGGATTAGAGCTTGAGACCAATCTAGCTTTATTTCCCCTCCCAGGTCTCTACAAAAACTCCTGCTTAGCAACAAAATGTAACTAGCACATATATCAGCAACAAGTATTGTTAATAGCATTTTCTTCTCAGGATGTGCTGCTAGAGCCACTTGGCCATCTTTGATTTTCCCGACCAGGGGTACTTGTTTGGAATCCATAGAGTAATACCTACCATGGGATTTAGTGAGGGTAAGTCCCAAGGCTTTAGCTACAGTCGATGGAATTACATTGTCTAAGGCTCCAGAGTCTATTATGCAATTGCTTAGCTTGGTTATTAATATACAATGACACATAGAATGGGTTAGTCTTTTGGCCTAGGAAGGTAGCCAGCATAGATGGCTCACCTTTCTCAATTGGGTTTGCAAATATAGACTCATTTTCTATAGTAGTCATTGCATTCTAATTTACATTCTGATTCCCCTCTTTACAGTAATCTACTAGTTTTTGCAGTTCTACAGGATTAGACTTAAGATAGTCTATGGGAGAAATTTGAATTCTGGAATCTTTACAAAATTGAATAATGTCAAAAGAGATTTTATCCTTACCTGTTTGTAGAATCCTTACTCCTTGATTGGCCTCCTTAGAATTGGAAGTAGATGCCTCATTATTCTTTGGTGGAGACGTGGAACTGGGGTATTTATCTTTCTGACTCTGGGTTAAGACTGTATAGGAGGTCCCGTCTATGGTAGCATAACATGTTGCTCCATGTTCTGAATTTGATTCATACTCTAAATATAAGTTTTCAAAGTCGCCATGTGAATATGAATCTGGTTCAGCTCCAGACACTCCAGCATTCCATTTGTCAGTCTAATGCATTTGCCAAGAATGAGCTACATCAGGACAGCTTTCTCCATCATGATCTATTGTTAAATGGAAGGCACACATGTTTCCCCTTTTAGGAGGAGCTTCTATATCTAACCTATGTGGTGGAGCAGTTAACTATAATGTCTTTCCATCTGCATTCCTCCCTTAATTGTTTCTTCCAGGCTGCTCTTGAAAGTTTCGTTGATAGGGATTATTAAATCTAGGAATCTACCTCTTGAAGGCGGTGAATTCATTGGATAATTTTTTAATCATCTCATCTGATGATGTGGTGTTACTAGTACCAGCTCTAGATTGTATCTCTCTTTTCCATTTCCCCGCCGATATCATGTGGTTTTTTAATTCCACCACAGTCCTTTGGGAAAGGTCCAAAGTGGCTGGATTTGTTCTCCTCAAATCATAACTGATGTCGGGAGGCATAGCACTTATGAAAAAAAATTTCAAATTCCTAGCATTAGGCCTGTTGGCTGTTGGGATACGATGCACAAGCTTGTTGAATTTAGCCACAAAATCTCTCATACTAATAGAAGGCTCTTTCGTGATGGAGGTCAATCGTGTCAATAGTGCATATTCATCTTCAGCAGTTTTAAATCTTCTCTCAAAGGCAGCTCTAATGGAGGCCCAATCTGTGATAGAGGAATTGGGTAAGTGATGAAACCAATCAGCAGCACCTTCAACAAGGGTTTCAACGAATAATCTGACAGTCACATCTTCTTCTTGCACTGTTAATATATTAACTGAAGCAAAGAATGCAGCAATGTGTTCATCTGTAGATACTTTCCCATCTCCAGAGAATTTGGGGATATTCTTTCATGAGCCTAAGGGAAGGGGATTATATGTTGCTAATTGTTATGGTCCAACTACAGCGGCCCAAGGAAGTTCCATAACTATCGGAGGTAGATAGGGTGTTAGGTTGACAACGGGAGCAACTACTCCGTGCAAAGTTAACACTTGACAAGTGGTAGACAAAAGATTTGATTGTTTGGGAGGTGAAGGAGGTTTACTTTGGCTCTTAGTATTACTGTTCTTCCGACGGGGTACTTCAAGTAGAGCAAAATCAAGGTTTGCAAGTCTCTCAAAAACTGGGTCTGTACCACCTTATTTCTTTGCACTCCTAAGAAACCTCTTGGGCTCTAGGGTTCCAACTAGTTTTCTAGTCTGGATTTACGCTCTGCTTGGCATCGTTCCCTTCTCAAATTTCTCCTTTGGATGGCTTCTTCAAGTGCTTCTATTCTAGCTTCTTCGCGCTCTAGCACTTGACTAGTGTTTCTATAGTGCTCAGTGTTGCTTCTGTATTTCCAGACAAAAGTATTCGGTGAGGAAATGAGATCCTCTTGATCGTCTTGGAATCCAAGATTCGGTTGGAGTACAGGAATTATGTTTTCATGGGGAAGCACCATCTTTCCTCATGGTATGCTTCTGGTATAACGACTGTTCATTTCCCCAGCAGAGTCGCCAAAAATCTGTTGGTAAACAGATTGTTCTTTTATGCTTTAACTCTAGAATACCCAAATATTTAAGAACAATTGAATACAACAATTGGGAAATTATGACTAAACAACTAATTTCACTCTGAATTTGAAGGTACAGCTCCCTTAAGTAAATGATCTTCAATGAATATTGATTCTTCCTATTCTAACAAGGGTATGTTCTTGATCCGAGAATAGAAGAGGTAAACCAAGCTAAACCTAGACAGGAAATAGCTCAGGTCGGATAAGTCCAATTCTATCTTTAGCCAATTTCAAGACTTCATTCATCATATGACTCCATAAAACTGGTAATGCAATAACCGATAATGAAAATGCAAATGCAAGACTTAGAGATTTCATGATATAGTAATAATGAATCAATCTATTTCACAAGGACATCTCCTAGACTTAGAATGACATCATATTTCCCCCTAATTAACTGTACCAAATCATAATATAGAATTCTGGTTCAACCACAAACTGTAAATCTAATTCCAAAGAAACATCGAGTTTAATAGATAGATAGATGCAATGCAGTGGAAAAGTTAAAGAAATGGAATTCAGACATACAAATTTGACTCAGCAAAATGTTATCTTTCACACCAAAATTTAGCCAACCTCTTCATTGATTTGGAAAATATTACATATAGGGTTCTAGAGTTGGACCGTTACAAAAGGGTAACCGAAATAGTTCCACTTCTCCAATTAGAAATGATAAACAAGGTTTATCTGTTACAACACTATCAAAATTTAGCACAAGAGGGAATCTATCTAAGCTTCAGTTTACTTCCCCTTGTCTAATTTAGCTCTATAGGCGGTGACAGTTGTAATGATTGGGATGAGCTCTTCATGCCTATTGATATGGACATTAGTGTATCTGATGAGCCACCTGGAATGTTTTTTGGCCAGGCTCTTAATTGCATCCATCTGATCCTTCAGCTCTTCCATGGCTTTAAAGATGCATTCGCTCAACTGTTGGAGTTCTGGCACCTTGTCCAAATGGGTGGAAGACTGTTCTACCAGGCTATGCACATAATCAGAAAATGATTCCTGCATACTATCCAATCCGATCATTTATTTTCCCTGACCACTTGTCTGTGATTCTGCGTGCAGACCTTGAAGGAGTTTTAAATCTTTGCTCTGCCCCTCCTTGATCTTGACATCTGTTTGTTGCAACCTTGTTTTAGCTTGGATGATCATCTCGATCTTAAATTCCAAACTTTGAAGCCATTCGATCAAAGGCTCATCTCCTTTCTCTAATATCTTGGCCTTTAGTGCCTCGTTGGTCTTCATTTTGACCACCACGTGCAAAATTACTATGCATTCTTGACACCTCACTCTCTCTGATGCAAGAGTCTGCAGATTCTTGTCAATATTATTCCTCTTTGTTTCTAGCCTTATGAGAGCATTACCCAATTGTTCAACAACTACCAATCCCTCAGATTCGAGCCTCTCAATCCACCTCTTGTTGATCTTCCCAAAGTGTCTGTCCTCTTCTAACTTGGCTAGGATGGCTTGGTTCTCCATAGCACTAGGATCAAAAGTGGTCTGCGCACCGGGAATACTTGCTATCAGAGTGATGAGTTGTCTGATGAAATTAGTCAGCTCAGCTACTTTTGCTTTACGTTGAACTTTAGCAGTTTTGAGCTCCTCGAGCTCTTCTTCTATTACCACATTGGTGGACTTCCACAAGTCTACCTTGGTTTCATGTCAAGCAAGCCCCATGTCAAACGATTGCAACTGAAAATTAGAGGCAGTCATATCTTGTGAGGCCCATCCCGGACCCCATCATAGTTTTTTCTGGTTCTTGCTTATGATAGACTTAGCATATGATACTTTACTTTTGATGCATTATTGGACATTTTGGACCTTATGCTTTATGTCATGGATTTTATTATTATAGATACATGGACATATGATGCTTATGATGAACATTATGGACTTTATTATGTTTTCTAGTTTGGACATTTATTTTGAGATTATAATTCAGAAAAACTCATTATGATTATATTATGGTTAT
>MU226447.1:2846954-2860719 GCA_018584345.1 Thuja plicata
GGAATCTGTCCTCCCACATTAGGTAACGTATTGGGGCCAATGTCAGCCTTAGGATGCAAAAGGTTCATTCACTTTTCTATAGGTAGTTTAACGAATTCTGCAGGTATTGACAGAAGAATATGTTATTCCAATGGTCGAATCACACAGGTATAAAATTCCTACCCTTACTTCTTTCGGTTTTATGCCTTTTACCAATCAAAAAAAAATCACAGCAGAATTGATGTCTATGGAAAGCAAGAAAAGTTAACTGAAAAAATCACAGCAACAAAAGCACAGATGCTTAAAAATGTTACTACCCTGAAAAAGTCATACCAACAGAATTGTATTCTAAAAAATCCAAGTTCTTATATTCTTTCAGTGAATTTTCCATTTCAGAAATATACATATTAATATATCCTATGAAACCAACAATAGGACCTGATTTACCAAGGATGCCAAGCTTATTGACCATTATTTACAGCTATGCAATGAATTGATTTGATTTCTTCTGTTTTGATTTTTTAATTCGCATGGGTCTTGTTTGATTGTAGTAAATCCCCTGTTTTGTTTTTTTGAATTTCTTATCATAGTTTTGATTATGCAAATAAGATCAGTGATTTTACAATACACACACTATAATTGGAAAGACAGAATGATTTTGGAATGAAATGGCATTGCATCATTTAGTTCCAAAGTTGATATGAGATCATAAGCAACATCTGTTCTCTTTCAAAGGATATCTTGTACAACTTTAGATAGGTCATGGGCCAATCATGTTTATGTAATCCAATTTATAACTGGACAATACTCGAGAACTCTGCTTAAACAACTTCAGATAGATCATAGGATGATCATGTTTGCCTAATCTGATTTGAAAGCTGCTTAATTACACTTGCCCTCGGCATATGTACTATGCAAATGCAAATGCAATAACTCATACTTAAGCTCTTCACTCCACACGGTGCAAATAGGGTTTAAATATTTTAAAGACATTTATTTGCACCAAACTACATACAGAGGACAAGATATTTATTAATGTTGGAGGACAATGGTTATTCATTCACCTAAGATGCCTTCCATTAGAAAGAGGACTACAATTGCATATCAAATAAGTTTTTTTATCCTTTTTCATATTGTAGATTTTTACTTCCGTAAGTAATGATCTGCCTGTGGTTAATGTTGATCCCTGCGCAAATGCAATTACTCATACTTGAGCTCTTCACTCCACGCGGTGCAAATAGGGTTTAAATATTTTAAAACCCTCAGACATTCATTTGCACAAAACATTCCTATGTTGCAGGAGAGGAGACTGATGAGTGTCAAAAGCTTATCCTAAAAGTCTCCTACACCCACAAGGAGTTGAAGTCCTTTCAAATTCTTCAAATCACATTCCCTAAAGCATGCTAATAAGGTTACAATACCTAGAGGGTTTAAATGGGAAGTTGTAGCTTCTTTCAAGGTACATGTAGATAACTTGTAAGAATTTAGGGATCAGTTTGGGAAGTTAGAGAAAGTAGAGAGCAGATATAGGCTCTAGCACAACAGAGAGTGGATGAAAAAGTCAGCCTTCATCATGTCCTACACCACCTATGAGCTCCAACATTCAAGTAAAGTTAAAGATAGTTTTCCAACACCTAGAAGTGAGAATTGATCAAGTCAAAGCATGGGGCATATATTTTCATAAACTTTTACCAAGCTTTTACCTGTAACATAAATTATAAATACCATCCAACATAAAGGGTTTTCCTTTCCAAAACATGGCCACACATAAAATTGTACATTGATAAACAAAGTTACATGGTTCACCAATGTATGACTACTTTCAAAGGAAAAGTAGGGCAATATTTCTTATTACTTGCAAACTGAAATATAACGTTTTATCAATAAATACGAGTGATTGTGAACCAAATATAAAAATGCACTCGTCAAGGCTGACAAAGTGACAGGAAATGGGGTAATTTGGACAAACACTGATGGTTGGACTTCACAACCAACAATCTCGCTTGAAACCCAAACCATCTTGTAATGTACAGAGATGACTCTTGCTTTTCCAAGCTAATTGTCACTTGATTCCAGACTAAGAGAAGCTTTGTGCCAAAACAAAAACTCAAAAAATAAAGTATAGGCATCTTATGCACATGGAAAACATACACTGCTTCATTTCAAATATTGCTACTGAATACATAGGAAGCCACAACAGAACATATCAGGCTTGGATCTATCAAAATCTGAGACCCAAACACTTCATATCTTTATGTTTGACTAATATGGAGAAAATGAGCTCCTACGTGTCTATTTCCAGTGAAAAATTGAACAACCTGACCCCTCTATGCAATGCTTTAGGCAATGTGTTTTAAGAAATACATTTAAAATCTGCAAAAACACATTATTAATCTGTTCCCTCACATAGAAGATAGTTAGGGTTCTTCTCCATTACTAACTTGAAATGGACATATCCAACTACAAAAAAGACAATGCAAGATACACCCACAACAGAATTAAGCAGGAGCACACCATATGTTTAAAATAAACCGAAAAAAGACCATTTCACACAGAACCAGTCGTAGCTCTGTCTACAATGGATGGATTTAAACAAAATTAGAATCAATTTAGGTGGGGATTGAAACTGCAAAATCTGCTAATGTCGGTACTGGAGCAAGGAATGTAAGAATCATCACAAAGATGAAGAGAATAAAATCGGAAGCGTTGTCAAGCCTATTAATACAATAGCAAAAGTAAGGGATCTCTGCAAAAGTTGCAATCAAGAAATATGGGATCTCTGCAACAACCCAAGTAAGGGATAGAAGATGGGTGCATACATCCCTGCTCTTTTCTCCTTGAAACCAAATGATTTGTACCAATTTGAGGACATTCTTTGCTGAAGCCTGAAACAACACCAATAACAATGATCAGCATATAGATGTAAAGTGCGCAGAAGTAAGGCCATATACATCATCAAATTCAATTTGAAAGTAGAGAGAACCCATCAAGAAACCTATTAGAATGTATGCTCTCAATGTCCCAAATGTGTAATTCGCATTTCGCCATGGGAACCTTTGGGTTCTCAAGAAAACTGAACAGCCTACCATTTGTAGGATGCTGGGTAAGGGGAAGTAATCACAGGTTTGAATGATTTTCTTTTGGATTGCTTCTAGAGCTTCTTCATATCCTCTGAATTAAAGAGTGCCCATTTACTTGAATGGTATATTTTAGCAAAATTTGTAGTTCCTAGACCCTGTTTCTTAATGCCTTCTCCCACAACATCCAGAACAAAGCTAATTGGGTTCTAGGTCACAAAGCAACGAGGAACCTTAGGGATTGAAACAAAGTATTCTAATACATCGTTGCAGTTGAATCCTATTCGCAAAAACTAGACCCCCTGTTCTCCAGATGCGGGAATAATAACTTTGTTGAAAGTAGAGAGCATTCTTGCACTTGGATGTTTCATCGTGCTTATAACAGTCCTGTTACTATTTGCTAGCAATTGATTTTATTGTATTCCACATATTTGTGGCACCTACACTATCCAGGCCTAAGGTTGGTTCATCAAGAAAAAGAATGGTAGGGTTTGTCTACAAGTTCAACTACAATGGTGATCTTCTTTGCTATTTCAAACGTCCATATAGTAGCGTCCTTGAGAAACCCAATTAGCTGGTCACTGAAACTTTTAAGGCCTAGGGATTCCAGAATAGATTCAACATGAAGCTTATAGTCTTCGGGGTCAATAATGTGGCCAAGTCTTAGGCTTGCACTAAATTGGAGGGATTCCTTTATTGATAAAAAGGGCTGGTGAACATCCAATCTCTCTGCAAACCCAACTAAATGTCTAAATGATGCCAGATTCATCTTAAAACCATTTACTAGGATCTCTACATCATAGCCTCCAATTGGTGTTCTGTTTGCCAAGCATTTCAAAAGTCTAGTTTTACCTGATTTTGAGCTTCCAATCAGAGCTAATGTTGTTCTAGGCTTGGTGTATCTAGAGTCTAGACACTCCATCCAATACAACCCTTTTCCCTCTTTCCTTGGGTCTGGTCTTGTGAAGGTGATATTCTTAAAGGAAAGGATGGCATACATCACAATGATGTTTAGGTTTTCATTGACTTGAATTCCTTATTCCTTATTCACTTTTGTTGTGATCAAAAGAATTATCATCAATTAATGGGTTTGAAACTTGCATTTCTATACTGCTTGGTTGCATCTGAAATGAGAACTCTGAAATTGAGTAGGGCTAGTAGCATTAGGAATAGGCTCAACAGAAGTTTGGAGAATCCGAATAAGGATGGAATTGGGCTATTTTATTGTATTGAAAGGTTAGTATGGTAAAATTGAGCAATATTTACAGCTAAGGTATCAAATTGGAGGTAGTCAATTGTTCAAGCACGCGGAATGTATAAGGTCTGAGACAGTGGGACTTTGGCTACTCAATAAGCAATATATGATTTTAAAAGTATGTGATTATAGTCTCCTCGTATTTTGTCCACATGGTACGGAGGTATGGTGATTCCTTCCTGTCCTTGTTCTTCTGAATCTAAACTAATAAAATTGCTGGTCCTTTATCCTCATATACATATCTTGTAAGTAGTTTTGTGTATTTGTTTGATGCTTGCATAAAAATCAACTTACTGAAACACATACTGTTTTAATGTGGAAGATACATTGGAAATGGAGATTAAAGAAAAAAATATTGAAAGTTAAACATCAAAAAACTTTGATGCAACATCTTGTTTGTAAGAACTTCCAAAAAAATTGTTCTCCTCCCGACTACAACAGACCTCTTGGTAAATGCCACATCCAAAACTGGAGATGGTTTGTATTGGATTTAGTTCTATAGGTAATTTTACCTCAAACTTTCTATGGCCTAAATAAGTTATAAAAATGGTTGAATTTGTTTGAAAGGAAAGATGGGTTTTGCTATATTTTGGGAAGATCATTCTGTTTATGAAATTTTCTTCAGGGTTAAAATGGGATGTTTATTTTAATGTACTGTTCCCCTGTAACTTTATTTAATAAATTATGTTATAATCCTGTTGTAAAGAGATTAGTAACTCAACATTCAAAGTTAGAATCAACAGCTCACAAGCTTTAAACCAGGTTTGAAAGTAGACACATATAATTTTGTTGTGCTACAACAAATGAAAAGTTTTATACAGTTACACAGTAAGCAGGTCTAAGTACATCCCCAAGAGTTTGTGATGTCAACTTACATTTATCAACAAATTGTATTCAAATCAAAACTAAAGCTTATGTTGATGAAACTTGATCTTACTCACAAACAGCCTGTTGCCTTCTAGGAAAAATAAGGAATGCCCAGATTTGAATATGGGTGACTGTAAACCTTGAAACAAGCTCAGATTTGAAATCAACAACTGTAGATTTTCCAGTTCTTATAGGTCCAGTTTGGAACAGCAACTCCGTATGCACGTATAATGTGCAGGTTGATCAAGTTTTGTTTGCTTGTAATTTGGGAAAAAAGGCACCATATTGTTCATCTATATTCATGCAGTTGAACGTCTTACATGAACCCTAAGACATTAACTGTACATGCTCATTAACAATCCAAGATAAGATGAAAATGTAGAATAATGCAAGCAAGTATAGGAAGTTGAAAAAATGTGCAGGATGCCTCTAGGATAGTCTGGAGTCTCGGGACCCAGGGATTCCTTTTGATTTTCCAACCTCAAAGAACAAATATGCAGAAATGGATTCAACCAAGGCTGAACATGTCATCTATGGCATAATGATATATTCATGCAATGCCAAATCTTTAATCATGGCCAAACATGTTACCTGTGTCACAGTGACTGAAAAGGGCATGACCCAACTTTAAATTCTGGTTGAATATGTCATCTAGGCATCATTAATGGATTCATTCATGGCAGAGCTATTCCAAACATGTTAGTAAATCTAACAGAGAACCAAGGACGACTGCCCAGCAGTTTACATGTTTTTTTTGTTGAGGCCTTTTGTGTCGGGTTGTAGCAGGAATCAGCATAAGTACAGGTTATAAGGGAATCAACATTTTTGTTAGGTTTGGAACTACCTTAAGTCTCCTACATGGTCCTGAAATGCTCAAAATCCCTGACATGGTACAAGAAATGGACAAATTGATAAGCAATTTGTTTTGGGACAAAGAAATCCCATGTGGTATTCACAATTAGTAGAGAACAGTTCAAATGAAATCATACTACTTCACTCGCCCCTGTTACACCACCCATGGATCCAATTCTATTCTTGCACAATCAAAAATGCCGTAGGGAATTTAGAGGACCAATGTAGCTAATACGTTCTATACTAATGATAACCAACGAACCATTTGAGTTACCACAGATTGAGTGGATCATGACATCAGAGGCTGTAACTATTATTTTAGCAATTCAGATATTCTACTTCGCAATCCTTTTGTTAGGATAGGTATACTACATTTATCTGAAGTAATTGAAAGTTTTCACTGTAGTTTCAGTTATTTATTATATGAGATTTGAGCCCTGCATGTTTTGAACATTCCATAATGACTGATACAAACAATTAATTATACTAATAATTCAGTAACCCACTACTTTGAACCTTCTCCACCTGGCTGGCATGTATGGAGTATGGACAGTCTCCCTTTTTAACCCTTTTTCAAAATGTCTCTAACTTTTCTTCTCACAATAATATCTCTGTGCACAGTTTAGCTCTAGATCATACTTACTACATTAAAGAAATTAGCTGCACCGGATCATTTTATAGCTGACCTATTTGTTTGATTTAATTACTGAAGAACTAATGCTTCCATTTAAGTGGAAAGCAATACTGTGAACTGCAATCGTAGGGAAGGACCTATATAGCTAGCATAATATATGAAAGTTGTTATGTGCAGAGCATGGTGCTGTATGTTGCGTTGTTCTGTAAGGTACGAATGTGGGAATTTTATAGTTTTCTTTGGCAGAGTTCAAAGTAATAGTTGTGTTTCAAATTTGTAACTCTACATTACGAAGTTATGGCTATATATATAAATTTTCAAATGTATTCTTGATGTACAATCTTTTATTATGTTTCAAATATGTGGAAACATTGACAAGGCATATGAGTTGTTTGACAGAATGCCCGAAAAAATGTTGACAATAAGAATCAGGATCAAAAGGCAGAGAAATACACAGCTTGAAACAAGCACAGATTCTTAGAAATGTTACTCGCCTGAAAAAATCACAGCAGAATTGATGTCTATGGAAAGCAAATTAAGTTACTCACCTGAAAAAATCACAGCAACAAAAGCATAGATGCTTAGAGATGTTACTCACCTGAAAAAGTCACACCAACAGAATTTTTGTCTATGGAAAGACAAGAAAAGTTACTCACCTGAAAAAATCACAGCAACAAAATTGATCTCTATGGAAGATTTTAGAACCCAGACCTCTTCTTTGAAGGTCAATTACACGCTCAAATGTAAATAATACAAAGGAACCCTCTCAAATAATCTAATACAAGATTTAAAGAGTACGGAAAAAGCCTGTTGATATTCCGGAATTGAATGCAACACCGTAAAAGAGTATACCTTAATTCACTCTTGAGCAGAAGAGCTGCAGACACATCTTTTCCCCAATGCTTAAGAGGTGAATGAGCTTTTTGAACTTTTTGTTAAAAACATAATATGTTCCTAATTATATCACTGATTCTGTTGTGTAACTCAGGTAAAAGTCCAAGAGGTTGCTTTGATAGCCTACTTATATCATTAATTCTATCATGTAACTCAGATAAAAGTGCAAGACATTGCTTTGATAGAATTAGTTGATCTTACAGAACATTCAAATTATTATAAAGCACAAAAGATGAATTAATATTGAAAAACCTTACTATTGCATACTAACTCATTACTTAGCTTAGCCAGACACTTAATTTGTCTATCTAGTTTAAAAACAAGCAGCTGATTAAAACTCCATAAATAAAGAAATCAGGTTAAAAACCTGCAACATGATCTGATCAATATAGAGAAGTGTGTAATACTAAGACTTCTTAACATTCAAAAGATAAATGGAATGTACTCAACACCAAGTGAAGCTAACTAAAAACACAAACGTGCTCCCGCACACAATGACCTAATGGCCGGTTGTCGTAGAAGTCAGACTACCTAAGTAACGGCACTGATCAAGAAACATATATGCATCATTTGCATAAACAGTTGAACTATTTATGCGCATGAATAAATAGTAGAAGGATGCAGAAGAACAATTCATCTGACTTTATGCCTCTTGGCAGGAATTCCTCTTGAATCTCTAATATCAGGTGCCCGAGACTTCCCCGTAGCTTTTACCTTTCGCCGTCGCCTTTCCTCTTCGCTGTCAGACTCATCTCCGTTTTCCTTGTCTGCATTTCTGGCTTCAGCTTCTAATTCATCCCATGTTTTACCTTCCTCCTCTTCAGAATCTTCTTCTTCTTCTTCATCCTCATCTGACTCCACAAGAGATTCATCTTCTGAATCCTCCTCATCTGATTCTGATTCTTCTTCTATATCAGAGGGCACATATCCTTGATCTGACTCCTCTGAATTTTCAGAATCAGAATCACTAGCTTCCATATTCAGAAATTCCCACCCGCCATCTTCAATAAATTTATCTGGATCATCTGTAATAGTCTTCAAAATTGGCCGCCAGTTCAAGTTCATTCTGCTTTCATAATACTTTATATCCATGGAGTTCAGCCATTCTTTGATGCCATCAAGAGAAGATTGAGGAATGGCATCAATGCGGAGTACATCCCGCTTGAAGTCTTTGAAAACAATAGCCAAATCAAATGCCTTTTGCCCAAGTCCTACTCTCTCAAGGTTTACAATCTCAATCTCACTGATGGTTATTACTAAGAAAGGTAATTCCACCAACTCTACCAAACAGTTTACAGTAGGAACAATAAAAGCAGAGGCTTTGAAAGGAACTCCATGAAAACCTAGCTCTCTAAATGGTATATCAAACTCTAGTTCAAAATCTTTTAGATGAGGCTGCTCCCATAGCTCTGTTACTCGCTTAACAAACCCTTGAAACTCCGCATTGATTTTATTTTTCCTGTCCCTCTCTTGCTGCTCTTCCTCAATTTCATCAGGATCATACATTGACCTTCTTGCCCCTCCTAAAGTTTGGACCACATCCATTACCTCCACATAAAACTGGACATCCTTAGTCTTCTTAGTTCCCACCATAATATGGTTATGCAAATGAAAATGAAGCAAAGTAATCATCTCCTTCTCTGCTGGCTGGAAGAATGCGTGTTTAATATTTTGATACATGATATCAGCTCTCTCTTCTGCTCTCATGGTTGAATACCGAAATCCATTATAGTGGGCCTCCAGAGTTCCAGTCATCTTTCTTCCTCTTCCACCAAACACAGGCCTGATCCACAAGTCTGCCAACCTAATTGGCTTTGTTTTTGAAAGCTGAAGTTTCTCCTGAGTCACCAGTGTAGCTCTCTCTGCCTTTTCAGACTCTTTCATAGCTACAGACCGTCTGTGGGATTTAATCATTTGAACCACTTGGTTGATGTGTTTTGAATCCTTGGATCTAAAGGAAATTTCCTTAACATAAATACTACTAGGGAATTTCATTGTTGGCATGTAGTTGGCATTAAAGCCAGTACCTGGAACATTAAAAATTATCCTTATATAAGAATTCCCTCCATCTTGTTGGCTTGTAACACTCTTGATGGTAGCTACATGAAATGGAACCATGATGCCATATATGGGTACCAGAACAGCATCATTTTTTGTATCAACTTGAATCATAAGCTCTCTAGAAACAGGGATATCATCCACATTTTTGTAGGAAACCATTTCAGTGGATGGCTTGGAAGAGCCATGTCCGTCTCCTGTACCAATGCCCCCTGCAGCCAATCTTCTTGCAGTCTCCTCATTCTTTTGTCTTGCAAGTTCTGCTTGGTGTTGGCGCCGCTGCTCTTCTTTGGTCATCTCCTGATTATCAGATCGTAAGGTTGCCTTGGAGATGCCTGATTCTCCTCCATTTACCTCAGCCTTTGGTTTGGGTTTCACTTCCTCGTCTTCATCATCATCATTAAATGAGTATGCAACGTCAGTGTATACTTTGGAGCTAACCCCAGTTGCATTATCAGGCCCTTTGTCCTTCACAACCACAGTGTCGGCAAGGAGCAATGAATAATTCTGTGTTTTGGGGTTACCAGTTTGCAACTGCAAATTCTGAAACCCAAGTGATACATTAAAAGCCATTCCAGGATTCACAATTTTGTCATTTCTTGAATTCAAACTTAAACCAGATTCCCGAAATTCAATTCCTATTCCCGTCCCTGCAGACTTTGTCAGATGAGGCAAAAGTTCAGGGCCATCTCTTTGAACTACCTCCATAGCTGCCTTATAGGCAGCACTCAGGGGGTTGCCTGGCTTGAGTGCACTTATGGCAGCTTCCTGTGCCTTCAAAAGAACCTTGTAGGCTTTACCCTGAACATCTTCAGCATTAATCAAATAAGTTCTTGCCACATTTGAGCAATAACTATTATACCTGGATCCAATCGCACAGATAATAACACCGGTAGCATCATAGTACAGATGTTCATCGTTGCTCACTGCACCAGGCCTTAAATCAAACTCTCCACCACTCTGGAAAACAGGAGAGTAACAAATATCAACATTGTCAGCCTTTAACTTCACTTTGGCCCTTTGTGGATCGAGAATGGCTTTCTCTGTATCATCCATCAAATCTGAATGGGTGACCTTCTCCTCCTCGTCTATAACAACCTCCAGCCTTGGCACAACAACATTTTTTAGAACAGAAGCACTCAAAAATGCAGCTTTCTTAATGTTAGTGACCTCTGCATCATCCTTAACAGCAAAGACCTCTGAAAATCCAGCGCTGGCATCAACAAGCTGAAAAGTTGATCCCTTCAATTTGTCAACCCAACCTTCTAAGAGCTGTCCTTCTGGAGCCTCCTTCGCAATCCATCCCACAACTGGAACCTCCGACCTGTACCAAAAGAAAAATTCAAAATAGTGAATAAATAGCTACAAACTATAATCAAATTTCTGATAAATGAGCAAACTGTTGAGAAAAAGCACCTGCAGTGCGCCCTAATAGCCTCACACATGCTCTCCATCTGGGAACTTCCCGCATCGTTCCTAGCCTTGACATGTAACACCACATCGATACCCTGAGAGCTTTTGGCGGGCTTTTTTAAGACTTCAAGCAAAGTAGCCTTTTTCTGGCTGCATAGAAAATGCATCTGGTTGCCCATGAACAGCATTACCGTCTCGGGAAACTCGTACCCTAAGAGCCATATATTCAATGCCGACGACTTCAAATAACGCAAATCTTCAGACGGCGGAGGTGCGAAAACCGTTATGGCCTCGCAGGCGCCCCAGAAGCTCTGCCTGTACTTTTTCCAATGATCGTACAAAATTTTCAATCTTTTACTGAAGCTTTCTACGTTGATTTCGTAGCCCCCGCCGGAAGATTTGGAGGGTTTAGCGCCCCCATTTGCAGCTTCCGCCATTTCTACACAGCTTCAAACCCTGATGCACAATACTATATGAATCTAGGGTTTACAAATTTACAAAATAAGAACTTAGAAAAGCACATAAACCTGGGGTTTGTGGATTTTAATAAGGACCGAAAAGAACAAAAAGAAAAGACCCAGAAAATATAATTTAACTGATAAACTTACCGATTAGCGGGGAGCTAATTCCAGTCCTGTAAGGGTTCTTTTTAAGGGTTAGCAGTTTTTCTTCTTTTTCAAAAATCTCCAAGCCTTAACGCAAATTTCAAAACGATTTTTGTAATGGTAAAACCAAATGAATGCTCCCTCTCATTCTTCCATCCTATTATACACTGATTGCTTATAATCTTACCGGCTCGGAAGCGCGGGGGAATGCAGACTCGGTGTTCTATGTTGGAGGGAAATGAAAATTTACACTACAGCGGAAGTTTTTTAATTGTTGGCTTTTGAAACACGACCTTTATATGGAATTTTAATTTGAGGCTCTCATATTTTATGACATTTGTAGGGAATTATTTTTTTCAATTTTGACTTTAAATTGTATTGATTTGAGAGGATTATTTAATACTTGTGTTTAAAAAATTTAAATTGTTTTAAATTAAATTTAGAAAAAGTTATTTTTTAATATATAATATTATTTATTTTGCGAAAATGACACCATCCACCTTTGGCTTATGTGTGCTTGGTTTGGTGGTGTTTGTGTGCTTCAGTATCCTTTGTTCCCTGTGGTTTTGTCTAGTCCTTTTTTTTGTTTTTGTGTGTATTGTTTTTCTTGGTTTCCCCTGCGTGTGAGTTTTCCAGAGTGTAGCCTTCGGCTCGGCCTTTGTGCCTTTGGGCACCATTAATCCATGTGTGCCAGTATCTATGGAAGAAGAAATTAACCTTACTAAAGATGGGATACAAGTAGTATGCAAAAGAAATGTGAAAAATTTGTCGAAAGATGAGAAGTCCAGTCATCGAAACCCTCATACAAATTAGTTTTATTTGCAGAGGAGGAGATTGGGGTTTGTCCATCTACTGCAGAGTTTAATGGAGGGGTCCTAGTCGTCAATAGAATGGAACCAGAGCGACTATTGGGGCCCGGTAGAAATGGAAGTGGAGATGGGAGCCTCGTCAGAAATAGAGACGCCAGAAGGGGAGAAAATGGTAAGCCTTCTTTGTCTGTGTTGAAAGTCCTTTCCTTGTCTCCTAATGTGGACATGGTGAAAGCCATAAAGAGTGAGCAAAATAGATTGAAAAAATGTAGCAATTTTTTTCGCATGTATGGATTCCACTGCTCTACCTTCAAGAAAGTTTTTTGTCGAATGATGCACAAAGGGATTTTTGTTGTTGTTTTTAAATCTCAT
Organism: Thuja plicata; assembly: GCA_018584345.1. Classification (NCBI taxonomy): domain Eukaryota; kingdom Viridiplantae; phylum Streptophyta; class Pinopsida; order Cupressales; family Cupressaceae; genus Thuja; species Thuja plicata. The sequence goes on from MU226447.1 coordinate 2,859,770, forward strand.
GGAATGCAGGAAAGAGTGCTTAAGAAGGGATTTTGGAATGTAGGGCAAACCATATTCTGGTCATTTCCTTGGTCCCCAAAAGGAGACATGAGCCAAGTGATTGTCAGGTCGACCCCTAACAAGTTAGAGGTCAAGAATCTCCCTACCAAGTATTGTTCATTCCTTCCACAAATTTTGAAGCCACTTGATACCGTGTTGCAGATAGAGGAGTCTAGGTTTACCCTGCCACACTTGAATGCTCGGGGGTTGATTGCCCTAAATCCAAAAATTGACATACCAAAAAAGATTTCCTTGTAGTTTGAAGATGAGTCTTTATGGTGGGACATTGAGGCTTTAGGGAACCTTCATGCTTGCTTTCGTTGCAAGCGTAATGGCCACAATAGAAGAGATGACCATGTTCTTAAGAAGCCTAACAATGAGTCCTTCAATGTGGTTAATGAGGAGCCTCCCTAGAATGTTGGTGTTAAGGATAATAGTAGTTCTATCATTAAGAAAACTGGACAAGAAACTAGGATAGAGGGCAATAGCCTTGCTACAGAAAAAGTGGTTGGTTCTTGTGAAATGGTGGATGGCCCTGGAAAAATTTACAGTTTCTTTGAGTAACCCTCTTTTTTAAGATGATATGGAAATTATCCCAGCCAATTCCTCAGACAACAATGAGGTGCATAGGGAGGTTCAACATGATACCCTCAATGGGTCTAAAGAACCAAAGAGGGCCAATGCCCAATAGCTTGCCCTCACCATAATAACGGAAATGACTAAAAATTATAAGAAAACCTCAGATACAAATACAACTAATGTTCTTACAAAGGTGGTTGAGAGCGAAGTGGTCTTTGTTAACACTGAAATTGAAATGTGTGATGCCCCTCCTAACGATGACTCTCAACCTTTCACAGAATTTTTAAAGGAGAGAGAGAGAGAGAGAGAGAGAGAGAGAGAGAGAGAGAGAG
>MU226447.1:2860769-2877251 GCA_018584345.1 Thuja plicata
AGAGAGAGAGAGAGAGAGAGAGAGAGAGAGAGAGAGAGAGAGAGAGAGAGAGAGACCATCCATCTTTGTTGGTGGCAAGGCTGCAACCAAAAGGGATGGTGAGATCCCAGAATGTTTCAATAGATTATACAAGAACCATAAAAACTCTTCTTAAAATAATCAATGACCTTACACCTTGCAAGTTAGAATGTGAGGGGCTTGGAGATGAGAGATATTAAATTTCTAGTAAGGGATTAGTGCAACAAATTGAAACATAAAGATGTGATTTATTTGCAAGAAATTAAGGTCGCTCGATATTAGGCTAACACCACTCTTAGCTTTATCTAGAATGTTACAAAATACTTTGTATCTAATCATGAAAGAGGAAAAGGGGGGTATCTATATTGGTTGACCCTTCTTGTGTCGACCTGGTGGTTGATTTTAATACCTCTCCATGCAACAGAGCTTGTTGGATCACACTAAACTATCATAGTAATATCATTGGCATCTGTAGTATCTATGCCCCCAAACGATTATAGGGATAGAGCTAAGTTATGGGGTTGGATGGCCTCCTCCCTCCCTAAGGCCCACTAGATCCTTGTTGGTGATTTCAATATGATTGAGCATTGAAAAGATAAAAAGGGTGTCATAAGACAATATTGGAAAGGAAATGAACATTTATTTTTGGGCAAAATGTAAAAGATGTCTAAACCTTTTTTACCCCTAGAGAAAAATAAAGATACTTCCAAGGGTATTTGGTACACTTGGTGCAATAATCAAACTCAACAGCAAAGGATCTATTGTAGATTGGACATAATATATGTGGATGGGTCCATGTTCGCTTTTGATGTGGTTGATAATTGCAACCCGGTGGTGGTGACCCCGGCCACCATTCTGATCACTCTCTGATTGTTTCCAAGATTATCATTGAAAATCAATTTCAGACAAGTGAGAAAGGTAATAAAATATTTAAACTCAATACATCTCTTTTAAAAGATGAAGACAATATTGTTGTGTGAAAATGGCTACATGCCTAGCCAAATTTAGCAATAAAAATATGAGTTATGTGGAAAATTGTGAATCCTTTACTACTCTTTGGAGGAAGATGTTCCAATTCATTGGAGAAAAGGAAGCTAAAGATAGGAATAGGCTAGAAGAATCCCTACAATCTAGATTGAATATTGTTGAAGAGATACTCTGAGGGGACTCTCAAACTGATGAGGTTGAAGGGGAAGTAATCAATACTAAGGTTGAGTTGAGGAGGATTCAGAACTATAAGTTTAAAGGACAGAGTATTAGGGTGAGGATGAACTGGATCATAGAGGGAGACAAAGGGACGAAGTATTTCTTTAAAATCATCAAGAATATGCAATAAAGAATTTAGATTGAAGATATCTCAATTGAGAACAACATTTCTAATGAACTAGAGGTTATAAGCAAAGCATTTTTTTATTTTTACTCTAACCTCTTCACCTATGAGTTTACAAAAGAAAATGATGAAATTTTGCAATAGTGCCTCAAACTAATTCCCAAGAAGATTGATGAGACATATGTTATTAAATTGTCTAGAGAGATCTCATTCACTAAGATTGAATCCACCATTAAATCTCTGGCAAATGATAAATCACTAGGGTTAGTGTTGATTAACTGATGAATATCTGATGGAGATGATGAAGACCGAGTGATACCGAGTATCATGATTGTAGAAATGGTTAGATTAGTTGTTGTTGTTTTGTCATTGATGTCAAGCAATTGATTAATTAATTTTTATTATGCTACTATATCTTAAGAGGAGAAGTTAAATGGGTGACAAAGACATATCAGACAATGATGAAGTAATGATGTTATAGTTGTTTTCTACTATATATTTGATGTTATCAAATTGATACATTTGATCGATCAAGTTGGGAACTGCAATGAAATAAAGTAATGACTGAAAGAGTTACTTTACTGAGCTAAAATAAGTCAGCCGGTAGAATGCTATGTGAGTCAGTTACAGTTATCGAGCAACGAGCAGTGAAGAAGTGAGTTACCTAGTTGCAAAACAGGTTTTACTGAGTACAATATACTGATATTAAATGGTGATAAAATCAAATTTAATGTGAAGCGACGATGAGTTGGATGAGGAAATGAATTAAATAAAGTTTGCTACAAGATCTACGAATGAGAAAAATCAATGAGAAGATCTAAAGTGAAGATCAAGCGGTTAAACATTATTATGAAAGTTCCAAGAAAAGTTACAAGTTCCGAGGTAAAACTGATATGGTTTACCGAGTTGAGAAATATGAAGAAGATGATCGAACGATTGAGTGCAAAGGAAGGAAAATCAAATTAAGGAGATTAAGAGGCAAAATTATGTCTATATAAGGAATGAGGATTACACAAAGTGTAATGCTGCTGGCGAATTAAACAGAGTAGGAAAGAAGCTGAAGAACAATATTTACCAAGCAGAACAAAGAAAGACAGATTGAAGAATTTACAGTCTGAGAAAGAGATAAATGGAGTATGTGATGCCAGTATTCAATTGAGAATAAAGGATCTAATACAAGCATAGTGAGTTTCTATTTTTACAAATCGAAGTTTATTGTTGCCTATTAATTATTGTAATAGATAAATCTCTTAACCGAGTGGATTTAACCGTCCTATTTGTAAAACCTAGACTTAGGTGACATTACAAAAGAGTGTTTAAAGACCTCTAACAAGGTCACTCCTAACAGGGTGAAGATCTTAACAGATATGAGGTAAATCCCCTAATAGGGTCACATTTAGCAAAGGTATTTGTAATCTTTAACATGATAAGTTCTTAACTGAGCGTACTTTAGAAGGGTACATTTTTATTGTGGGTTACAATTCGCACTGAGGTTTTCCCCAAATTGGGTTTCCTCAGTAAATCATGTGTCAATGAGTTATATCTTATGTTACTAAGCTTGAATGATTGATTGTTGCTAATGTTATTTGGTGAATTGGTTATTTACTGTATTCAGTATTTACCGAGTGAATCAATGAGTTCATTTTTGAGAGTTTAAGTTTGATTTGTCTGATTCACCCTCCCCCCCCTCTCAGTGGGACCAACATTTAGATGGTCTCCCTATTGAGTTTTATAAAGCCAACATAGAGTGGGTGGCCATGAAACTGTATGATCTTTATAAGGAGGCCTAGAGTTAGATGGTATCCCTGTTGAGTTTTATAAATCCAACATAGAGTGGGTGGTCATGGAACTGTAAGGTCTTTTATAAGGAGGCCTTTCTAAATGGATCCTTGGGTGATCACATTAACAGGGGAGTGATCAAACTTCTGCCTAAGGAAGGAGATAAGAAACAAGTAACGGATTGGATAACTATAACATTGCTTAACCTATCTTATAAGATCATTGCCAAACTATTAGCTAATAGGATCACTTACCTCATGGGGAAAATTATTTCAGTTACCCAAACTGGCTTCATTCAAGGTAGATACATCCTACAAAACCTCATCACAAGTTGGGAATCTATACATTGGGATAAAGAAGATGGTCAACACACAATTATGATTTTGTTGGATTTTGAAAAGGCATACGACAGAGTTGAATGATTGTTTGTTACGGGCATGTTGAAAGCCTTTAGTTTTCCCTCATACTTTTGTCAATGGATAGAGATATTGTTCAAATAGTCTTCTACTATCATTGACATCAATTACATGTTGTCTGAACCAAATGTGCTGCAGAGATCAATCCCTCAGGGTTTCCCCATTGTCCCAACATTATTTGTTCTTGCAGCATATGCACTGTACTATATTTTGAGAGCCTACCATCATCGACCCCCTTTTAAGGGCATTAAGATTCCTAATAATGATGAACTATTAAATGAATAATTTTTTGATGATACAACAATATTGTTCACAGAGCTTAGTGAAATAAATTTTGATCTTGTTGTGGATAGACTCTTATTCTTCTGCAAAGCCCCTGGTGAAAAATTGTTCCTCATAAGTCAGTAGTGATTGGAAGGTCTAAGGCTCCTCCCTCATGGTTGGCTTCTAAAGGGTGAGGATGGGATGGACCTCATTGAATTAACATGTAATTGGGGATTCCTTTTACTCTTAGTCCCTCTACTAAAGATATGTGGGAATGGTTATATGCAAAAATTGAAAAGAAACATCAGAAATGGCAAACGCATTTACTCTCCTTAGCTAGGAGGATATAGGTTGTTCAATAATTTCTCACTTCTCATGCTATATACTTTACTTCTACCTGGATTTTCTCCAACTATCATGTGAATAAAGTGGAAAGGATACTTGGGGAATTTCTATGGTCAGATGAGCAAGGGAAACATAAGAGGCACAATGTTTCATGGGATTTGGTGTGTTAGGATCGAGCAACACTAAGAGGGGGGGGGGAATCAGTGTTGCAACACTTTTAACTAATCTCAACCATTTGAAACTTAACCATGCAATAACATAAATAATAAGAATACACACACAAAGCAAATAACTCACAACACCATGATTTGTTATCAAAGAAAACCCTTTAAGGGAAAAAAATTGGTAGGAATTGACACCCACAAATAATGCACTAGAAATATTGTATCCTTGTTAGGAGATCTAGCCCTATTAGGAGTTGATTATTACATCTAGTACAAAGTCCATGTTAAAGGACAGACCCTGTTAGGATTCCTCTCAGCCCTGTTAGGAGTTGACTGAAATGACGAGCTCACTGCCCGAGCACACTGCCCAAAGTAAAGGTTAAATCCACCTTCTGAAGGTTAAACCCACCTTCTGAACCCACTGTCCAAATACAAGTATAAAAGTATACTTATAACAGTGAACTTACAGATAGAAACTTTCTTTGCCTATACAGTTCCAATGAAGTGAATTACAAACATAATCATTTCTCTACATCCAACAGAACTCACATCCACATGTTCGCAACATCCAATATATCCAATCCATACACCTATACATCAAGACACTACTTTCCTTTATACAAGTTACAATAAGTAATTAGGTCGACCTCTTAAGACTTCCCCAATGCACATAAAATTGCATAGACCCTTGCTAAGATACACAAGTAATTAACAAATATAAATTATCAGTTACGCGCCAATATCCATAATTCACGCTCACCAATCATTAAGCACGTTACATCTATGTGGTCGGCCCCAAATAGGTCTTCGCCAGTCCACATGCCTCAACTGATGTCATCAAGAATCCAACGACCCAAGAATCACAAAGAATGTTATCCCATGTATCTTCTATCATTCCTTAGCTCACATACCATGACCCCATTCTCGCATCCAATTTATCCCAAAAACTCAGAGACCATCTCTATCATTATCCTCTTTCATTACTCTGTAACCAGTCTTCACCAAAACAACTATAACTCATGCAAACAATACTATGCAATCCAGCAACCTTAGATATAAGGTTTAAATACTTCCCTCTACATAACTCCATCCTCGCATATGCTGAAACATCATACACATTGTTTGTACACAACTGTCAATCTTGCATGTACCTGTGATAACCAATCAATCTGAAATTTCTAAAGCATCCAATTGAAACATATGTTGACATCAATGATAAAACATGAATGTCAACACCTCAAACATCAATAATTCCAATATTTTGTTGTATTCCAAAGCATATGGGGGGCTTGGATTGAGTTAGTTGAAAGCACATGGCATGGCCCTAGGTTCTAAGTCGATATATAAGGCTCTAAATGGTAGTGAAACATGGAAAATTCAGGTTAGAATAATCTCTCTCTCTCTCTCTCTCTCTCTCTCTCTCTCTCTCTCTCTCTCTCTCTCTCTCTCTCTCTCTCTCTCTCAAAACCCAAAAAAGGTTAATTATGTTGGAATTGTTGTTGTTGGAGGTGTTGAAAATCATGTTTTTTTATTGATTTCAACACATGTTTTAGTTGGATGTATTTGAAATTTTAGAAAGACTGGTTATCATCGGAACAAGCAAGATTGACAGTTGTGTATAGACAGTGTATGGTGTTTCAGAATATGTGAGCATGAAGTTGTATAGAGGGAAGTATTTACACCTTATATCTAAGGTCCCTATATTTTAGATTGTTATTTGCATGAGTTACAACTATTTTGGTGAAGACTGGTTATAGAGCAGTGACAAAGGATTATGACAGAGATGGTCTATGAGTTTTTGGGATAACTTGGATGCGAGCATGATTTATGGTATGTGAGCTTAAAGAATGATAGAAGGTAGGTGGGAAAACATTCTTTGTGATTCTTGGGTCGTTGGATTTTTTATGGCGTTAGTTGTGGTGTGTGGACTTGCGAAGACCTATTTGGGGCCGACCATAGAGATGTAATGTGCTTCGTGAATGGCGAGCATGAATTATGGATCTTTGCACATATTTTATGATTTGTATTTGTTATTTACTTGTTTAAGGTATCGTGTGTGTCTTAATAGGGGTCTATGTAATTTTTTATGCATTGTGGAAGTCTTAACATGCCGACCTAATTGCTTGTTGCAATTTGTATAAAGGAAAGTAGAGTCTTGATGTGAAAAAATATGGATTGGATGTTGCGAGTATGTGGATGCAAGTTTTGTTGGATGTAAAGTAGTGATTATGTTTGTTATGCACTTCAATGGAACTGTATAGGAAAAGTAAGTTGCTATCAGTCAATTCACTATTATAAGTATGCTTTCATACTTCTCTTTGGACAGTGGATCCAGAAGGTGGGTTTAACCTTCACATTTGGGTAGTGTGCTTGGGTAGTGAGCTATTCATTTCATTCAATTCCTAATAGGATTCAAAGGAATCGTAAAAGGGTATGTCCTTTAACAGGTACTTTGTACTAGATGTAATAATCAACTCTTGATAGGACTAGATCTCCTAACAGGGATAGAATATTTATAGTGCATTATTTGTGGGTATTAATTCCCACCGGGTTTTTTTTCCCTTAATAGGGTTTTCCTTGACAAAAAATACTTGTGTTATGGTGTTGTACTTGAAGTGTTTATATTTGCATTGAGTAATTGGTTTATACATTTAAAGTGTAAATATTTGGGCACACAACTAATTCATCNTCCCCCCCCCCCCCCCCCCCTCTCAGTTGTGTTGATAGACTATTATTCCTAACAAATTTTGGAAAGAAATTGGCTTTCGTGATATGTTATTGGGAAATTTCGATATAAGGTCTTTTGGCTCTCATATTTTTGCTTCATTATGGAAGGCATGGTCTAGTGTAAGACATATTTTGAATAATAAAGAGGTCATTGGGCACTCTCCTACTTATTCAGTGGAGGATATGTCTATCTAGTGGGGGATTGTACTGAATGATAATTCTCTAGCACTTACTCAGTGTTGCTCTGCAAAAGCTTGGTTTTCTTTGGGCATTAAATCCATTGAGGATACCATGGTGAATAATCAACTATGTTCTTGGGAGGATTTGTGTTGCAAGTATGGCATACCACCATCTCACAAGAAGAATTTTTTGATTAGCAAGGTTGTTTGATCTTTTTTTCCATGGAATATTCTTACCTCTAAACTGTTTATAGAGTAATTGAAATGGAATGATGGAACCCCTCTCTTTGAGATTAAGATGAAGAAAATATATCATATGTTAAGAGACGAAACAAAAATTTAATGCATCTCAAAGGTGTCATTGGTCTGATTCTAGGCGGTATTTAATTTTGAGTAGGATGTGGAAAAGCTTGTGTGAGCCAAAGAAAACTTGTCTTAGGTGGAAAATTCTCCTTAAGAAGGTTGTTGTAGGGTATGTTCTTACTTCATTGGATTGTGAACTTGTTTGTTGTTCAATGTGTAATTTTATTAAAACTGCGAGTCATATATTTTTTGAATGCTCTTATGCCTCCCGAGTGTGGTCCCTCTTCCTTGGTCAGCCAGTGATATGGAATACATCTCCTGGGTTGTCTTGGATTGAAGTTTTTGCTAGGTTTGTGGAGATATTTGATGATAAACTTAATGAGTTTTTGTCAGTTTTGTTTTGTGAAACAATATGGTTTATATGGTCTAAAAGGAATGAAGCTTTTTTTCAACACAGGAGGAGAGGGCTTATTGAGTTTAATGATAAACTCACACATGTTCTTATCATGACACGGGTCTCTGCATTCATTGAGATACCAAAGAAGAGATTATTTATCCTTTCCCAATAAGGAGTGATCTTACTATACAAGTCAGATGTTAGATCAACCTACTTATTTCATGCATATAAAGGCATGTTGAACCAAGAGGAAATAAAAGCATTAGATCAGGTTTTACAAGATAATCAAATAACCAGAGCTGAGATCAAATCAAAGAACAAAGAACCAAGGAAAAATGATGCACCAAGATGGGACCATGATGCAGCGCCACATATTGTTCTACCTCTAGGCACTTTCGAGACTGATTAAGCTGGAGGAAGTAATAATATAGTGAGCTCATGAGACTGATGACCAAAGCTCTTTTATTTTGGTTTACCTAAACTTGATTGAGTAAACACTATGTAATGTTATATTATACTGATAATCTATCTTATAACATACTGTTGATACAGTTCATTGATATCTCATTTTTGTGACAGGTCTTGGTGATAAAAGTAATAAGATATCCATCATGTATTCGTAAACTATTTCTAATAGAAAATAAATAAAATTATTTTAAATAAATAAAAAATTAGTTAGCCTGGTCTGTTTGGTGTTGGTTTTATAATCTATAAAGAGTTTGGTCATTTCATATGGGGTGAATCAATTTGATTACCAGATGACACTGACATCGATATAGAATATGTGGCCCTCCTAGTTGAGTTAACATTGTGCAGAGAAAGGAATTTGAGGTCTCTAGACATTGAGGGAGATTAACTCAATATTTTTAACATTGTCATAATCAATCATGCTCCGAGTTGGAAATCCTCTATGTGGTTGGATGGTATCTATGTCATTCTCGATGAAATTAGCAATCACACCATAAAAACACATATATTGAGAGGCAAACAATGATGTAAATTTCTTATCTAATCATGTCATCGATCAAGGTGAACTTTCCATCATTTTGGATGAAGTTTAAATGGAAAATTAGATGAAAGTAATCAACTTTGGTATGACAAGTTGTCACCTCTATTAGATGACATGACTATTTTTGGCAGTTTGTAATGTATTCTCAACCCATTACTCACTTCTTGTCTAATCAATTCACTTTATTTGGTATGGAAAGATAGAATTGAAATGCAAATTAGATGGTGAGTGGCTCTGATTTTTAAACCACATGAGTTGAAGAGAATATCAGGATCCTAGACGTTGGTTGCAATTGTAACCAGCGTGTCTTTGAAGACTAGGTGAGAGAAATTTGTGTGCTCAAAAGTTGATTTGGAGGAAGATGTGATGAGGTGTAATATTGTAGGGGAGTTGAATATTATGTGTGCCCACACTCACAATGCCAAAATCCTTGAGTGGTTTGTTTACAAGATAGCTAGGACAACTAGTAACATCAAATTAAATGAGAAAGCTATCAATCATTTGGCGTTAATTGAGCATCATTCACCAGCCATTAGAGGCACTACATAACCTAGCTATGAACCCAAGTATGGGATTGATTGAAGATGTCATTTGCATAAAGACGATGGTAAACGATAGTAAGATGTTGAATATGATGGCATATACATAAGTAACATGGAAATATATGCCTTTCCCTTGGGATTAATGGGAATATTTTGTCACAAGCATTGATTAAGCATTTACAAGAGGTCATCGAAGCCATCGATATCTTATTGTCCACTCTCTCTTGCTAGATCTTTGTAATGTTTTTTTTTCTAATATAAATGAATGGGAGCTACCCCCTACAAGTAGAAAATTTCTAAATAAAAATTGAGTTAGAAGTGAATAATGTAGAGATGAAGTGAAAGGAATGAGAACTATAGCAAGAAAAGTGTCTTAGATCTTGTTGACTATAGTGTTTTCATTGGTGTCGAGAAGTAGAGGAGATTGAGAAACTATCATGTCATGTCAAATAATTTGAGAATAGTGAAGGACAAAGTAACACTAACCATTCTTCCTAATTGTCTGTATATTTGTGTAGATTTAGAAATCTTTGTGATATCTATAATTGAATACAATGTTTTAGGCTCAAGGCCAAGGTAACTCACTACTCTTGATTTGGAATTGCAGACTAAGGCACACAACCTTAGGGAAAGATACAAAGAACTTCTAGGTTGATACGTATGATCCAAGGGAAAGATACAAAAGGACTTCCAGACTAAAGTTTACTACTTTAGGGTACCCAAAAAAATATGCACAAGCTACCAAAAAGAATCACTACCGTCCAACAAGCATAGAGATATGATAAGTTCAAATGAATAGGATCTCACTGTTGACACTTGTTACCACCCAGAAATTAAAAGTCTCACTCTCCACAATTAATATACATCTTGTTATAATATCTCCAAAATCTACTCACTATACCTGAACATATCCCTTAGGACATCATATTTTGCAACATAGAATATTGAGACATAATATTGGTATCACACTTCATGATTGGCGGAAAAGTTTGAATTCAAATGAAATATTGACTGAGGATCATTATGTCTCATCGAAATCAATAAGGGACAAAAGAGATAGCAATGTCAACGATATTTTGCTAAGACAAATTCTATGTCTTATCGAAGTAATATGCATTAATGGAACTTCACTCGTTAGTAGAACACAAAAATAATATATTGAACTACCAAATTGTATTGAAAGGCAATTTATCAAAGAAATGGGAACTTATGTGCACCGAAATACTAATATTGATGTAATTCTGACATTTACGCGTGTTGGAAAGATCACATTAGAAACAATGATTATATGATAACACAAGAGTTCAAAGAAGAAAACTCAGGTCTTGACCGATCAAGGACTCCAAGTGATTCAGGAGGTTTCATTTCCATAAGGTTACTTTTTGACAGAATAATGCACGAGTTTTATCGAAAGGAGAGGCTCGTCAATAAGAGTGGGAGTATCTAACAGGACCCAAAATGTTATATCGAAGCCAAAGTTACGTTGAAAACTCAATTACGATGTAATATCCAACGATATGATCAACAAATGGGAAATCAATAAAACAAAACATATATACCAGAAGGAGAAAAGCTTGAGTGAAATGAAAGTTATATCAATAAAAGATTATTGAAGGGACTTTGCATTGTTTTGGTTGATGGCACTATTGATACCACTTCGCTAAAATATGGCTAGGGCTTCCACGATGAGAGGAAAGTATAGGAATGTCATCAGAGGAACAATTAGTCACAAATGGAATCTTGTATCATTTCTTCGATCAACTAAAATTGAACAAAACTAGTGTATCATATGAGAGTAGATAGTGGGAGGTTTTCATCAATAGGAGAAAGGAAGCCAAAAAAAAAAAATATGGTGGGAATGATTAAAGAAATTAATAATCGTCACATCAAAGTGAAATTTGAAATTAAGCATTAAATGATTATTGAAATCATTAAAAGATGTACAAACAAGATCTTGCACACCATATTATAGTTTTATGATCAACTTAATGCCTCAAGTTGATACTCTGAAAGTGAAATTATAAGTAAAAGAGAGCTCAGACTCAAAGAGGACTTTAAGAAAGCCATTCCTAAAACTCTCTAAAATCAACATGAAATCAAGTAAGTCTCTGAAATTTCTTAATTTGTTTTTACACCAGAGACCATGAAGAAATCTTCTTCTGATAAGCCTAGGGAACACAAAGAAAAAGACCCACCACAAATAGGGAGTAGTGCGGAATTTAAACCCAAAAGGCATAAGAGGGAGGTTAGACCCCTAAATCAAGATTATTGGATCAATTTCTTATGTCTAGTCTAAGGTCAAAATGAATCAAACCTAGGGAAGATAGGATAGAAGATAAATATGAAGATTCAGGTGATACTTGGATAGAAACTAGCGGGTACGATTTGCTTATGTTTTGTTATATAAGAAGATGAAAGGTCTAACCTGCGAGAAACCCACGGGAGTATAACTTGGGGAGATTAGTGGTTCTTAATGTCTTTGTAGACATAGATCTAATGCATGCAATTATTGATAATTAGGACCCTAAGACAAAAATAGTCTATGATTTCCAAAAAAAAAATTTGATGCAAATAAAAAAAGAGTATATTAAATGGGTGTTTGATTTGGAATAAGACTATGGACACCATATTGATTTTCATAAATTGAAAGAGGAATAGTTCAGCCTTGAAAGCACATATAAAAGATGGATATTGTCTTCCCATAGGCCAAGAGATGACAAAGCCCTCCATGTGTTTGAAGACAAGGACCAATCCCCATATGATATCAATTTGTTTCATCATTATATACAATACACATATTACTCAGAGGATTAGGTACTTAGAGTTGAGGCTCCTCTCCTTGTGAATATCCCTACAATGGTTATGGTCGTGGACACCCAGTCTCAAGATGTCTTCCCATTTGATTATGTCACATATTTGTCTAAGCAAATTAATCATGGATTGGAGAAGATGAAAACTAACCCCAATCACATATATTTCAATCATTATTGATTTAGGATGCATATGTTCTTATGTGTTGAGTAATAAATTGGATTGTGGATTGATGAACTACAAATCAGTTGTATGACAAACAAATCTTCAGGAAGTTAGTGCAACTATGGTTGTCTATTTGGGACTATAGATTCACATTTTCTCAATATGTATGTTTTGAGGATTATTTTGTCAAATCACTATGCAAGCTTCCAGGGCATCCTTATGATCATACATTGACTCCAGAAATAAAGAAGTTCCTAAGCCAAAATATTTCAGAGAGGAGGGTGTAATTGATTATAACAGGGGAGAATGGTATGGACTTAAGGATTATACCAGGATAAGGATATATGGATTTGAAGGTGTGCTACATGATCTTCCTAGAACTATACCAAACAGGGTTACATACCTTGAGATTAATAGGCAGTTGGCTGCATCAAGTATAATGCACCTCAGCTCTCATGGAAAACAATATTTTGGTGACTTCATGGTGCATATTACTAAGGGTTACAAGCTAGTTAATGCAAAGATAGACTACTATGAGTTGTCAGAGGGTAATCTTAGGAGGAACTTTGATCTAGAAGGATACATAAACCAAGCAAATATTTCTCAAAAGTTATGCTCTTATGAACATGTATCACTGTTAATTTACAATTTGATAAGAAACATGGAGGAAGAAGAAACCACAAAGAAATTGGATACCTATGACAAATTTTTCAAGGCTTATGAATGGAAAAGGGGTCATAATAAGATTAACTTAAAGGTGTTGGAAGACATAGAGGATCTTGTTGCCAAAGCAAAAAAACTACTAGCATGTCAAGAGGAAATTGTTGATGGATTTCCTTTGTATGTTTTTAGAGGAGAAAGAGAAAGGAGTGTCAGAGTTATAACACATATTATACACCTATGATCGCCAGAACCCACAAGAGAATTCAGATATAATGATGAACCAATGAGAGAAGAAATACCTAATAATTTACTAAATTGTAAATTTATCTTTCAATGACCGTTGTAATGCTTTCGCACACTGCTCTATATCTGCTTAGGGTTTATGAGAATTTTTCACTGGAACCCGTCATTTCTAGAGGTTCGCTACTTGGAACCATGGCAATTTTACATGGTGTCTGCACCGTAAAAGGAAGAATCTATTTTTTTTCTCAGAGTGGTGTTGTTGGTAGTGGCAGAAACTGCAAGTATTTGGCTAGTGATTTTGGGTGGTAGGGCATTTGTGATGATTTTGATCATCTCAAAAGAGAAGAGGATAGTGGGGGTAAGAACATTTCTTTACTTTAAAGGATGCAGATGAGCGGTTTTAAGGGTTTTGAAAAGGGGGAGGCATCCTTGGCTAGGGAAGACATCCCAGTTAATAAATAATAGAGGGTTGTTGTTGGAAAAAAAGTGGCGGGTCAAATGGAGAGCTATGTTGATGTAGCCAAGAGGAATGATTGCAAGTCTAGAGTAGACACTACATGGGTTGAACCTGGTGGAGATAGGCATGTAGTCTGTTTAGATGTAGAAACAAAAAGAGAGATTTGTTATAATTAAAAAAATACATAGAAAGGGGGTTGATTGGAAGGTTCAACGACTTTTGGGCCAACCTGGGTGAACTTCATAGATGGATTTCAAAAAATTGGAGTCTCATTCTTGATGGAGAAGTGCAGATATACCCTGGTGTTTGAGGGTTCTTTGTGGTGGTTTTTGATAGTGTACAAGATAAAAAATAAAATCTTATGTGAATCTCATTGGAGCTGGGAGAACAAGTTATTGATGTTGGTGAAACCATGGTATCGACTTTTATTCCATACACTGAATCTTTTGAAAAAATTCCTATATGGGTAAGGCTTCCAAATATTCCTTTACAATTATAGTGTGATTCTTGTTTTGGGGATTTTGGGAATACTTTGGGTGGATTTTTGGGGGTGGATGAGGACTCTCAGGAGTTCTTCCACACAACTTATGCTCACATTTTAGTTGAAATGGACTTATTGAACGCCCCTCTGGAAAATTATCATTAAAGTTATCTATAGGTGTGTGGATACAACCTATGGTCTATGAAGGGATTCCATTCAGATGTAGAATACATTTTCAGGCCAAGCATATTGCAAAAAAAATGCATAAAGAAGAAGGTACATAAAGAGGATTCTTGTTGGAAGGATTGCTCCACAGATCAGTATAATGTGGAGAAAGAGAAGGAGAGGTGTAAACCCCCCCCAAAGGTTTCAATTGTAAAGGCTTGTGAATTCAATACACAAACTAATTTGGGAGTAGAGGTTGAACAAAGTCAGCAAGCTTTGACTACTAAGACCCTAGAAAAATTCAACACCAAACCTTTGTTGCCCACTCTAGAGGAAAGGCTTAGTCATCAGCCTGAGTCTACTATGCTTGAGGTTTCACAAACTAATGATTTTACTTAGCATTCCAAAGAAAATGAGTATCAAAAAAAGAATTGTGTTATTGTTGGTCCTAACAGAGATGACCTTGATCCAAGGATCTCAGAGGATGTTCCTTCCTAATGGTTAAAGGAGAAAATAAATTAGAGGAGGGTTGGAATATGGTGAAAGGGAAGAGGGACAAGAAAACTGTGAGGAGAGGAACCTTTGAAATGATTCTTCATTCACATTCTAAAGATGGGGCATATGGAAAAAATTAAGTTTTGACTTATTGATGGGCCTATTTCTTAGGACACTTGATGTTAGGGAGGTGTATCCCTCATTGTATCCACCCTGTGATATTTGATGCTAAAATTCTACCTATTACTGGTTCAGATCACTTCCCATTTGCATTGATTTTACAAAGGGATGTGACACCTTTAAGATGCCCTTTCAAAATGGAGAAAATGTGGTTTGGAGAAACCGATTTTTATGATATGGTGTTTCACTGGTGACAAAATGCGCCAGAGGTAGAAGGATGTAATAGAGGCTTTCAATTTTTTTAAAAGCTACAATATCTCAAGATAAACCTTAAAAGATGGAATAAGGAGCATTTCAAGGACATTTTTGCAGAAAAAAGAAATTTAGAAGGGCAACTAGAAGTTCTAAATAGTAAAGTGATTGAGGAAGGGATGGATGAAGTTGATTTCTTGACTGAGAAGGAATTGAAAACACAGTATGGACAAATAATCCCGCGAGAGGAGGTTTTTTGGAGGCTTTCAAAGTCCCTGCCTTCGAGTTTCCATCCCAATCTTGTCCCCTAGGAAAAGTGTTATTCAACTCTTCCCTGGAAGGAAGAAGATCTCCATTTTCCTCGTCGATGTCCTACTGCAAACCAGTTGTGTTCATCCTCTACATTTTGAAAGTGAGTGTTGCTAGCCTAGACTCTAGTCTATCACTTTCTAGCGCTTTACCCATCTTATTAGTCAAGAACTCTTCATCTGTGTGTCCCCATTCCTTTCATTTACTGTATTTCTCCAGAATTTCTTCAACTCTAGTTTCTTACCACCAATATCCTTCATAGTACAGATCTCTATAGCATGCGGGAGAGGGGGATGACGCCTTCACTATTTGAAATACAAGAAATGAAATTTATTTAAAACAATACTAATAACTCAATTTGGATTCCATGATGAAATATTGGGAGTCTATGATCAATGATTATGTAAACTTGGAACTGTGTATGTATATTTGTGGACCTGTTACCTGCGACACAACACTTCAATAAGTCATTCTGTTAGTGAGAAACAAGGGTTAATGAGCATATTAAAACCCTAACATCAACCTATTGCTTTATAACTAGGATGAGTGTAGAAAATAACAGAACAACCCTCAGATTATGCTAATACCAGTGACATAAACAACCTAGCATGAAAGATTCAAGTTTAAAACAACTATTTGATTATTTAAGCATGCATATTAGTCTAAAAATGAGCATTGTAACCATGCAAGAAATTAACTATGGAGTGTGCATGAAGCTATTAAGGAATGGGTAGCATAACAATGCTTTGAGATTCCTTCAAAATCTTGGCATAACAACACTACTATTCAAAAATTGAGGCTTATTATGAGCTCCAAATCTCTTTAATTTATAGAAGAATGGGAGAGAG
>MU226447.1:2877364-2894317 GCA_018584345.1 Thuja plicata
GGGAGGGAGTAAGGCTCAACTTGGCAAGTTGGTCCTTAGAGAAGTCAAGCTTGAGAAAGTTGACTTTCTCAAGTGGGTTGAGTCCCTAATCACTTCCTTAATGGAATGTGACATCATTAGGAAGGGGTTTAGAATTAGATTAGGTTTAGAAGAATGTTTAGCAAGGGTGAAAGGGTTGGGAAAGGTTTGAACCTAGGGTCCAAGTGGTTGAGTTGGGTTAGGTTGGGGGTTTAGGGGAATATAAATGAAATGAATTAAACTTATTTCATTCAAAAATAGGAAATTTAATTATTTAAACAACTTAATTGTTTTTTAATAATTAAAGGACTATAGCTAATTAATTAGATTAATCAAGCTAGGGGATTGGTTCTTTTGCAAGTGAGCAAATGATTTAGGACTTTATTTAATTCCTAGTAAATTAATCATTTTATCCATGTATTTGATCGATTATAAATTTTGGCTAAATAAATTAACATAGTGATTTTGATCACCTTAGGAAATTAAATTGATTCGAAAAATTATGCCAAGCAGTAACAGAGTCATTTGGACATAATCGAGGGTATGATCACACTTAGGGCAAATAGGGTCTATAGTCATAGCAGACCAAATCAGGGTGGTTACATTTACCCCTCTTTGAATTGATGTGCGAGAAACGCATTGATTCAAAGAAATTTTTTTGATTTTGACTTCAAAAAGATTGAAAATTATGTTCTTGGTTGTTGAACGAAATGTTGATGAGATCAGTCTCGTACTTGATCGAACTAAACTGATAGTATTGATTTTGAACTTGATTGTCGTCCAAAGATCAATAAAAGATCCTAAAGATATCAATTATGAACTTGGTTGTCGTCCAAAGATTGATAATACTGATTTTGAACTTGGTTGTCGTCCAAAAGCCAGTATGAAGCTACTAGGAGCTTAATAAGAATCTTTTAAAATGAGGAAACACAAGATATCCAATAGTTTCGATTTAGTCAAGGAAATTGTTATGCCCCTAGTTTTTTGATAACAAAGTCATTTTAATATTGTTTCAAGCAAAAATTTAATTGATGATAGTGTGATAATGCCCCCTCAGGAACGAAATCGAATGGGAAGAGAATAAAATCCATCTGAAAAAGGATATATCACTTGAAGCGGTTGATTGAACCAGGTAGGAATCCATTAGAAGAAAAGAGGATGCGTTTTCAGAGAAAACGCAAAATTACCAAGTTAATGACACAAAAGTGTGAATTCTGCATATGAGAAAATGATGTCTGACCAAGACATGTGATGAATAATGTGCATTGTGATGATATAGAACTCATAAAATTGCCGATATGAAGCTTGCATTTCATGTTTAGGACCCACGGAGCAATTCTTCATTTTTGGGACCGGACAAAATTTTTCACTTTATAACGCAGAACAATGTAGTCACGTTCGAATTCATTCCCGATAGATCAATGGGAGAATGAAAATGGGGTAGCAGCAGTGTGGCAGAGGTTTTGGAGCCTCTGGAATGCTCAAAAGTCCAATATATTTGTCAAAAAATTACCTTTTCACTATTCATTTTTACATTCACTCATAGTAAATTCAGAGCTTTGTAGAGAAGATGGTGTTCCCATTGCAACGACATCGTTTTGAGCTCAGTCGGCAACACCAGCGTCCAGCCGAGTACGCACCACCGGTAAGTACTTGAAAACCTACTTTGTCAATTCAACATTTTTGTTTTTCGTGCTTTCTGTCATTAGTTATAGGTCTTTAAAAAATGGATCGAATCCAGGATTTTAGATCTCATGCCAGAAACGCGCATCGCATCTGGGGTTTCTTGGATCTCACCCCGTGATAACTAGATTCTGGGTCGCATCCAAATTTTTCTGAATTGCACCCGGTTCAGCAATTATTAGGCCTTTTTAGCAAGAAATTAGGTTTGTGTCGTATCCTGTTGTTTTAGGGTTGTACCCAGTTTTCTGGGTCGCATCCAGCAAATCCTGGATCGCACCCAGTATGCCCCATCACATCCTGTATTTTCAAGATCGCATCCAGTAAACTGGATCGCACCCAGTCTTTCAGAATTGTATCTGGTATTTAGGCTTATCTTTTTCTGTCGTTGCAAAGTTTGATCGCTTTTTCTGACTTTTAAGTACTTAGTTGATTCTATATTCGTCCTTTTTTGCAATATATAGAGTACTGATGCGTCTTTAAACCTGTATTTTGCTTTGTGTATAGATCCTTTTTGATGTAGTTTCCTTTAGAGGACTGCATCCAGACCGTGTCCTAGCCTTGGGTAGTCAGCTTACAGATGATGAGATAGACATAGTAGCCTGCTGTGGATTGAGATATTTGATTGATTTACCCGATATTAGGGTAAATCGAGGGTTGTTGACTGCGCTTGTCGAGAGATGGCATTCAAAGCACAACACCTTCCACCTGTCGACTGGGGAGATGACTGTGACTCCTGAGGATGTATGGAGGATCCTGCGTGTTCCAGTTATGGGATGCAAGGTGCGCTTCGATTCGACCTCTATAGTGGCCATAGGGGCGGCGCAGAGATTATTTGCAGATGATACGATTGCACAGAGGCACATCTCTTGGGATTATATGTGTGATCACTATGATCGTTTACCAGTGTACCTTGCAGGTTTGATTGGCAGCATTCTGATGCCAGATAGGGGTCAGCACGAGTTTCTTGTCAGTTGGGTCGACATGCTAGAGAAGATGGTAGTACACCATTGCAGATTTGCTTGGGGGGCCTGTATCCTCGGCCATATGTATAGGGAGTTGCACGAGATAGTGTACCAGTACACTAGGATCATGACTATAGGGGTCTTGATCTTGCAGATATGGGCCTGGGAGCACATCCCAGTCACACGACCCATTGTAGTGAGGCAGCAGGCACCTGAGCTCCCTTTTGTATATATGTATGCAGGTTTGATACAACAGCCCTATCTGGGCAAGGTGGAGTACTGGAGACGCCTTTTTGTTGATCTCACTGCAATAGTATGGCACCCATATCTAGAGTTTGAGGAGTGGGTCACTGATAGGGGGCGGATCCCCTTTATTTTTTAGAGAAGGTACCTCATCGGTCGTACCCGATATGTGATTGAGAGATTCTTTCCTTCTAGGGTGCTGCGACAGTATGGTTGAAGACAGGGCCAGAGTGGTGATACCACCATCTATGCATGTATCAAAGATGAGGTATGGTCATGGGGGGGCACAATTATTATATCAGATTGCCCATCAGGATATCCGGGACATGGTAGGTGTAGGTTGGGACCAGCACCTTGATGTGATTGACGCAAAGTTGTACTCGGGGATACGTAGCAGAGATGCAGGAGCATCCATTCCTAAGATTTACTGTACCAGAGGAGGTCATTCCTCACATAGAGGACCCTTTGGATTATGATGATGTCGATGATCAGCCTTCCCGAGGTCGAGGAGGTGCATAGAGGGAGAGGGCGCCTAGGAGGAGAGGTAGAGGGAGAGATGGAGGACAGGATGGTAGGAGAGATGAGAGGTGTCCTCCTCCGAATGATGGCGATGATGGAGATGATAGGGGTGGCGGTGGTGTGGCTGTTGACATAGGTGGTGCTAGTGGTAGTGGACAGGGTAGGTGCCAGAGATTCAGATTTGTAGGCCCTCAGAGAGATCAGCCAACACAGGACAGGGGACAGGACAGGCCTCAGGGCCAGGATACAGGTAGAGATGGAGATCCTCTTTCTAGGTGTGAGGAGGAGACAGAGCAGCTCTGAGCTAGGATCACAGCGTTAGAGGCCCGGATCACTACTGCAGATGCCTTACTAGCAGATAGGGATACACAGCTCGAGCATTTGAGAGCAGAGAGGGATAGGCAGGGTGATATGCTCAGAGCTGAGAGAGATGCACACGCCCAGACAGTAGTTCACTAGGGATAGAGGGCCACATATTATTATGCCCTTTATCATGCAGCAGTTCCGGAGGGTCAGAGAGCACCTTCCTTTTCACGGTTGGCTTAGCAGTCAGAGGGGGCCATGCCACCTCCAACAACTCCATTTGTACTACCTTCTCTTCCTCAAGATCAGGGAGAAGGGGCGGGGCAGATTTGATATTTTGTACTGTCTGTATCACATGTGTATTTTGAGATTATACTTGTATATCTGGATCCTGCTGAGATCCCCTCTTTTGTAATATGACATTGTATCGATGTATAGTTGATTCTTTCTGGTACTCTGTTACTCTGATACTCTTTATGCATATTGTTCCATATTTTGATATGTACCATGTTGTGATATGATATATATATATCTGATGCAACTTCCTGATTCTGATATGTTTCATGACTTCTATTTTCTTTGATATATGTGATAGATGTGATTTGCACATGTGATGTATGTTTTACCTTGGTCTCATGATGAGTTTAGATTGTTTTAGATGATGACATCATTTATGTGTTTTGTTAGATTTATCACTGATATAAATATGTTTCAAATGGTTTTATGTGGAATATGCGAATGGATGTTTTTTATTTTTCCTTTATGCAAAATAGATGTATGGATGTACTTAGGATGGAAAAATAAATGCAATGGATGAATGCTTTATTTATTATTATTATTTTTGTATTTTCCTTTTCCACTTTATATGAATGCAAAATGTATGCTATGGATGTGCAACGACATTTGATATCAATAATAATGATGTAATTAACTTGGATTTAGAAGAAGAAAAATTGAGTTAATTTGGAGCTCAAAATGCCTTAATGCTTTTCCTTTCTTGTTTATTCCCCATGCAATTGTCAAAATGTAACGATATGAAGACTCTTAGGACTTTGTCACTGATATGCAAATGTATAGCTTTTTATCATCATTGGGCACTTTTGCAAAAAAATGGATACCAGTTGATAGTACAACCATCACTAACACCCACTGATATTATGAAAGTATGAATACTATATTTTATTGAAATGTCGGAAATAGACTTAGGCATCAAGGCATAGAAGCTAGGATAACAAAATAGTCACCCTCCTTTTATTATATCAAAATCTGTCTAAGGCAAGATATTGGACCCGCAATGACCTTGAAAATTCATATCCTTGGGTACATTATGCTTCATATACCTTAGCGAGAATCTGAATCAGAAAATAGACAAAGAAATTGTTTCAACCTCACCGTAGTTTACACATAACCAAGATCGAGATATATGCGGCTATCCACCCATAGTGGAAACTATTACCATAAACATCCAAGTTAGGTGAAATTTATTGGTTCATTTGGAACAACCACTGTATGCAGAAAACCAAGAAAAAATTATGCCCCCCATCCTCGTGACTCTTTGTCTTTGCACAGACGTCATTGAGTAACTAACAAGACATAATAAATCATCAATTGTAAATCAAGGAAATAAAATTTATAATTACTTAGATGCCCCTAGTTGAAAACATCATCATGACATGAAAGAATCATAATCAAACCAATATTAAACTATGTTTAAGTAGTACTTGTTCATTCATTTGTCAAACACAGTAAAGATTCATCAATCAGAAAGTTGGAATACAAGCAATATGGTGTTTCATGTCTGTGCATTGATAGGATAATTCGTTCATGTTTGTGATCCAATATAGCCTTGTAGGAACTCCGTTAATGTAAATGTCATGTCTGGATATGTGATTTTTTTGAAAAGACACCCTAGTTTTGGATAGTGACATCATTTTGCATGTATCAAGAAATATTGTGTTCGTGAGGCAAACCATCCTAGAGAAACCTAGCAAATGCAAACTACCATGCTAGCAAAGATGCCCCCAGTGTAGAATGACCTATTCCTAAGACGCAAATGTAGACAAATCCCAAGCGAGGATAAGATAGCCATGTAGGAAATGAAGTCAGCGTTTGAGCACAGGTGTAATTGTGAAGGCCTAGTGTCAGCAATGTATTGATAGATGGAGCGTTGAACACAAGTGACACCTGATTGCCAGGTTTTCATCACTTGGAAAGATCTTTTCTTTCTTTTTTTTTGCTACCAAGATGTCTATTTTATCAGGTGCTCATCAAGGCAATTTTCTTTTTTTCATTTTTTTTGCTATTTTTGCTTTTTTGAATGTTTTTGTAGTGTCAAGGTGCCTGTTTACCAAGTTTTCACCAAGGATACCCTTTCTTCAGGACTTTTTCCACTATTTTTGGATTTCCTTTAGGATTAATTTTTTGAATTTGTTTGGTAATTTTTGAAAAAAATTTGTTGTATAGGCTCTGCTAGCCGAATATCAAGCGTACAACCGCTTCAAATGTAGAGTGTTGATAGGATCTGGAAGAACATCTCCTTCAGGTGTAGGTAGTTGATAAGCTCCAGTCCCAAAAGTAGTAGTGATAACATAAGGTCCCAGCCAGTTAGGTTCAAATTTTCCTTTTTGTTCTCTGTTAGGTTGGTTCTTAGGATTCTCTTTGAGGACGAGATCTCCTACTTCAAACTTGAGTGGCTTTACCTTTTTATTGTACCCTTTGGACATTCATGCTTGGTACACCTTTAGATGGTCGAACGCCTATTGTCTGAGCTCATCTAGTAGGTCTAAAGAATTCACCCGATCAATGCGCTATTGTTCATCAGTAACAAGACCTTGTAAAGATATCTGCAAAGATGGGATTTCAACCTCAATAGGTAGTACTGCCTCAACGCCATAAACTAGGGAAAATGGCATGGCTCCAGTTGGTGTTCTGATGCTTGTCTTGTAGGCCCATAGTGCTGGATTTAGTTGTAGATGCCAGACTTACTTACAGTTTGGTGTAGGATTTTTAGAATATTTTTATTGGATCCCTGAGCTTGTCCATTGCCTTGAGGGTAATAGATTGAAGAACAGTGTTGAGTGATATGGAACTGTTCACAAAGGTCATCAATGTCTTGATTTTTAAATTGGCCCCCATTGTCTGTTACAATTGAAGAGGGTATCCCATATCTACAAATAATGTAGTTTAGAATGAACATAGCCACCTGTTTGCCAGTGGCTTTGATTAGCAGCACGACCTCGACCCACTTTGTGAAATACTCAGTGGCTGTAATGATGAATTTGTGTCCATTTGAAGAGTTGGGATATATTTGTCCAACCAAGTCAAAGGCCCATTGCTGAAATCGCCAATGTGTTATGAAAGGTATAAGTTCTCTGGTAGGAGCATGGATAATATTTCCATGTGTCTGGCATTTATGACAGGTTTTTGAAAACAGAATAGCATCTTTTTCCATGGTAGGCCAGTAATAGCCTACTCTGAGCAGTTTCTTTGCTAATGAAAATTCATTCGAGTGTGATCCACATACACTTTCATGGACTTCTTTTAATGATAGATCAGACTCTTCGAGTTCTAAACACCTAAGAAGTGTACCATCGAGACCTCATTGATATAGGTTATTAGTTATGAGGACATAATGCGATGTTGTCCTAATCAGGGCTCTTTTCTTATTTCTGGATAGATTGTTAGGAATGGTTTGGTCAGATAGGTAGGCAATGATATTAGCATATCGAGATTGGTCTAGGGTGTTCAAAGCATAGATTACTTGGTATTTAGGGGTATCAAAGGCAGGACAAGATAGTTATTCCACCAAGAAGTCATATCAGAATTGATGTTCTTCCAGTTGTAACATGGATGCCAAGGTAGCCATAGCATCTACAACTTTATTCTCTGATCTTGGTATTTGCTGGAAGGTGATGAAGACAAAATACTTCTTTAAGTCATCAACCAGTTGCTTGTAGGGCATCAACTTCTCATCTTTCATTTGGTACTCCCCATTGACCTGATTAATAATTAGTTGGGAGTCACCATACACGTGTAATTCTACAATCTTCCACTCCATAGCAAGCTTGAGTCCGTTTACCAATGCTTCATATTTTGAAATATTTTTGGTGCATGGAAACATCAATTTGTAAGATTCGGGAATCTTGTAACCTTGAGGGGTTATGAATAGGACCCCTGCTCTAGAGCCTTGTTGGGTGAATGAGCCATCAAAGTACATCTTCCAGGGATATTCAGTTAGATGCATGATTGTTTCATTAGGGAATTCAATCGTTAAAGGTTCATCGTCCTGGAGTGGTGAATCAGCCAATTGATCTGCAAGGACCTATCCTTTAATAGCTCTCCTTTCTACATACTCAATGTCAAACTCACTTAGAATCAGGACCCATTTTGCCAGACACTCTGTTAATGTTGTTCTGCTTAGGATATATTTTAAAGGATCTATTTTAGCAATGAGCCTTACTATATGTGACAACATGTAGTGTCTTAATTTTTGTGATGCAAAGACGACTGCTAAGCATGCTTTCTCAATAATGTTGTAATTGAGCTCATAGGTGACTAGTGTTCTACTAATATAGTAGATAGCTCTTTCTTTCCTTATTTCATCCTCTTGTGCTAGAAATACTCCTAAGGATGTAGATGTAGCTGAAATGTACAGGAGTAATGGCTTCCCATGAATAGGCGCCATAAGAATAGGAGGAGTAGCCAGGTATCCTTTCAATTCCCTGAAGTTTGCTTCACAGTGTTCATCCCATTTGAAGGTCACCCCTTTATGTAGTAATTTAGTAAAGGGTTGTTCCCTATCTGCAAGTTGTGACACGATTCTCTTGATTGACTGGAGTCTTCCTTGTAGTGTCCTCATTTGATTGATGTTGCGTGGAGGAGCCATCTCTAGAATAGCTTTCACCTTAGCGGGGTCTACCTCAATTCCTTTTGCTGAAATAATGAATCCTAGGAGCTTCCCTAATTGGACCCCAAAGGTACATTTCTTTGGGTTGAGCCTGAGTTGGAACTATTTCATATGATCCAATATCTTTCTTAAGTCATCAATGTGAGTACCTCTTTCTTTGGATTTAGCCAATGTGTCATCCATGTAGTCCTCCATGTTCTTGTGCATCATGTGATGAAATATAGTTGTCATGGCTCTTTGATATGTTGCACCGACATTCTTTAACCTAAATGGCATGACGTTCCAGCAAAAGGTGCCCCATGCGCATGTAAATGCAATTTTCTCTTGATCCTCAGGGGCAATTTTGATGTGATTATAGCCCGAGAATCTATCCATTAAAGAATACATCTTCTAGCCTACTGTGAGGTCTATGATCATGTCAATGTTAGGTAAAGGGAAGTCATCTTTCGGACATGCTTTGTTTAATTCTCTGAAGTTTGTACAGATCCTAATAGATTTATCAAATTTAGACACAGGAACCACATTGGAGATCCATCCTGCATAGGCAATGACTCTGATAAATCCAGCTTTCAACAATTTCTCTAGCTCTACTTTTACTAATAATGCAACATGAGGATGCATCTTTCTAAGTTTTTGTTTCACGGGCTTGATCCCGGGAGCTATAGATAAGTGGTGCATGATTAGATTAGGATCCAACCCTGGCATATCGGTATAAGACTATGCAAAGTTGATCTTCTTCTCTTTCAGGAATTCTGTGAACTGTGTCTTCTCTTCTTTAGACAAAGATTGTGCAAGGTGGACTATTTGAGGATTTTCAACGGTGCCCAAATTTACTAGCTGTGTTGGTTCAATCAGTACTGAAGACCTTTCCTGAAAGTGTGAGGGGAGGATATCAAGAGTCTCATCCTTTGGCGCCTCTACGAGGTTTTCACCATCAATCCTTTTTGTCTTTTTATTTTTCAGTTTTTGACTGAGAAACCTGATATCCTCCTATGACATGTTCTGGCTCCTTGCATTGGTGGAAGAAGGGTAAGGTTCACAAGCATTGAGATAGCAAGCTAAGGTATAGTCATTGGGAAAGTTGAGGATAGGGGTAGGATCTATTTCAATCCAATCAATCAGGTCTAGAAGGATTAATGATAGGGAGTCAGACTCTAGGAAGGACAACATCGCGTTAGTATCAAGACTATTAACCGACATGACATGTTCTGTTAAGTTAATTTCTTCAATGTTTAGATCAATAAGAGTGAGATCATCATGAAAAGGGTCATTGTTAGTTATATGCAGACCAAACTCTAGTGACTCTTTAGTAGAAATCTCATCTCTCTGTAAAAGGAGGCTTCTTGCTTGTAGCCTCTGAAATTATTCTAGACTTATGTAATCACTAGTTTCTTCGTCAATGATTGGGGGAAGGAACTCTTCTTCTTCTTCAATATTATCAGTGTCATTGGGAGGAGTGTTAGGCTATTTATGAGGAGCTGAGGGTGCCACAAATATGTTAATTATATCTATTCCAATATCTTCAGTGGTGATAGATAGCTCATCCCATTCATAATCATGAGAGTCGGTGACCTCATCATCAGATCTGTTTAAGTATTCAGCAATGGTTATTTGATGTACCCAATAAGCTACCTATGGATCAAAGTGGGGTAGATCAAGGGTATGTGAAACCATGACCAATTGCCCCCAGTTAGGATGTAAATCCTATTGTCGGGGTGTGTCTTGAGTAACTGTTGCTATCAAGGATATCCCTGGACCAGCTGTTGTTGTGTCTCCTACCTCTTGAATGGGAGGTTGTGCTAACAAAGGGGTGTGAAGATCTTGTGGTACCTCAAAGATGGGTACATAGCGTTATCCTTGGTAGTTGGGATCCTTTGTGCCAACATGTAATAATATTTCATAGGACCACTACTCTAGTTCGTTTGTTTCATCAGTCCCTTTATCTGAGTTTGGACTGCCTTTTGAAGCGGGTTTATCAGTTTTAGTATTAAAACCCAGTCCTGTTTTGTCTCTAGTATTCTGGAACTCCATGGGTATAGGATCAATAAGCCCTCATCCTATGTTGTTTAGAGGTCCCTTTCCTTTGTATCCCATTTGTTTGAGGAAATCATATCCCTTGCCATACTGTTCTGGGGATATCTCTACATGTTTGACCTTAGCTTCTACTAGTTCTCCTTTGTAAAGCCAGTCCAAGATTGCATGTTCTTCTGTGTTATCTAAAGAAGATGTGGATGATTTTACCATGCTAGTTGCTTTGTGTACTTCTGGCTCCTTGGATGTAGTAGGTGTGAATGTTGAGGAAGGTTTTCCGTAGGATCTTGGTGACACTGGAATTTCTGTCAGTGAGGGAGTTAGGTCCAGCTTGTATTCTCTCATACATGTTTCTTCAAGTTTTAAGATTTTGTCAAAAATCTTCATAACCATGTCCTTGGTAGTTTCAGGAGCAATCATATCCATAGCCTCTTTTTTATGCGGGATCATACTACCTGCTTTAATATTATTGCAAGTATAGTTAGCATCTGCAGGAATCGTCACTTTCACCCCATTATGTAGGAACTTTATACACTGGTGGTAAGTGGATGGCACAGCTTGCATTTCATGAATCCATGGTATCCCCAACATGATATTGTAGGCTAAGGGTAGATCTAATACCTAACATGTGACATTCCTCTCAATTGGTCCGACTCTGATAGGTAGAACAATAAGACCTTTGGAGGATCTTTCTTCCTCGTCATAAGCTTTGATAGTTATATTGCTTCTAGAGTCAATTGTCTGTTCTGAGAGACCCAATCTTTTGATTAGATCAAGTGTAAAGATATTCAATCCTGCGCCTCCATCTATCAACACGCATCTAACATGAGATTTATGAATAAGGACTTTGATATGGAGGGGTTGATTATGTGGATGTGTCAATGACTTATCATCCTCTTTAGAAAAGGAGAGGTAATGCGGCGCTGAGATGTGATTGACCATCGCTTGGAATTTGTCTATATCAATATCCTTTGGGATGTTAGTATCATGTAGAGCTTGTTCTAGGATTTCCCTATGTACTGTGGATATTTTGAGCAACTCAAAAATGGAAATTTTGGCAGGGGTTCATTGCAATTGGTCTACCAAGTCATATTTTGCTCCAGGAATAGTAACCGTGTGTTTTGTTGTTGGTTTAGTAATAGTAATGATAGGAACTTTAAATGTTGATGCTAGTTTTGGGGGTCCTTTGATCGTGACCTATGCTTGGCTTAGTGTTAGGGAATTTGAGTGGAATGAAACACCTTTGATTGTGACCACATTAATTGACTCAGTCTTAATGTCTAGCATATTGATCACATTGTCATTATTGGAATAGGTGTAGTTCACTTCATTAGCTTTCCCTTTAGATTTTTCTCCTTTGTCGTAATTAGGAAATGGTTTATTGAATGTCGTATGATCCTCATTGGTAGTGTGTCCATCCACCTTGATCTTACCGCCTTCGATGAGGTCTTGAATGACATGTTTAAGTTTAAGGCAATTATTAGTCTTGTGTCCATTGTTTTTGTGGAAGACACAATAGGAATTATCATCCCACCATATGGGTTTGATCATTGGTTCCCATGGTTTGGAATCTGGGATTGTAAGAACTTTGTTATCCAAAAGTGTCTTCAAAATAGTCTTGAGAGATTCTCCCAAAGGAGTGAAATTTCTTTGAGGTTTTGAAGTCTATGTCTGACCCTTATTATTATCATTGTTTGCTTTGGGTATGGGGGTCATGATCTTGGCGTCTTTGTTTTCCTGCATACTATTGGTTAGATTGAACACCTCAGGTTTAGGGTTAATGTTGGAGGTGTCAACTACTCCGTCATTAACAACATTCTTGTTTTGCTTCCACCATTTAGGCTTGGAGTTGGAGTTGTTGGTTTTGTTTTCATTTTGAAGGGTGATATCTCCCCTTTTGACCATGACTTCCTCTATACAGAGGGAATTCTTAATCATTCCATCAAAGCTTGGCAAGTCTTTCATTTGTAGTGCATAGTTCAATTCAGGCACCAGGTTATTAACAAAGATCTCCATCTTCTCTGATTCGGGAATGGCCCTTGAATATCGTGCAAAGATCTTCCTCCATCTTTGTAGGAAGTGTGTAAATGATTCACCAGTCTTCTGTTTGGTATTACACGGATCCATCATGGTCACATCATGTTGTATAATATAGGAGTAATGTTGGATAAAGCATTGAATTAGTTCCTCAAAATTTTTGACTTTAGGGCTCAGCTTTGAGAACCATTCCATGGCATTACCTCCTAGACTTCCCGAAAAGAGTCGCATGAGGTAAGTAGGTTCGTGCATGTATTCTATGCTAAGAGAAAAAAATTCCCTCACATGGTTGTGTGGGTCAATTTATCCTGTGTATTTGTCATACTTCGGTCTTGCCACGTTGGGAGGAAACAGAACCATAGTAATACTTTTATCAAAAGGGAATGGACAAATGGTGTCCAAAGAGTATTTTGTTTTGGGTTTCTCTTTCTCCTGTTTGAGGTTCGTGAGCTCTATTTACATCAAAGTGAGTTGCTTGGTGAGAATGGGTATAGGATTTGGTACCTCCTTTTCTTTGAGTTTCTCCACATCATAATCCTTAGGTAATTTGACACCCGTGGATGCTAGATGGAGGAAGTATTTTTCTTTATCCTCACCAATTATTTTTTCCATCATTTTTTGGAATTTCCTACTTTGCTTGAGTTTATTGTACTCCTCTTCAGTGATGTCCTCTTCACTGCCTAATTCAAATAGAGGAAGGGCAAACTTGGGTTCTTCCTCTTCACCAGTATCTTTAGGCTTTTGGTGTTTTCCATTGTTATAGTCCTCAAAAGCCTCACTCCATTTGCGAGTGTCGTTATCCATCACTGGAGCATCTATATCAAGTAGGGAACTGCGATATGTTTCCCCTTGAAAGTGTGGTGATTTAGGAGGTACTTTAGATCCTTTAGACACGTACTTATTGCATCTTGTGTTAACCATGAAGTTTTTTCTCAACTTTGTCAATGTTTCCCAATAGTGTGAGTGAGAGCTTCAAACTGTTCAAGTGGGTGTGTCTAGGTAAGAGTAACTGTTTGTTGTTGGTGGACATAAATGATTCCAGCATCAGAGGGTTAGATTGCCCTAATAGTGAGCTGGGAACCAAGTTGTTGGTAGAAAGTGGGTAGACCACACGTATTGAATCGATCGTGAAAGATTGACTAAGCATGCAAGGTAGATGTTTGAAAAAGTTTTGAAACTTCAACAGGGAGACTAGAAAAGACAACATGAACCAGCTAAAGAGCCAAAAGGGTATCTTAACCAACTAACCTTTTCTGAGAAACAAGTCTATAAGTGCCCACTGTCCCAGATACGAGCCTCCAGATGTGACCCAGGAAACCCTGGATACAAACTTCTGATTCCCTGGATGCGGATTTTTAATACCAGATGCGAACCAGGATCCTAAATGCAACCTAATGTTAACCAAATGCTACTGAGGAAGCCATTACAGACCAGGAAATCTAGGATACGAGCTTATGATGGATTGTTAGTTTTTGATTGATTTTTGGAAAGTACATTTTCGAAGTGTGTGAATTTATTTGTTTCCAGATTGCGTTAGGAGGTATCGCAATGTGTGAAAAACACTTGTACTCCAGGGTTTGAAATTTGTCGATTGTTTTAAGGAGCTTATCTTTTTAATGGCTTTTTGAACACATCAAACAACATTGCATTGTTAGGGAGGTAAAATAGACACACATTTTGTTCCTATTATCTAGGTAGAGGATGAAAATATTTGCTTGTTGACTTAGGCACACACTCAAATGTTAATCAGAATACAACCATCACCAAGCACACAATGGTTCCAGTCATGATGTTGTATTAGCCGACTCCAAACGCAAGTGAGGGAATGATATGATGAGTGTCTTGGGGCAATTACTATTTGCCTTGCATAAAGATTATCACCCTTTCGGGGATGAATCAGGAATTCTTTCAGTTCAAGTGTTGTCTATTATTGGGCAATCTGTTCGAAACCGTCCCCCATAGAATTGCACAAGGCAAAATTGAGGCGTATAGCCCTATGAGTACCTGAATATGTGTAGTCTCGCAAGCAAGATTCAAGTGGCTCTTCTCTACACATACCCAAGCATGTTCAAGGAATGATGTCTAAATTCCATGAACAAAACCGGCTTTGTCTTCCAAGGCTTTAGCCTACGAGGAAGCAACTATTTATAGTGAGTTGGAAGGGTTGACGTAAAACCTGTCCTCACTTGGGTCGTTCCCGGGAGATTTTTTCCTCAATCAATAGGACCTCTACTATTAAATATGATTACAAAGGATTGGCGAGATTTGGATGTCTGGATTTCTGATTCTTCCAAAGAAGAAGAGCATACTCTCCTAATCTAAGCCGTTTTCTCCCAAAACAAAGGCAAGCAAATAGTTCATTCCTTCAAGTAATTTTGTGTCTGATTTAGATTTTTCTATTTAATGAAAACAAGATGCTGGAAAATAAAGTTTGCCTTGTTCAATTAACTACAATATTTAATGAGTTTTCTTGTTCAATTTCTATGTCCCAAAAGAAAATATACGATGTAGTTGTTCATTTATCCCACAATATTTAAATGCTTTGTGTTTGTCCAATTACTGATCCAAAAGAATTTATACGATTGAACTTGTTCATTTATCCCACAAATTTAATGCTTTGTTTTTGTCCAATTACTGATTCCCAAATCAAATTAAGCAATGTGATTGCTTGTTCATTTACCCTCGATCCTCATCACAAATGATAAAACAACGTCCGACTTTCTGATTTTCCTCAAGAGGAAAAGAGCATAGTATCTGGTTGTTTTAGCAAGTGTGGTCTTAAGTTTGAAAAACTTTGAAAGGGGTTAGTATTTGAAAACAACTGAAAAATATTGTAATCACACACATTAGTAACGTCTTCCAAGCCCTGAATAGAACCTGCAACCACTTGTTAAGCTGTTCAAGATGTCAAGAAACACAACTTGTTAAGCGTTAGAATTAAGCAAATGAAGACCACAATAATGTTAACCAAATGCGAGCCAGGAATTCCAGTATGCGAGGCAGGAAATTGGATGCGAACTTATGCTACCAAATACGAACTTTTGGTGACCAGATACGAGTCAAAACTGAATTTGATCCAGGAAACCCTGGATACGAGCCTAGAAAACCATGATACAGACCAGGAAGTCACGGTGCTAGCAAATCCACCAGATGCGAGCTTTTCCAACCAGATACGGACTTGTACCTGAAAATTGGGATGACAAATTAAGGAAAATTGGTTAGAAAATGGGACCAAGTTGGAAATTCGGCCCCACGGTGGGCACTAGAAATGTGTGTGTATATTTGTGCACCTGTTACCTGCGACACAACACTTCAATAAGTCATTCTGTTAGTGAGAAACAAGGGTTAATGAGCATATTAAAACCCTAACATCGACCTATTGCTTTCTAACTAGGATGAGTATAGAAAATAACATAACAGCCCTTAGATTATGCTAATACCAGTGATATAAACAACCTAGCATGAAAGATTCAAGTTTAAAACAACTATTCGATTATTTAAGCATGCATATTAGTCTAAAAATGAGCATTATAACCATGCAAGAAAGTAACTATGGAGTATGCATGAAGCTATGAAGGAATGGGTAGCATAACAATGCTTTGAGATTCCTTCAAAATCTTGGCATAACGACACTACTATTCAAAAATTGAGGCTTATTATGAGCTCCAAATCTCTTCAATTTATAGAAGAATGGGAGAAAGAGAGGGGAGACAAAGTTCATTAATGGAGCCCCTAAGGTCATTAATGAAGTGTAAGAGCCATTAATGCCTTGGGCATTAATGATGGATGGGCAAGAGGGAATATCCATTAAGGGATCATTAATGAAATTCATTAAGAGGCATGGGAGGGAGTAAGGCTCAACTTGGCAAGTTGGTCCTTAAAGAAGTCAAGCTTGAGAAAGTTGACTTTCTCAAGTGGGTTGAGTCCCTAATCACTTCCTTAATGGAATGTGACATCATTAGGAAGGGGTATAGAATTAGATTAGGATTAGAAGAATGTTTAGCAAGGGTGAAAGGGTTGGGAAAGGTTTGAACCTAGGGTCCAAGTGGTTGAGTTGGGTTAGGTTGGGGGTTTAGGGGAATATAAATGAAATGAATTAAACTTATTTAATTCATTCAAAAATTGGAAATTTAATTATTTAAACAACTTAATTGCTTTTTAATAATTAAAGGACTATAGCTAATTAATTAGATTAATCAAGCTAGGGGATTGGTTCTTTTGCAAGTGAGCAAATGATTTAGGACTTTATTT
>MU226447.1:2902912-2917366 GCA_018584345.1 Thuja plicata
AGATATTCAGAGAAAAAGAATATTTGTATGCCAAATCTTTGAGTTTGGATATTTATTTTCTGATTGAGATCAATCTGTGAATTGATCCAATCTCTTGTGAATATAACTCTGTCTCACGCAATTACATGCATGATAATCTTTTGGTCTTTGAGCCTTAGTTATTCGTGTATTAGAAAGAGAATCATATATTTTTCTTCTTGCATTTTCTCTATTATGTAAGGTCTGAAACAATGGACTTTGTGCCATTTTTCTTTTCTGCTTTATTATTAGATTAGCTTCTTTGCATCTTTTCCGTGTTTACGGGTAGATGTTTGTATACCTTTCTTGCTTTCGGGTTAAAAACATATTTGTAAGTGGTTTTGTGAATTCATTGGAGATCTCACACGGGGAGCTGTACCCAAGGCAATTCAAAGGATGCTTATGTGTTTCAATTGCAAAGCGATCCAATTGTTAGTCACAGATATTTGTCTTCTTGGTCTGGGCATTTGGGAGTCATTTTAAGTTTGTTTTTGTAAAAGAAAAATCTATTCACTAACAACTCTGAAAGGGGTTCTCTAGTGTTGAATATTGTGAGATCCCCTGGGAAGCCTCTAGTTGATGACTGGGACTGTCTCAAAAAAATGGTGAGTTCTTAATCTTCATACCCCCCATTCTCTGTATGGTTCCTGATACTGACAATAATTCAATACAAAAACACGGTCCTCTTCAGTTCACTACAAGAACATCAAGTCCTCCTGAGTATGATGGTCATCTGGGTTTAGTCTTTATATAATCTGGATTGTAATTACCTCCTTCATTATTTTACCTAGGAATTTTTTATCAACACAATAGTTTTTTTTAAATATAGATATCGTTAGAATTCGGACTACATTACAAATATAAATCGACGAGGATGATGTATATCTGACAATATCCTCATCACAATCTTTCATCTATTTGTCATCAAAATTTTGACAATAAGGAAAACATAAACCGACGAGGATGTTGTACATCTGACAACACTATGGTCGTAATAGTTCGTCTGATTATAGTCAAAATTCTGACTACCATGAAAACCTAAGACGACGAGGACCGGGTCAAAAATCTGACCTAAACTCTCCAAAAGAAGACTCATCTTTTTCGACGTCATTCCTTTTGGAATTACGACGACCATGGATACGTTGAATTTTTTGATGAATTTTTTCTGATAGCCATGTTAGTTGGAAGTCCAACTAGAGGCAGTCAGAATTCTGACTAATTACCGTTGGAAATTGGACCCGAATGTATTAGTGAATTGATGATATTGGTGTTGTCAAGAAAGTCTTAAGATCTCTTCCTGATAAATTTGATTCTAAGATATTTTCCATAGAAGAAACTAGAGATATTAATAAGTACACAATGGAAGATATTCATGGAGCACTTGTAGCTTATGAAATGAGAAAAATTGAAAAGTAGGAATCCACAAGCAAAGAAGCATCATTTAAGGTAGAAAATAAAATTAAGTATCATCAAAATTAGAAGACCTTGATGTTCTTGAAGAACATCTCTCAAGGAAATCAAGGAAAGGAGCATATAAATACAAAGGTAAACTTCCTTTCAAATGCTTTAATTGTGGTAAAATACGTCACTTTGCATCTAAATGTCCTTGTAATAGTCATGTTGAAGTAGATGATGAGAAAGAGAAATCAAGTAAAAAGAAATTCTATAACAGGAAGTTAGAAAAATATGAGAATACTACTTTGTATGACATGTTAAGGAATCAAATAAGAACTGATGATCTAACTGGAATTGGTTTTGAGCTTGGACAATGCTCTAGTGACAAGAAAGATAAATCTTTATTTGAGATATTCAAATCTAAAGTAAGGACATAGATCATCTTACTACCACTTCAAATGTAGGTAAAAATGCAGATTTTAATCAAATTTATAATGATAAAAAGTAGGTTATATCAAGCACTTCATTCATGGGTAAAAGATCTTCAAACATATTCACTTCTTTCTTTGATGAGTATTGCTTGATGTGTCATCACTATGGACATAGAATAAGTAATTGAAAATATATCTCAATGAGGTTTTCAAAGTTCTATTTTGGTTATTCCTTTCCTAAAATGAATTATCTAAGATGTTACAAATGCAATCTCTCTGGTCATGTTATGAGGAATTGCACAACTAAGTCATTTCAGAATGATCAATCTTATACTAGTCTACAAGTTGATAATGGATTTGATACTAAAGTGACTAAGATATGGAGGCTTAAGATTAATAAGTCCATGTTTGTTCAAATGGATTTATGTTCTGAAGAAAAAGACTGGTGGATAAGATAATGAATTTGATACTAAAGTGACTAAGATATGGAGGCTTAAGATTAATAAGTCTATGTTTGTTCAAATGGATTTACATTCTGAAGAAAAAGACTTGTGGATAATTGATAGTGAGTGTTCTAGACACATGACAAGTCATAAAATAAAGTTTGACAAATTGATTTACTACAAAGGTGGCAATGTGAGTTTTGGTGATGATTCTTCAAGGAAAATTAAAGGTTTGGTTTCTTTGATGCTTAGTGATAAAATTTATATTTGTGATGTGTATTATGTTGAAGCATTAAAATACAATCTTCTAAGTGTTATTCAAATTTGTGATAATGGATATGAAGTTATGTTTGATGATCATGGTTGTAAAATCAAATTAAAATTTGGACAGTTGGTTGCATCAGGTAAAAGATCCAAAGGGAATATATACAACTTAAAAGATATCACAAATACTAACAATCATGAAGATGTTTGTCTTATGGGACATGTCAATTAAGTTGTGCAGGATAAAAAGGAAACAAGAATGGATAATACTCTTCTCCAAGACAATGATAATGAATTGATTAAATCAAATAATAAAGTTGAAGAAAGTGAAGAAGAGATAAAAGATCAAACATGAACACCAGAACCAACAAGTACAAAGTCTACAGGAACAAGATTGAAGAAATATCATCCTCAAGAACGGATTATAGGAGACAAACAAGAAGATCAGTTAGCTGATATATTCACAAAACCTCTCTCAAAAGAAGTGTTTGAAGGTTTGAGAACCAGATCGGGAGCTCTCTCTTTCTTCTCT
This sequence comes from Thuja plicata, assembly GCA_018584345.1. Classification (NCBI taxonomy): domain Eukaryota; kingdom Viridiplantae; phylum Streptophyta; class Pinopsida; order Cupressales; family Cupressaceae; genus Thuja; species Thuja plicata. The sequence goes on from MU226447.1 coordinate 2,905,996, forward strand.
TGCATAAGTTATTCAGTGTGTGATAGGTTTCAGGGGGGAGCATTTATGATAATTTTTGCAACTGAAACCTTGGTATATCTCATTTTTCATTGATGTCAAAGGGGGAGAAAAATCATGAGGAAAACATGATTAATGAAGTTGTAATGTTGATATGATGTGTTGATGGATTCTATACATGTGATGATATACAAGTGACACATGTACATGCAAAGGTTGGTATTGTTATTGACATCAATGCCAAAGGGGGAGTATGTTGAACCTTTGGTATTTTGATCTTTGATTATTGTCATTGATGTCAATAAGAAATTTTGGTCAGGTATCTCAGTTAATGGTGATGGATATGAAAGTGATATAATGAATTGTATGTCACATAGTTACGTTGATTATGGTTAATATCATATTTGATATACATGTTAATTAACATGATATGATTCTCTTGGTAAGTGAATAATAATCCCAAATGATCATCTATATGGATTAAAACATCACTATGGTTTTAAGTATTAAGTTTGAAGTGATTAACACTTTATATAATTAGGTATGGTGAAAACAATTTTAATTTCATAACTACCCAGTTTTGGTCTAATTAGATTTGCATATACTAATTGTTAAACATCCCCCCAACCATTATACCTTTTTGGAAAGGTAAAATAAAGATCTGAAATGGGTAGGATGTATTTTTTGGATACAGATGTGATGGAGAGAGAAAAGTGATTTAGACTAAAGAATATTTTGGCAGTTGTGACAGTTATAACCGATTTTGGTCTAAAGGAGTTTTGGGAAATTTAATGTGTTGTTGGATAATGAAAAAAGACATTTATTAAGAGGTTATTCATTCCTCTAAATAGTAGTATAGGTGGTGTTGCAGGTTTTTGAAGGATTTGGAAGATATTCAAATTAGACCAGAAGGATTCTATGCAGTCTACAAGACAACAAATTGAATGGTATAAACATTTATTTCAAATTTGATATTTATGATTGAATAATGGTTGCAGGAGTATATTAGAGGTTGAGAATATTTTATTCACTAATATTTCAATGGTTTACATCAGCCTTTAATCATATTTTTTTATTACACATGAATATACATTTGTATCTTTAATGTTTTAAAGGGAAACATGTTATTTATCTCTCAAGAAGTATAGCATTTTGAAGACCATTGATTAAACTCACCCTCTTACATTCAGATATATTGATTTAATTCTGATTACACATTTCATGATCTGATAAATTCATTTTGAGAAGGCTTGTATAATTTGGTATAATTTTTTTATGTAAAAGAATCAGTAAGAGAGATAAGATAAGAAGTAAAACCTGCTTAATGTTTTCAACTAGAAGTTGAAATTTTGATTCATGATTTATATTGTAATGGAGATGATACTTTGATTTGTAACTGAATTTTTTCATGTTAGAAGTTGGTGCTTCTTAACTTTTGAATTTGGTGCTTCTTATATAAGGGATTGGTGTTCCTTGAGATAGGTGTCTGTAAAACAGGTTGTTGGTGCTTCCCATAGTTGTAGCTCTAAAATTTTTGCCCAAGAGGCTAATAAAGTTTCAAATTCAAAGTGATTTTTTCCCCTAAGGGGTTTTCCACTATAAATTTTGTGTAATTTGTTCTTCTTGCATTTCTTGCTCGTATTTCATAACTTCGTGTTATAATTGTAAAAGTTGAAAAGATTGAAATTTAAGTAACCATTGATTCACCCCCACCCCTCCCTCCTTAGTGGTATTTTTATTCCAACAGTTTTATCAAAAAGAAGGTGATAGATTTGCAAATTTTGGTTTCACTTGTTCCCTTGATGTAACATTTCCTTGAGGCGTTCTATCAAGCACTATATTCTTGAAGTAAGTTATGGTAACTACTTCATCAGGGACTTTGTTCAAAACCAAGAATTTCCAACATAGTATTTTTAACAAATTTATTTTCTGCAAGATTTTTAGTCATTGCATTTGATGAGACATCATCTCTTTGTAGTAGATTGTTGAACAATTGGGTGCATTGAATACGTCACAATGTTAAAATACCATTTTCTTGAATGTTTTTGAAATATTTCCAAGCGGAAAAGAAGACCGAGCACTTTGGTAGTTATAATAACTGACTCCTCCTTTGGTTAACGATATTACATCAAGTAGTTTTAATAATTGCCTCCTCCTTTGGTTGACGGTATTACATCAAATTTTTGAAACTTTCAAAATCTCTCGATGAGGCTATTTTGACCATTTGAACATATTTTAAGAGTGTATCAAACCCTCGACATATCTTTAGATTGACACTAAATTTTTTGAAGCCACGATTTTCTTTGTAATTACTTCATGCATTTGGTCTTTGAAAATAACAACTTGATCATTTTCTCGGCACTTAAAAAGTTTGCTACCATTTTATTATTATACAAAAAAATTTTCCATATAATATTATTGTTCAGTATGTGGCGACTGATCATGCAAGTATTGTACATTCGTTAGGTGGAGGTGTCAGTATGAAGTGTCGCCACAATTGGGGCCCGAAGAGCCCTTTCCCCCTCTGCAAATTCTTGTACGTACGAGAATATGAGAATGTGTATGAGTACGAGGAAAATATTATGAAAATATTCTTTTGGGGTTAGGGTTAACATTGTTATTGTAAGATCATCACCTTTCAATAACTTTAACAAATACAAGTGATAATCATTTGGAAGTCGTCACTTCCTCATGATTTACGCAGGGGTCAGGCCCATTAAAAAATATGGAGTCACACACATGACATCCATCATGCCTCGGCACAGAGGTTGAAAACAAGGTATTTCACCTCGAACTTCTCTCATAAAGAAGAACTCGTTGAGCAGATATCAATACGTTGATCATCCAAGATTGCTTAAGATGAATTGTCAGACTCCCTCTGAGTCTGATATCAATCTTTTAGCTCCTCATCTAAAGTTACCTCTGAAGAGTTAGACTCCCTCTAAATCTAATCTTCTTTTTCTTGCAAGAGCATCGCCAGAAAAGATCAAGACAAATAGCTCTTATAGTACGTATAGAAATATAGATGAGAGAGAGACTATAATGAGTAGATAAATGTAATATTCAAAGATAATAAATACTTATCTATGCATCAACTTCCTTGACACAAGTTGCTTCAATGAAGGTCCATATGCATCAAATCATAAAACACCTTATCATATTATTTGAGAGACATCTCCCCTTTGAATTATCTCCCCACACTAAGCATGGAAATGTAACATTGGTTATTATTCTCCACCCACAATGTACGATTCTCACTCTTATATCGTTGAACAATTCTCACGTCTTCTTATGAAATGAATTGATTGATGCAAGAGAGGTGAAACTCTATAATTAATTCTTTCTAGAAAGAAAGAAACACGCTTCCTTGAATACATTCTTCTTTGTTAATACTTGACCACGATCATAACAAATTAATATATTTATTTAAAGAAAGTCACTTTCAGGAATTTCACATAGACTCGTATGCATTCCGTCATAAATTTTGTATCCAATACTTTCTCTCTAATCGCTTCGGTGTGATTCTCTAAAATTAGTTTTTCACTAACATATCCAAAATGTAGCAAAATCTAACGGTGGATTTGTGAGATATGGTCATTTTACTGAGACTGTATTTTATGAGACAGTCACACATTCACCATCAATAAACTGCTCTCTTACATTTGCAGTCTAGCTCTGATACCATGTTAAGTTTTTAGGATAGCTACAAATGTAATAACACTCTCTGTTGTATGTATTTTCCAAATGCAACATTCTCTCTTTCATTTATATTGGGAATGAAGATAGGAGAGACATGTCCCTCAATGGGACATGTTTATTCATTATTATTTATAAGAAAGGACATGCATCTTCCCATCAATTATAATTTAATCAATCTTATAATGTTTCATCAATCAATTATTAATTAAGAATAGTGTAATAATTTAATATTAAATATTAAATTTCATATGATTAATAATAATATAACATATATATATTATATTATTATTAATCAACATATATTATATGTATTCTAATGATCATACTACTGAAGCTACAAACATTAACAGTTATAATAACTGACTCCTCCTTTGGTTAACGGTATTACATCAAGTAGTTATAATAAGTGCCTCCTCCTTTGGTTGACGGTCTTACATCAAATTTTTGAAATATTTTCAAAATCTCTCGATGAGGCTATTTCGGCCATTTGAACATATTTTAAGAGCGTATCAAACCCCCGACATATCTTTAGATTGACACTGAAGTTTTTGAAGCCACGATTTTCTTTGTAATTACTTCATGCATTTGACCTTTCAAAATAACAACTTGCTCATTTTCTCGGCACTTAAAAAGTTCACTACCATTTTATTATTATAAAAATATATTTTCCATATAATATTATTGTCCCGTATGTGGTGAATGATCATGCAAGTATTGTACATTCATTAGGTGGAGGTGTTAGTATCAAGTGTCGCCGCAATTGGGGCCCCGAAGAGCCCTTGCCCCCTCTGCAATTCTTGTACGTACAAGAATACGAGAATGTGTACGAGTACGAGGAAAATATTATGAAAATATTCTTTTGGGGTTAGGCTTAACATTGTTAACTGACCTTGTAAACCACCTCTAAAGGTTTGATAAATAAGTGGTTGTGTGATGTGAAAATGTCATATATTGTAATTTTCTCTTTGTTGAATAATAAAATAAGTGGAAAGTTGTTTCTTTGGTGGATGTAGCCCATATTGGGTGAACCACCTTAAATATTTGTGTTATTTGTTTTTTTGTCTTCTCTATTTTTGCATTATCTTAATATTGTTTATTGCTTATATCCATCAAAACCCTAACAATTATTTGCCCTTTTTGTAAGTTGTCCTTGTTGGGAAAAACACCGATCCATATCCATACGCCACTCTTTGACCCGCAATTCTCTTTGTTGGCATATTGTTAATCATTGGTAGCATTTATGCTTTGATCGCCCAAGGCATTTCAAAACCATACCATGAACAATCCTTTTCAATGATTTTTATAAAATTCAATAACTTCCTAAATTCACCAATAAACGGATTGCAACTATTTATCATTTTAAAGAGGGGGTCTATCGATGTTTGAATGATCTTTGCACAAATTCACTTAATCACCAACACAATTACTGACTCTTTCATATTAAAATGAATTGGAGATTTTATAAACTTGGCCAACTTGACCAACTTGTTCAAGCTGTCAGTAGATGGAGTTGGTAACCTTTGATCTAGATTTAACCAGAACTTCATAAATTACACATTTTGACTGTTCATATGGTTGATTCAGAGTAAAGTCACAGGCCACAAAGGGTGACATGAGTTGAATGAAAACACATAGTTGCAATGCACACGTATTTGACTAGCCACATAATGGGTTTAATATAAAAGTTTGAATTTTCGCTATTTGGAAAATGGGGCTAACAATTGTATAGTTAGATTTCATTTTTTAAAGTTGTCTTGATCCCCTAGTTCGTTAGAGCACTAGTTAAAGTGAGGTAGTGTAAGGTACATTTGTTCTTTCTGGTCCTAACATCCTAAGGTAGCAAATTTCCTACTCTATATTTTAGTGAACCAAATGTGAATGCCTCAATGTTAGATCTCTTCCTTCAAAGATTTGACTAGGACCTCTACCTTATAATCTCCTATTGGGTAGGCCTCAACTTCATGCCTTGGGTTTCATTTCATCTACGTTACATGGATATGTTAAATTTATAGTTGATAATCAAATGGTTACAATCAAGGAAGACCCCAACACCATACATTTATGTCAAATGGTTGTTGTGTGTCAAGCCTCGATTTCTCATGTCCTTCATAAATATATCCCATTGATGACTTCTAACATGTCGACATCCTCTTCTTTGACACCATTAAATGTGGATACTCAAGAGAAGGTTGTTCGAAAAGAAGATGTTGTGCAGAAGTCAGATCCTGCTAAGGTAGATCCCCCTAAGATAGATTCACAGAAGGTGGAGGAGGAAATAATTGAAGGGTAATAATGAGTATGAGTGGATGATGTAATGCCTTAGGCGTGTGAGGACTGGCAACGCAATAGTAGGAAAATCCTTGAGATTACGAATGTGCGCCTTTAGGAGGTTTTCATAGCTATTTATCTCATAAGATAGCTAATGACTTGTGGCAATGATGTTTTGGAAAATATACTGGGATCGCAAAAAAGGTTTATGATGAGGTGATTGAACCTGCTATTTCCATTATTTTATATAACTCAGGAAATGTACTTTGGGATCCAGTGGAGTTAATGCGAAGTCTATTACTCAGGGTATATTGGAAAATTTTCACTAGATTTGGAATGATAACTCAATATTACTTGTCATCATCCTAAGATAGGCATGGGCTAAACCTTGTTATGACATGATCCATGGTGCCTATCAATTTGAGGTCTTTTTAGCACAGATGATGCATCATTCGAGCGCTAATGCAAAGTATATAACGTAGGCCAGATGGACACGCCTATTCGGTTGCTAGCTAAGAAATGGCAAATGTCATTTCTGGGAGAAGTCTGAGACGAGTGGTTAGAAGTCATCCTTGCATTTGGTCACTATCGGTGGTGCATGCTATAAAAATTATTCCTAGAGAGGAGTTTTTTAGACCCAAACATCGTCATCAGGTTGATATAGACATGACCGTGATGTTTTCGGTGATTCTCTTGGATATGGGAGGGCAAAAAATGGGGCTAGAATGCTTTATGAGAAAGTTTTCATGTTTGAATTACTGGGCGAGATTGAGAACATCATAGAGAACATTGAAAAGGATAAAATAATACCTCTACCAAAGGATTTCTATGTGGTGCAACAACAAAAGCAGGTAAAAAGGCTCCCAATTATTTCCTTTTTAGAGTAGGAGAAGTACGAGGAAAGGAAGTTGGCTATAGGTCGAAACATTGTCTTTCTCAATAAGTTGTTTGAGTTCATGGTAAATGAAGGAGATGGGTGGATCAAGACTTACATCCGCAATGAGGGGTTGGACAATGACATGGAGGATGAGCCCAACACGAACTGCTTTGTCAAGGAAGCCACGTTAGAAGAGGAGATATTGTGTGACAAACAACTACACAACAAATGTGGCTCAGGTTGCTTCACATGGGTGACAACTTCATCTAGATACAGTTAGGCAATAACTAAGTCTTGGTGTGGGTGAATAGATTATGAGTACTCCTCACTGTTATATAATAGATAAATTCTTTTTTAATTTTTCTTTGAAAGTTAGTTGGGTGTGGTCAAATTTTGTCACTCTATTGGCCAATTTTCATTATTGTTTCAGTTTTTGTATAGATTACTCCCATTTTGGCATCTGGTCTAGGGAAGTTGTGCCTTTAGAGTAGTTTTGTAATGGTCTAAATGTGTATGATTGTAATTATTTTGGAAGTAATACAATGGGTGTTGCCCCTTAGCAGCTTTTCAATTTTTTAGAAATATATTATTATATAAATAATATAATAATAACAAATTATTATTTTATTATGTTCAGTAAGAAATAATAGAAGTCAAATATAAATAAATAAATTTTTAAACATAATACAATTAGTAAAATTTTAATTTTAATTTAGTTTCAGTTGTTACTATAAAAGAAGTGTAAAGAAGTGTAGTTAAAAACAAAAAGAGATTCTTAAATAATTCAAAAAAATAGTAAAAAAAAAATTAAATAGATGGTATAACCAAATACATATATCAACTTTAAAGATTTGGAGATGTGAATAATATTTATGAGCTATAAGATTCAATTGCTTTTAGAAGTAAATTAAAAGATTTAATAATTTAAATAAGAATCCATTTTAAGTAAGGTTACTATTAAATAAGTCTAACTATATAATATAATATAATAATAATAAAATTATAGTACACATGTATAATACATAATACAGTACAATATATTGATATTACTACATGCTCTTTTATTATATTTTTATAATTACATATTATCATATAAATACACAACATATTATAGATTTAAAGTCGTACAAATATTTATTTTCAGTGCATTCAATTTCATGTGGTTATGTTACTTAAATAACCAATTTTCATCCATTTAAGAAAATTGAAGACTTTTTTCCTCCTATATTTATGGTGCAACAGGATATGTGACGATCAAAATTGCAAAACCTGCCCCGCTTACCGCCCTTCTTCACCTTAAAAAGCTTTTGAAAAACTTTTCAAACAAATGTAATTGCCAGGTGTATTATCTTATGGGCAGCGTAATAATGGGAAATAAATAAGAGGTCCAGAATATTCCATTCTCTACTAAGTGGTTGCTGCAGTTACACTGAAAATTTTATGTATTTTTAGTAATGAGACTATACCAGTCGTAATGGTAGTAATTCGTAAGAAAATGAGCCACCTTCTCCACTACAAGAAATATTCCCATCCCAGATATGCATTTATTAAATTGTCAAATTTATTTTAACTTTAGATTAGTATTTACATCAAATAATATTTAACAGCTACTAAACCAGATTTATAAGATTAAATGTTAATTAAATTATATTAAATAAACATTTAGAAATATTAATATTGCCTTATTAAATATATTAATGACAATGTTATCCATTGAAATAATAATAATCCAGTTATCATAGACATGGTAGAGCTTTTTAAGATATATATTACATTCTACTATTTATTTTGTTTAAGTTGTATTAACGAAAGTTTGATACTTTCCTTGATCCCATGATTAACCCTCTTTACTTATATTAAAATAGTAATATTTTAATAACTAGCATACTCTAACAATCCAATCATACTAATCACTCAAAGGCATTGAATAAAAAACAAAAGCAAGACATAAGTATACAAAGGGTATTACAATAGCAAACAGATCAAACTAGAATCACTAAACATTTTGATATCTAAAAACATAAACTCCCGATGCACCCACAGGATATTCATTTCAGAATCTGATTCCAGTACATTTTGTACACGGAACCCCAAAAGCCCATTATAAATATGTTGGCAAGGGGATAGATCTTCAATATAAATTTGCTGGTAATAACCATATATTTACTTTGGCCCAGATATCAATCCCCACTTTAAATCGTTTAATTCATTTGATTCAAAGGTTAAATTATTGGATATTTTTCGTTGTTTTTTTTTAATTATAATATGAAGCTAAAACTCATTTTCCATGTTGAACCTAGGTACATTCTTCTAAATACTAGTATAACTGTTAACACTAGCAATTGCCAACTACAACATCAATAATGGTTTTGGTAGTTAATATTCAAGATGTTAATAGATCTCAAACTGCTCAACCTCCAACATTTAAGTCAATTCAAACTGCTCAACCTCCGACATTTAAGTCAATACAAAGGATAGTAACAGAAGGCATACACCAAAGAGAGGCATCAAACTTGCTATCATTCGATGATCCACTACAGCCAGAGGGATATAGTGACTCAGATGATTCTGAGCCTTTGGATATTTGACAGCTAGAATGAGGCTTAGTTTCATTTGAGACTTTTGGATACATGTTTGAAACATTTTCATTTGGATATTTATATTGATAGACCATGGTTTTGATGTTTGAGACTATTGTTATAATGTTGTTATACTGATTTATACTGCTGCTATCATCATTTATGTTGTTATACTACTGTTGTAACTTGTGAATTGGTGATTTATTTGCATATTGCCTAGTTAATAATCAATTATAGACACATCTCTCTCTCTTTCCCTCTCTCAATCTATAATATCTTAATATATTTTGAAACACACACACACACACACACAGTATATCTATAATATCTTAATATATTTTGAAACACACACACACACACACAATATATTTATAATATCTTAATATATTTTGAAACACACACACACACACTATATATATATATTGCCGTCCCCTATTTTTGGCTATTTAGAAAACATCCCGGAAATGCGTGCTCCCGTCCCCATCCCCGTCCCCGAAACGCCGTTGAACATAGCATACAAGGCATTACAAAAAACCATGTAATAATAAATCACTATTAAATTAACTACAGAAACAAGTACAAAGGTATCCTTGCCTGCAGAATCCCTTAAAGTACACAGGATCAAACCAAACTGAAAATTGCCCATTAGTTACACAGGCCCTCTGCTTTAAAAACCATGTGATGGGTTTGAAGATAACATGAAACAAGAATGTCCATAGTTATATTAATATTGGGGAGGATAATATGGTTGATGAGGTGCTGCTGGTGCTGGTGCTGGTGCTGGTGGAGCTGGGTGATATCCTGCATATTGTTGATATGGAGGTGGGGGTCCATAAGGAGGACCATAGTACTGATGATATTGCCCCTCTTGAGAATGCTGGGGTGCATAGTATGAACCACTGGAAGGGCCATAAAGAGTTTGCTGGGAAGGTTGCCCTTCCTGGATTTCATTTGCTGTGCCTTGCTTACCGCTGCCAGTGTCTGGTGCTGGAGCAACAGCTCCCATTCTCTGAGGATCCATGGATGGATAGAAAGCTCGTTCAGAGGGTGGAGGTGGGGCAGGAATGTTGAAGTAATGTAAAGATGGCTGATCCTGACTACTCTGTGGCTGCTCTTGACTCTGATGCTGAGATACTATAGATCTTGGAAGCATCCCACTATGAGAAATAAGTTTCACAGATTGATCTCCCTGGTTTTCAACTTCTGGTTTGGGAACCTGTGGTTTCCCCCACAATAGCTTTAGCCTCAAGCCTTTAATTACAAGCTTGTTTGACAAATTTTCTGCTGCCTTCTCAGCCCCTTCCCTGGTGGTATATGTCACAAATGCACACGCTCGTTGAAAAACTAGTCTGATGGATTCAATTTCACCATACCCATAGAATTGGTCCTTCAGATCATCTTCAGTAACTCTTTGATCGAGCCCACCAACATACAAGGTCTTTATACCCTCATCTTCTGGAGGAGCAAGAGATGACATCTCACCAGCTTTATTCAAGAGCTTTGCTGCAACAGGATCATTTACTCTGCACAAGAAGATTTCATTAGTGCAAACCAATAGAAAATAAACCAGCCACTGGCAATGATTTTCACATACAAATTGATCAAACATAAGTTTTTACCCTTTCTCTTCCTGTGCATTGCTATTTTATTCAGACTGATGCACAGATGTATTCTCTATATTAATAAAATGAATTATTCAAAAACCATCTTTTATACAGCATCTTGTGAAAATAAGCTCTATGATTATAATTATTGAAAATATTGATCATTTTCCTAATGGAATAACATAACTATCCTTACCTTCAGGTGGTTGTCATTTAAAAATTGAAATGTGAACATTTTTGCTAATTTATTTTGTCTGTCTGAATCAGAGTTCCATGACTCGCCGCGAGTCATGCGAGTCATGATGACTCGCGGGTCGAGTCATGGCTGGCGAGTCATGGGTCATGAC